>CM068366.1:23212403-23414903 GCA_034769755.1 Odontamblyopus lacepedii
TGCACAGAGGCCTGGGCGGTGAACAGCTGCCCCTGCGACCCAGCCGGATAAAGCGGAAGAAGATGGATGGCTATTTATATTTTTAAAAATCCCAAAATAAACATTATTATAGTTCAACTTAATTATATGAGTTTAGAGATCGTTTGACAATCAAAATCACAATCAAAATTCATTTAATTGCACGGCCGTAATTCAAATGTGTGAATGAAACAAAACACATCTCCATGTTTCTGACGAGGTAAAATGTTCTGACACGACTTGAAGCTCACAAGAGTCTGTTCTGAGTCATATAAGACCTTTAACATCCAGTTTAATTTATAGCTGCTTTTCTATAGAAAGACATTTTACAATTTTACCACAACCGCAAACTTTAAGTCAGACCTTTAAAGTCTAATGTCTAAAACTGACGCCAATAAAACTGGAGACATGACTCCAGTATATGTCCCAACCACAACTATAGGAAGCTACAAGAGCATATTATAAAACGTTTCCATATCGGTAGGAGAGATCGGCATGTCTGATTGGTCCATTTTCCGCTCATGAACAGATATGAAATTCCATAGAGTGGAGTCTGGTCATCAGGGCATCATCTAAACCCACCGCAACAGGGAGCGTGAATTTGACGAAAATGGAAGTCCCCACGTTGGTTTTTGCTGGAGGAGTCATTTCTGAATGCAATAGGTTATCATCTGGTTATCAGTCATGTCCAATCCATCAGAAATGGAACTATGTGTGGAATGGTCTACATCAGGGGTGTCAAACTCATTTTGGTCTGGGGGCCGTATGCAACCTACTTTGATCCCAAAAGGGCCGGATCAGAAAACTCAGTTCTCTCTTCAAGTTATTGTATTTTTCTCCGTGTCTCGTAGTGGTGTTTAAGATTATATTCCTCGAGCAACGCCACTTGTTCCAAACACACTGAGCACAGATTTCCCATTCACCTCTGTCAACAAATAAGAATTAGACTATTTTTCTTGGAAAATCCTGAACTCAGCATCTGCTTTTCTCATTTTTTGACATTTTGCTGATGAGGGTCACGGTCGACAGTCAAAACGATCGTCCTTTAAGAGCATTTGGAAAGAGGAAAGTCTTCATTTGTGCTGCTCTGGTGGGAGTCGCAACGTACAGAAACGCCGGAGACGCTGCTATGCTAAACGGTGCAGAAAATGAACAGAAAAATCTGAAAATTTTAAGTATTTTAATAGAAAAATCAGCCGAGGGCAGATTAAAGGTCTTGGAGGGCCGGATCTGGCCCCCAGGCCGCATGTTTGACACATATGGTCTACATGATTGTATCAGTACAGTTGTGATGTTAGTGGGAAGTAAGAGGGGATTTTTTGACCCATGTGCCCTGTTTGGTCCTTGGTTTTAGGTATATAATCATATGAACCAGCACACAAACACAGTATAGACACTTTAAAGCAGCTAAAGCGTGTGATATTCCTTCTAAATTGTAATTAGAAGTGATCATATTTACCCCATGGGCCATCTCATTTTATGAAGGGGAAAAAACAGGCTAATCCAGTGATCTGCACTTTCACGTCACATTATTTGGTGTCACTGATTTCAGAGCAGTCACTTCTGGCCCTGTGTGAAACTCTGTGAGGCACATGACTGGACAAAGGTGTTTTGAGTGAACTGATGTTTCACAGCTCTTTCAAGCTCTTCTTCACTTCAGGTCAGACGCTGGAGGACTCTGCCTGAGTTAATACACCTACAGTTTCTGTTTGTTAGCTCGGTTTAGTGACAGAAACAGAAACTGTAAACAAGTATAGAGCTTAACAAATGTATTAGACCATCCCCCAGTATAAGGTGTTTGCTGCTGCCATACACCATTTAGCAGTATTTCTGTTTACCAAAATATCTTTTTATGTTTCTATAATGGTTAATCCTCCAGTATCTGCAAGATCTTTGTATGAAAACCAGATCTTTAAGGCTAAAATAAAACTATTGTTGCTATTCATACATTTTCAAATTTAATGTTTTCCAAAAATGACACCAAAGTCTCCTCCAAAGCAAGTCTCTGCGAACAGCTCAAACTATTTGGAACTTCAGAACAAAATAATGCAGCAGGAATGCAGCTGTTATCTGTGCTAAAGGTGCTCACACCAAATAGTCACATTTTTGGTTATTTGCCAACAAGGACGATTTTCTTATTCCAATTGGTAATTTTCTTAATAAATAACAATGACATTTTGAATATGAAACACGTTTTGAAAGTATGAAGTTATTTATGTTTTTTTTTTCATGATAGGTGCTTTAATACATTTCTTAGGCGCTGTTGGTCTGTTTAGTTTAGTGAAGAAGCAGCTTGGATGAGCAGTAAAACGTCTTCACTCTAAAAACCTTTGGCCTGTGACAAAACCGAATCTTTCTTTTGCTCTGGATTCCACCTGGACTGAAGGATTACGCAGACATATGAAAGAAAAGCACATCACCTTGGTCCCTGTGACTGCAGGGAATACACTTTCTCGCATTTCCAACATAAATTTCAAATACATGAAAGAGCAGAAGAGAAAATTTTCTGCAAACAAATTTGATTTAAAAGTTAAAATGTGATTAATTGATGTAATCAGTGTTTTGCCCAGCCCTGCTCGACATCATCAAATGGAAATCCAGACAGTCCATACACCTTTACTGCACTTGTTTTGATCATTTCACTTCTCAGTTTCACTACATGTAGCTAAATGATATTGTTTTTGTACAGAAATCAGGGCTGAACTCCTTTTATTTGCTTTCCATAGAATTCCCATTCAAGACCTTTGTTCAATCACTTTCTATTTGCCCACAGCTCCAAAAACCTCACTAAACTCAATCGTTTTGTTTAGACTGCCATTTTTCTCCCATTAAACATGTATCACTGACCCTTTTGAAAGCCGCCCCGGTGGTCAGTGGAGCTCATCTAAACCCCCATGCCCAGAACGGGACACTTTCTCTGGGGACGTTATGCAGATGCGTCCCCCCCATGCCCTGCTTTTGTTTCACGTTTCAGACTGGAGCTAACAGGATTGGACGTGGCGATTAGGGTGCCCACCTCACAGCTGGGCGAGGGTGCACTGTGCCATCTCTGGCCCGTGGATTTTGCCAAAAGAGTGGCCATTTTGTGTGCACTCCCCACATGACGGGCACCGCGCCAGGACGGTGAATGAACCAGTTCATACGCTACCCGGGTTAGAAGGACACATGCCACATTAATCAAAAGAAATGTCAGTAAATCTTCCGAGCAATCTGAGTAATGCAGTCCACAGTCACAGTTTTTGAGCCTTCACCTTGTAGCAGAGTTAGTGTTCGTGCAAAATGCTAAAGTTCACACAGAATGTGTGGAGTTTGCACGTTCTTACTACACAGAATGGACTCTTGTGAGCTTTAAGTCAGGTTATAAAGTGGATTCCTCAAAAACAGACCTGGACTTGTATTTGTTTCATTCACTCATGTTTGACTATTATTAGTCTGTCGACATCTCCAAAGCTCAAAACGCTCTGTTCCACCTTGTGATGTCATGAAGAGGACATTTTCAAGTTAACAGCTCCTTTTATGTTTTGTTTAGTAGACAAATCCAGGGATGAAATGATCCAAATGACTCCAGCGAAAATGTTTGGTGTTTAAAAACACAGCGGAGCACTTCCTGGATCACCACATGACATTACAGAGTGTTTTTTTTTCTGTTTGAGAGAAGAACTAAATCTGCAGGGTTTGTGTGTTGAAGATGTGTGAATGAAACAAAACACAACTCCAGGTCTGTTTGTGGTGAAGAAAGTGCATTAGATTATAGATCAGAAAATAGCATAATAAATAAATAAATAAATAAAATAAAGTTTCTTGGTCCAGAAGCTGCACATGGGACGTACTTGGATATTCAACATGATAATGATCCAAAACACAAAGGCGAGTGGACCTGTGGCTCCAGCAGAATAAAGTGAAGGTTCTGGAGTGTTCGTCTCTTCTGACCTCAGTATCACTGAGCCTCTGGGCAGATTCAAGCTGCAGTTCAGACAAGAGCCCAAGAATTTACAGGAACTGGAGCCTTTTGCCCAGAAGAATGAGCAGCTTTACCATCAGAGAAAAGAACACATCCACAACTATCACAAAAGCTGTTATTGGGCCATTTGTGTAGTTCCTGTTCTCATTATGATTTAAAAAGAGGAAACGCAGGTGTTTGATAATAAATGGCTTCACCCAAGCATGAGTGAAGGAAAAGTTTTTGTGTTAACTTTCATATTCTCTGAAAGATGGCCAAGAACCCAGTCAAATTCTGTCTAGGTACAATGACAATTTGTTGGGAAATTTAAAACACAAACATGAAAATAGCCAGCTTTAAATGTCTTGCTTCTATTTATTTTATTGTTTACATATTAGACACTAAAAATACACAGAGGGGATTTTGGATATCTGGTTTAGTATTTGAGTAAACTAGATCTGACAGAAAATTTGCCTAAAATTTTGCCACATTTTTAGAGTAAAACTTGATTAGACATTAAAAAATTCTTCTGTATGTTTCGTTAAACCATTGCTAAATACAAGACTCGTGTTTGTAGGAGCTACTTTAAATGTGTTTTAAGTCCAATTTCCCCCAGTACAGATATTGTAAAAGCAGCTCTAGGGTCAAGCACTTATAACCTCATCGAAACTCCTCACGGTGAGAATCAGGATGCCTTTAATGCATCGAGAATGAGATCACTACAGACAGTACTACCAACAATACACATGTTTAAGATGGGAAAAATCAGGCTTTTAATGGAGAGTTGGGTATGAGTGTGGGAGAGAATTTCATTTCTCAGAACACTGTCAAATAAACACTCATTATAGAGATTATTTTATATATAATTATAATTAGAGCCTCAAGTGTTTTTCTCAAGGAAACAACTGCAGTGTGCTTCACCAGTATAACTGTGGGATGAGCTGCTGAGCCACTGCCACTCAATTCCCTTTAGTTTACATGATCATTTCATGCATTTCTAACTCTATGTGTTCAGATAAGTTATTTAAATCTAATATATTATGGCAAAATAGACTCTTGTGAGCTTTAAACCGTGTTCTAATGTTGTTCCGTCCTCAAACACAGACATCACAGACCTGAGCTGTGTTTTGTTTCACACATGTTTGAGTAAGTAACTCTGCATCAGTGGTGGAAGAAGTACTCAGTTTTGTTACTTAAGTAAAAGTACAGGTGTGGGGGGAAAGATTACTCTAAAAATCAGTCTCAGCCATTTCTGCAGGTCTCAAGCTGAAAAGAAAAGTACTTTTTCTTATGGTTTTGGTTAATTGTTTTTATTGGTTTTATGTTGTGTGCTATAACATCACAGCATTTTTAATGAACTTAAAAGCTCCTTTAGTGGGCGAATGGTGATGCCCCGATGTTCTACAGAACGCCTCAGAAATTCTTTTATTCCTGCAGCTGTGCACTTTTATAACAAGCACTTTATTTGAGACTGTGCGAATTTCAGAATGTGTTTTTTATGACTAGGGAAGTTACAGTTGTTGCTGAGTCCTATACGTTGTGCCCACTGTCGGTCTTCCATCTGTCTTTGTCCATGTGTTGTAGTTTGTATGTAAGTCCATGGCATTTTAATTTCCCCTCTGGGGATCAATAAAGCATCTATCTATTTATCTATCTAATGGTTTTAGTTTCATGAGCTTTTACGCTGATGCACTTTTATTCACTGCTCTTTTAACCTGTAGCACTTTGAGATCATTTTATGCAATATACATACAATGTATTATTATTATTATTATTATTATTATTATCATTATTACTTTTCAGTAAAGATGTAATGGTAATGGTAATGGTAATGGTAATGGGTTATTTTTCCGAGAACATAGTTTCTTTGCATGTCTATGTACAGACATGCAAACTCCAAATACAGGAAACAAAAAATGAAACAAGGACAATCAAATTTGTTTACATGCCTGAAAACGAATGGGAAGAAGTAAAAAAAAAGTATTAAATCCCACCCCTTCTCCAAAATAAGAAATAGTCCTTTTTCACTTCCTGGTAGTCTTTCATTTGGACTTTACAGCCCTAAGTCATTGTACACATGAAAATTATACTGTTCTGATCAACCACTGCAAACATTTATTTAGATCATTTCAAATAACAAAATAACAAGATATATTTCAAAAAGAAGCTTCTTCATTAGTATAGAGTGTCAAAGTCATATCTTTAAACGTTTTTTAAACTGTTTTAAAAACATGTAAGTATAATGTAATGTAATGTCAAATGTAGTAAAGTAGAAAGTACAGATACACGCTCTCAAATGTAGTGAAAAGAAAGCAAAAGTCTAAAGTATCCACTGTAAATTTACACGTAAAGTTAAGTTTAATTTACAAGTAAAGTACAGATACCTCCTGCATTATTGGTCTGTCAAAATGTCAAAATGCTCTGTTCCACTTTGTGACGTCATGAAGATGTAGTTTTCAAGTGAACAGCTCCTTTTTACTTTTAGTTCAGTAGATTAGACAATTCCAGGTCTAACTCTGTGAAGGTGTGGAGAGAACTGTTGAAGAACTCAGCCTAAATATGCCGGATTTTTGTGTCAAACGTGTGAATGAAACAAAACACAGCTCCAGGTTTGTTTGTGACAAGGAAATAACATCAGAACATAGTGTAATCTGTAACCTTTAAAATCTCATAACTTTATTTTGCAGTTCAGCTCCACAGCCCTCCATTTTTGCCCAGTCCCATCATAACCTCAAGCTTCCACGCATATTTTCCTCCTTCCCCAGAACAACCCTTGATCTGTCTCTCACTTAAGCTGTGTTTTGGTTCCTTGCTGGTGGCCTGCCATAACTACCTCCAAAGATTGCCAGAATGACTTCCAGCCAAACATTTACATCTATCCGTCTTACTGCTAACAACTATGTCAATAAAAACACAGCGAGATCTGAAAGCGTGGAACCACCCCGGGGCCTGAGTTTGTTGTGATACCGGCTGGATTGAAGCGAATGTTTGGTTACATGTGTTGACAAGTCGGCTAACATTTCTGCATGCAAATGACTTTTCGCACACATGCTGACGCTGAGAGGGGCCGGGCTGGCACGGCAGGCTCCTCGCAGGCTCCTCGCGGGCTCCTCGCAGACTCCTCGCAGGCTCCTCAAAGGCTCCTCGCAGGCTCCTCGCGGGCTCCTCGCAGGCTCCTCGCGGGCTCCTCAAAGGCTCCTCGCGGGCTCCTCGCGGGCTCCTCGTGGGCTCCTCGCGGGCTCCTCGCGGGCTCCTCGCAGGCTCCTCAAAGGCTCCTCGCAGGCTCCTCGCAGGCTCCTCGCAGGCTCCTCACAGGCTCCTGGCAGGCTCCTTGCAGGCTCCTCGCAGGCTCCTCGCAGGCTCCTCGCAGGCTCCTCGCAGGGTCCTCAAAGGCTCCTCGCAGGCTCCTCGCAGGCTCCTCGCAGGCTCCTCGCAGGCTCCTCGCAGGTGTCCCGGTTGCTTCCCTTGCACCTGGGAGGGTATTTGTTTTGTTTGGTCAAAGGTCAGAGCTGTTAGGGCTGAGAGGTCAAAGCAGGTCTGTATTGAGTCGTGTAGGGGGAGGGGGAGGAGTGAGTTCAGGTTTCCAGATGGAAAAAGGGCCGAGCAAGATTTCAGTTTGGCAGTGTTTTGAGACAGCAATGCACTTTTCTCTGGCATCAGCCACCGTGCACTTTCTCGCTTACAGCTGATCCAAAATTCGGCTGCTTGCCTTTTAAATGGAACCAAAAAACTTGAGCACATTATCCTGATTTTAGCGTTGTTGCATCGGCGTCCAGTTCACTTTAGAACTGATTTTAAGACTTTATTTTTTGCATCCTCCGAGGTCCTTTTCTCCCAAACTCTTGAACGCTCGGCCCCCCATGTCCTAACAACCCCACAGTGGAGGGTTTAAGTCTTGTCTTAACACCCACTTTTATTCTGTAGCTTTTAACACCTCATGAGTTGTGTGATCCTCTGCGTCTTTCATTTGATTTATTTTACTGATTTACTGCTATTTTATGATTTTTATGGTGTTGCTTTTATTTTATTTTATTTTACTGATTTTATTGTTTTAAATTTTAGCATTTTATGTTTTTGTTGTCTTCATCTTTTGATCTCTGTGCAGCACTATGGAAACTGCTTTGTTTGTAAAATATATGCTATAGGAATAAAGTGGATTTGGATGACTACAAACAAATGTTAAAAATATATTGTAAAATATTAGGTCATAGTTCATTAGTGTTGTCATGATGGGTGGACACTAGTGCTCCTCTACTTGTTCTGATACAGCTCCAGATCATTCTAAAGACATTCAGGAAAGGTTCATTTCTGTCCTGTGAATGGGACCTTTTTTAATATCGTAGTAATACTTGCTCAAATAAGTTTTGATACTAGTTACTAGATTAGTATCTGATTTCCGATACTTTTGAGAACCCTATAGTCAATGTTTCGGTGCTGAATCATTTTTGCACCATTTGATTAGCAAAGGCTGTAATGATATGGTTTTATTTTTACTTTGGCAAAACATTTATGTATGTATATATATATATATATATATATATATATATATATATATATATATATATATATATATACTACTCATATTCCACTAAGTCGTGTCCTTTAGTCCGACAGATGCTGACCACATCCAGTTGTTTTATTTTTGAATGAAAAGAAATTGAAAATATGAAATTGTTTCTACATGAACTGCCTCCTGTTCCTACATGAACTTCCTAAAAAAAAAAAAAGACTTTGTGGAATTTGGCATGTTTGTTTCTGCAGTAGTTTTTGGGTGATTATTTTTCCTGTACAGATAACGAAATATATATTGTATATCGAGATATAGCAAAATATATTGTGTTTTTTGTTGCTCTGTATCGCGCAGCTCTAGCCTCAGACAGAGCATACCTACAGTTAGCGTCACACCTCGAGGGAATGTTGATGACGTCAGCTGTAAAGTATCAATAGGAAAGTATCAGTACACTGTGTACATTTTAGATCAAATGCGGTTAGTACGTTGTATTTTTTATCTTTCCCACATTGTTCCCACATTGTAACAAGCAAAATTAATTTAAATAAAATACCCAGACATGCAGTATTACACTTGACAGATCATCTCATTTCCATGGTTACCTTCCTCTGACGCAGTTATACAAAGTTTATTCCCATCAACCCATCAAACACATGACTCATAGTGTTTAAAGCTGCAAACCAAAGCGACTCCTTGATTCTTATCTACACTCAGCTGACTGACCGCAACCATTAAGTCATTATTAATGTCAAGGTATCTGTTAATAGGCCCATCAATCACACCTAAATTATAAGATTAAAGTTAATATCTTTCCTATTTACCCGTGGATGCTTATTGCAGTGACTAATAGCATTGTAGCATGATTTAAACTGTGACACTGTGACTTTTCCAAGCCACAACATCAGATAGCATTGTGCCGCCAATAAATGTCAATCCAACTCGCTTTGACGGAGAAACAATTAGTCACTTGTGGAATGCCGGGGCGTAGCTCTGACACCTGCAGCATCTTGGCACGCTCGGGAGAAATAAGCACCACGGAACTGCTGGTTTAAAGTCATAAATTCCGTGGTGAGGCGTGCCCGGGTGTCTGCGGAGTGATGAGTTTGTTATCTGCACTAATGCTAGCACACAGGGGCCTATCGCTCAGAGTGATAGAGGAGAGCAGGAGCGCCGAGGTCAACGGGAGTCTGTCAAATTAGAATGTCGGTTTGGAAGCGCGATGGAAAAGGTAAGAGAAGCTCACGTTTCAGGTTATGGCTTTGTGATCAGTGGTTGAGTATGATTAAAGAGTCCATATGACGCTGTTTTCTGATCTGTTCTAATGTTGTTGCCTCATCACAAACATATTTGGAGTCATAAGAGCCAATCCTGTGGGTGCTTAGGGGTCAGAGCACCCAGGGAAATCTCCAAACACCCACCTGAATTTTCTCCCATCTTAAATTGACTCTTGACTTTTAGAGATTTTAGTGTGTCTGCTCAGACTATGGGGAGGAATATGATTTAGTTTAACTCCAAAAAGAGTGTGGAGATGTCAGTCTATGGGTCTGATCTGTGGACTGGGGTAACTGTATTTCCCCTCGTATGATAACGGTTAAATCCTCAACTATGTGCAAAGCGTGATCACAATCAAAACTTAACTTAAAGGGGAACTCCGGCATGTTTGAAGCTAAAGTGGTGGAATTCCGTCAGAAGCCAAAAAACGGCACAGATCAGTGTTTCCTCGGCGGAGATCTCACTGTGGCAGTGAGTCTGTCAACGCAACAAACTAGTGCAGTGATGGGGGCAAGTTCTGAACTTCCAGGTAAAACGCCAATTTGCTTCACACTGAAGAAGCTTAACTCCACTTTAACCCATCTTACAACAGCCACGAGTCTAACAAACAAAACGCTCTGCCTGGTTCACTCATTAGTGTCTGGAAACATTAGAAAACAACTTTATAAGCACCTTACACTTCCCTCTGTTGATTTCCCACTGCACAGGCCAAAGGCCAAAAGACTGGACTGCCGATGTCGTTTCTAATGCCATTTATTTATGAGTGAATTATGTTTTTTGAAAAATGTGAAAAAATACATTCCCAAACCATTTTCTTTGAACAACTTTCAGTTTCTCTTCTTCTTCACCGTCAGTAGTTGATCCTCACTTGTTGCTTCTGGCAGCTACTAGCCGCTCACCACCGCTGGAGTCGGCAGTTGAGTCTTTTGGTCTTTTGTGCAACACTGATCTGTGCTGTTTTTTGGCTTCTGACAGTATTCCACCTCCTGTAGCAATGGATTTAGTTACAAACATGCTATGCTAGTCACTCATATACGATCCAAACCAGTCCATTTTGGACATTAAGGGCCAGGACGCCAGAGAGACGAGGATGTGAGAAAGTCTGAACAGTCAAACAAATTCTAACGGAGCTGTAAAACTATGACCTGCTGGTCAGTGAACTCGCCGTGTGTCCTGGGAGCACCCGAGAGTGCACTGAGCTGAAACTACATAAATCACGCCTCAGCCTGGAGTTGTTTTGTTTCATTCACACATGTTTAACACATAAACCCTGCAGATTTAAGATGAGTTCTTCTCTCAAACAGGAAAGACTCTGTTCCACCTTGTGATGTCATGTCACAGGAAGAGCTCCACTGTGTTTTTAAACTCTATACACCGTGACTAGAATCATTTGGATCATTTCCGCTCCTGCAGATATTCACTGAACTAAAGGTAAAATGTAGCTGTTACATTGAAAACTACCACTTCATGACATCACAGGTCGGAACAGAGCATTTTGAGCTTTGGAGATGTAGACAGACTAATAATAAAGAGTTACTCAAACATGAATGAAACAAAACACAACTCCAGCTCTGTTTTTGAGAACAGAACAACATTCTAACATGACTCAAAGTTCACAAGAGTCACTTTTGCATCATACAGGACCCGACATTGTTCTAGTGGTGGCTTGTATTTGCAGTTAGCTGAGTTAGTGAAAGAATTAAATTTTCTGTTAGCGATCAACATAAGAAATAGTCAATTATCACAAAATTATCAATATCGCAATAGTGACTGATCAATATCACACAACAAAGGCTCAAAGGCATTTTATGATCAAATCCAAAAAAATAGCATTGACTTAGTCCTGGTTTTGACTCGGTTATGCTTTTATTATGAAAGCTTTACTTGTATACACTGCACATTTCTCAGATTTTCAAACTTCTATCAGGTTCTTCATCTTGTTTTTAGATTTATAATCTACTTACTCGTTGTGACTGCTTCATTCTATTCTAGGGGTCGTTTATTTTAAGAGAATTTGTCGAGTAAAATGATCTTGCTGCATGGACAGATCATTTCACTACATTTTCTGATAGATTTAAGTGTTTATATCTTGAATTCTGGCCAAGATTTTTTGCAAGCTTTGTAGTAAAGCATGCACATTTTTTGTTTTATTAGAACTGCAAATATTGAGTCAAAAAATATATTAAAATATTGAAATTATATCAGTTCCTAACAGCAATAATGTACATCAGAAGGTTTCACAATATGGTACAGCTTTATTGTCTATATTTTTATTTTGTCTGTGCTTTGACAAACTGATAAAATGCTGTAATTTCAAGGTCAATTTGTTAATATTTTCTTTTTTAATCTATTTGTAATTGGGTTATTGTGTTCTCATGTTTGAATCATATCTTTATTACGTCCTCGTCTGCATTGCCGCATGGACTCGCCTTTGGTCTTTTATCAAATTGAAAGGGAAAGGCCGCTGCAATCAAAAGGTCAAAGGTATTTTATGAGTGGAAATAGCAGCAATTAGAGACCACAACACATTTTAAAGCTCCTATATTACGCAACGTTTACTTTTGTGAGCTTTAAATGATGTCAGAATGTTGTTACCTCCTCAAAAACAGAGCTGGAGTTGTGTTTTGTTTCATTCATGTTCGAGTGACCCTTTATTATTAATCTGTGTACATCTCCAAAGCTCCAAATGCTCTGTTCCACCATCACATAGTGGTAAATTTCAAGTTAACGGCTACTTTCACTTGGCAATTCCAGGACTGAAATGATCCAAATGATTCTAACTCCAGGTCTGTTTTTGCTGAAGAAACATTTTAACATAGATCAGAAAATAGCGTAATATGGCCTATTAAAGTTTTTATTTTTACGTTAAACTTAACTCAAAAATAATATGCACTGTGGTTAACTGTAGATTACTATTTTTAATACCTTTTTTTTATTTTTAGTATTCTTTTAATGAAGTATTACAAAAATATGTTTCTTTCTACTTCTTTTCATTCACACTAATTATTATATTGTTCTCATTTTATCTGCATCTTCAAAAAACTAGCAAATTGTAATGAGAGGTTTGTTAAGCAGTTACCATGGTGACAGAATGTGACACATTGGCCAACATTGCCAAAACGTTTTTTAAGATAAAAAAACTCTGAAAACTCATGAGAAAATACAACATTGATTTAAAAGGGCACATTTTCAGGAGCCTGTGATCAGACTGAGCGTTCATGGTTTTGTTTAGGAGTTTATTTAGTATTTTTAACAAATATGTGAGAGTGACTCACTGAAAAACTGTTGGCTGATTCTAGCTCACTTGTGACTGTAATGTTATGTGTGAGAGGCTTGTTTTACAGCACAAATCATTTCATCCAGCTCTGACAGTTCTTTATGGTCAGTTTGTGTTGAAATAAAGCTGAGATTAAAGTCTAACTTGAGCGACAGCTTCAGACAGAGTGGTGCCTCAGTTAGCATCACACCTCCTAAAATACTGCTGATTAGACTTTTATAAGAAGCATATTATAGGCTGTCCAAATGTCCACATTATTCCCTACTCAGGGCACTTCTTAGGGGTCGCATCATTTGTAGTGGTGTCCAAATGTTGAAAGTAGTGCTAAGTGCACTACTTTCGACATTCGACAATGTCCCACAATTCACCTTGAAAAGTATTGAACATCAGTGGTCACTAGAGCGGTCACTATAGACCACAATGCACTGGGAGAGTTGGGGAAACAACAGTGTTCACTGGCAGGGTTCCCACAGTCATGGAACTCCTGGAAAGTTATGGAACTTTGTAAATTCAATGAAACTTTTGGCAAAGTCATTGAATTTTAGTGTCTCTTTAACGCAACTCCAGCGTTCTGTTAAGATCTCATGAGGCTGTTCTGATTATTTCTGAGCGTCTGCACAGCCGCTCCAGCAGGACAAACACAACACGGTGTTTTGTTTAAAAGAGACACAATAAATGACAGGATTCTGAATGTTCAAAACTATAAACCAAACCACAAAGTGAGTGGAAAGGGCTCACATTTCATATTTAGCCCTAAAAGTCTGCTCAGCTCTACACATGTAGGTGCTGTAAAATCATGGAAAATTCACTTTAGGTCATGAAAAAGTCATGGAAAAGTTTTGAAATTTTTTCAGTGAAAAAGAGTGGGAACCTTGAACTGGACACAACCTGACAGAATGAAGCAGATAAAAGCACATTTATGGACATTCAGACACAGTCATGGTCATTCAAAGCCATGAGGTAGAAACTGAACCTGGTATTTCTGTTATTAAAACGTTGCTAATGAGATATTTCTTTGCTAAAACTACATTGCAAAGTCATTATACACGGCCGCATTGCAGAGATATGTGAATGATTGAACTTTCGCATTCAAGCTTCATCCACAAAAGGTAAAAAACACTGCATCCATACTTGGAATACTTTGTGTACTGGCCCCTCGTAGATTATACCGCATAAATATGACTTCTAGCAAATGTAAAGAGCCGGTTCTCTCTGTTTAAATGGGTGAATTTATGACTCACGTTTGACATTTCGAAAACCCCAAATCCGCAGATAAGGCAGGAGCATCTTTTGAATTCTTTTCTAGCCTTTACTTGTGAAACACGCCCTGAACATATGGTTGGAAATGTTTTGATAATATTCCGGCCTCGTTATTAGCGTGAGTCAGGTGGAGCTGGGGATGGTTGTGAAATGGTCTGCACCCTTCTGTAAATAATAGGTCTTGTTGATAGTTTTAGTTGTCATCAGTGGTTCAAGATGTTGTGAATTCTGATGAAGTGTGATTAAAGATGACACAAGGAAGCTGAAAGAAAAGTATTTAAAACAGAAGACTGGTTCTTCTGGTCCCGATATGGAATATTGACAGATTTTTTTTTTGACTTCCGGTTGGCTGGTTTAATGGAGTAGACACGTGTAAAGCTTTGTCACACATAGTTTTAAAGTGTGTAGTGCATATTCTGTATGAAACCATGCCCCCAAAAGGAACAAAGGATGAGCAAGAACAGGAAGATTCAGCTACCGGAAACTAAATCTGAACTGTTCACCGAGATTAGAGACACCTACAAACCTGACCGCTGTTCAGGCCACTGTTGGTGAACATGCAGAATATATCGCCAGTTTGGAACAGATCTATGTTTTTCTAAATACATTTCTGCAAATTGTGAGACAAAAATGGTTTGAAGTAGGATGTAAACATATGCTTGATTTTAACGCTCCTATATTCCTGCATCAGTCAGCTTTTATGCCAGTCATACACTGTGCGATTTTTGGCCCCTTTTAAGACGATTTTTCACTCGTGTAATGGTTTTCGGGATCAGGCCCTGTTTTGGCTTAATCGTGTGTTGTGCTTCGTGTAGTAAACATGGGATAATGAGAACCAATTAATACCTCACGACCAGCAATCGTATCGAATATCAAACGTGTTTCAAATCCAGTCCCCTCTCGGTTTGTACCGTGTGAAAACATGAATTCTGAGCTGTGAACTTTTAAACCCTGAGATTTGGTCGTACAGTTTGATCTGGGGCTGAGTGAAACTATCACACAGTGTCATTAGTCATGTTCAAATGTTGTTACCTCATCAAAAACATACCTGTGTTTTATTTCTTTCACACATGTTTGAGAAATTATACATAATTAAAACATCTCCAAAGCTCTAAACGCTCTGTTCCACCTTGTGATGTCAGTCAGTGGTGGTTTCAAAGTTAATGGCTATTTGTAGCTTAAACTGAACTGCTATATGGTGCAATACACAATAACAATAATTAATTGATGGCCATTTTTAATCTCAAACAATTGTAATGAAGGTGTATGACGCTTAAAAACACAGTGAAGCACTTCCTGTATCACCGCTCAGTGACATCACAAAGTGAAACAACAACACAATTATAAAATAGATTAGAAAAAAGAAAAAAAAAAAAAGATTTAGTTGGATCACTCAGGCAACCAGACAAATTATTACCTGTATGGTTTAAGATGCCAATGGGCTCTATTCATGCTTACATCACAAAACTGAAGACATTTGGAAACATGCGGATGGCGACTTCCTCTGGGCTGGCGAAAGTAACTCTGACAACATCTGGGAAAATGGATAAAAATTAGATCTAGATTAAATCTAGATCATTGTATTCTTTCATTTTTCCTTTTATAACTGGCCTATAAATTTGTGCATTATAATTTGTCTAACTTAATTTAAAAAAAAGAAAAGAAAAAAGGCTCTGTAGTGTTCCGTTATGTTCGGCAAATCAACAGGTACAACCAGCTGCCTGTAAGTGACTTTAAAGTCGTCATCTGTGTGTTACCAAACGTCTTCCGGTAAGTGTGAACAGTATGGAGATAGGTTAGTGTTGTTAACTAACATTTGCTAAATGTTAACTAAATGCTTTAAACTAAATCAAGTTCAGCCATGAATAAAGGAATTTAAACAAGTTAAATTACGAGGAGATAAACAAGTTATACTTACAGCTGATGAACCACTTTTCTGTGCTATTTTCGTCAGTAAACTTGAAAAAAGCTACTTCTACTCTGCACAATAGCAGTGCAGTGTTGTCAACCATAAACCGTACGCTCAAACTTCAGTTGATGTAATTGGCTGTTTAAAAAAGAAAAACTAAAAAACACATTTGTGTATGGAACACTGTCAGGAAGGTCTCAAAAATAAGCCGAGAGCCAGGTCCACTCCTCAGGATGTTTTTTTGCTTCCCTTTTTCACTATTATTTCCTGTTATCTTGTATCTTGGGCCATCACAAGTGGATAAGGACCAACCCAAACTCGAACCCATTTGGTCTCAGCACCCAAAAAACACCCTATTCAGGAAAAGCTATTAGCAGAAATATGTAATTGTAAATATTAATCTGCTGCAACTACATAAAATAACCCTAAAATTTTGCATGGTGAATCCTGACACATCAGAGAAACTAGCAGAAAAATATTCTGGGGCTTGCTGCATTTTTACTGTCAAATATCACCCTCAACATACCCCAAAAGACACAAAAATGTCTGTCCGCCTGACAAATTATCATCAAAAGGGATCATTTTCAAGCATTTTCTTACATGTATCAATGCTTCAAATGTACATAAAAACTTCCCAAATTTATAAGTCTTCAATTTAAGCCCAAGATTACCTTTCTATCTAGAGGAGAACAGGTTCTATGACCAAAGTTATCTCCAGGCGGCAGAAGACAGAACTTTCAGGCATTTCCATTTCATATGGAATTAAGAATGTTTTTTTCATATAAATTCATATAATTTTTTTTTTTTTTTTAAAAGAGTTGACTTATTTATGTTAAACCCCAGGTGGACAGAGGTCAGGGTTCAAGGTAAAACTATGGCAACCAGGTTACACACACAAACACAACCAGCACACGAACCAACCAACATCCTAACCCTTCATGCAACATCCCATCAGAAGGTATTCTTCAAAGACAATTTTGAGATAAGTTGATCAATTTTTCTGCTCATAAAATAAGATAGGCTATTTGGAGATTGGTGTCCTTCTCTAGGGAACCAAAATCTGAAACATTTGGTCTCATTTAATGTATATTTCCACAGTGAATACTGCACAGCACATTACTTCACTGTTGTAATGAAGGGTCGTGACAAATCTTTATGTACATATTCATCATTTTGCAAATAAACGTAACTGCACTGACAGTTGTGAATCGCGTAACATTTTCTTTTGAGTCGAGAAATGCTTTTGTGAATGTTATTACGTTTATTTGTAAGTCATGAATTATATTTGTGAAAGTCGTTATATTTGTTTCTGGAGCAAGAAGTGTATTTGTGAACGGGCGTGCTATTTATTTGATAGTAAAGACACTCACCTATCTCCATAGAAAGAGCTTATTAAGCTTTAAATTAAAATGAACATACGGCACTTCATTATTAAAACTATTTTGGAAGAATTTCATACCCAGATTTGATTTATTTCCCTTTAAAAAAAAAACTATAATGACTGGAAAAGCGGCCATTCAAACATAGAACTACAAGTATCTGAACGCTTCATGCTGCCTTAATCTGGAGTACTTTATTGACTTGGACCTAGTAACTTTCCTGCAACCCAGCGTTTACTACAAATACCCTTCACCTTTGTAGCCCAGCCAGAACTTACACACATGGATCATTCTGAAGTAAAACTGACTGGGCTCCGTGGCAGGAAAAACTCCAGCATTTAGCTTCAAGGACTTCTTTATGTGCTGAATGTCACTCCCGAACACACTCGCTCACCTTCACTGCAGCACCAGTGTTTGTGAATGCGACGCGCTGAGTGAGTGTGAGAATTGGACTGGGGCGTAAACAGGGAAAAAGCCCCGGGTGCCAGGAGTCAGACTGTACCGTGCCAGCAGTTCAACCGTACTGCTGTCATAGTCATGTTTTATGGCTGCACGGGCACACAAACACAAGGAGTCTTTTGAAATTGGGAAGATTTTAGGTCATTTGTGTTGTAATTATTTTATTTTATTGCTTCTGGCATGAAATAACGGCAAAGTGTGTAATGAGAGGGGACATGTTGGAACACGGTTGCCCAGTTACGTTTTTATTTGTAAGCTTAGATTTAATAGAAAGAAAGAAAAAAGTTTAAATGCAATATTTGGCAAATTTGAACCAGCAAATTCCACTTGTTAACTGTAACTGGTCAGCACGAGGGGGGATAAGTGTCTTGCCCAATGACACAACAGTAGTATTCATCTATGGGAGCTGGAATCGCACCGCCAACCTGTGGGTCAGTGGATGAGACCGGTCAACCAGTGATGTTTATTTGGAGAGCGGGTGGGCAAACACTCTTACCAACTGAGCCACTGTTTAAGTTTATTGATGTTCTATATAAGTGTCTCAGTGCACTTAGCAGTGAAATTAAAATATACAAATATTTACAACTAGATTACAACAGTATAGAGTGATTGACAGCAATATACTTTTTTTTAACCTTTATTTAACCAGGAAAGTCCCACTGACATTACTAATCTCTTTTTCAAGGGAGTCCTGGCGACGACAGCGGCTCAACAAAAGAGAATATTACAGAACATATTTCAAGCAACAATTTCATCAGAATATTTAAAAGATTTCATTTCCAAATCTTTGAGCAGTAGTTTAAACTGTCCTATTGGAACCAGTTCTTTTCATTTCCAGTCTTTTTGTAAATTGTTTCATGTTGTGGGGGCAGAATATTGAAATGCACCTGACCTGCTTCTGTGTGAACACTCAGTACAAACAGTAGCAGTGATTCTTGAGAGCGTAAAGAAAACAGTACAGTCACTCTTGGATGAATATATTCACAGAGATATGATGGGAGCGGAAGCAGAAAACCCTTCTACATGAACAGAACCCAGTGAGTGAGTGTGTGAGTTTCCAGTGCTGCCCACACGTGTGTGAAGTTGACAGTGATGTTTGCGAGGTGTACAGTGTGCAAAATTCAAAGTTACACCATTATACAAATGTATACATGTGCATTCACTCACCTACACATCATATACATACACACAGACATACATACTTACATGCTTACATACATGCTTACATACATGCCTGCATACATACATACATACATACACACATACATACATACACACATTCATACATACACACACACACATACATACATACACACATACATACATACATACATACATACATACATACATACATACACACATTCATACATACACACACACACACACACATACATACATACACACAGACCTACATACATACATGCTTACATACATGCTTACATACATGCCTGCATACATACATACATACATACATACATACATACACACACACATACATACATACATACACACATACATACATACATACACACATTCATACATACACACACACACACACACACACATACATACATACATACACACATACATACATACATACACACACACATACATACATGCTTACATACCCACTAGATTTCTAAACTCTGTCCTCCACAGTTTACTTTCACCACTCGCTCACATAGTTAACATGTCACTTCAATCTGGAACATTCCCAAGTGCTTTGAAAACTGTGGTCATTAAGCCTCTCCTAAAGAAGAGCAGTCTTGATGCCACAGTACTGAAGAATTTCCGACCCATCTCAAATCTGCCGTTTTTTGGCAAGGTCCTTGAAAAAGCTGTTTACCAACAGCTTACGAACTTTCTCCAAATGATCAACTCCTTCGATGTTTTCCAGTCAGGTTTTAGAGCCACAGCACTGAGACGCTCTGATCAAGGTGACAAACGACATCCGCCTGAACACTGATGCAGGAAAAGTCTCAGTGTTGATCCTGTTAGATCTGAGTGCTGCTTTTGACACTGTTGATCATGGGATCCTCTTACAGAGACTAGAGGACTGGGTGGGCATCTCTGGTACTGCACTATACTGGTTCAAGTCCAGAAGACAGGAAGTATTTTGTTGAAATTGGAAACTGTGTCTCAGATCACATGGCCCTGACCTGTGGGGGGGCCCCAGGGGTCGATCCTGGGCCCACTTTTGTTCAATCTCTACATGCTGCCAGTTAATACGCAGCAAAAATGTGTCCTACCACAACTACGCAGACAATACTCAGATCTATGTCTCACTGGCAGCAGGGGACTATGGACCAGTGGACTCACTCTGCCACTGCATCCAACAGATCAGTGTGTGGATGCAAAACAACTTTCTCCAGCTAAACAAACAAGACAGAAATAGTGTTTGGCCACAGAAACAAAGAGACAGTGTCAGCAGTTACCTCCAGTCTCTCTCTCTAAAACCTGCAAATCAGGCTAGAAATCTAGGGGTAATAATGGACTCAGACTTGAACTTTAACAGCCACATCAAATCAATAACATCTGCAGCCTTTTACCATCTAAAAACATAGCAAAAATCAAAGGTCGACTGTCTAAAGCAGACTTGGAGAGACTTATCCATGCGTTTGTCTCCAGTAGGTTAGATTACTGTAACGGCCTCTCACTGGCCTCTGCAAACGAGCTGTAAAACAGCTACAGAACATCCAGAATGCTGCAGCTCGAGTCCTGACTCAAACCAGGAAGTACGAGCACATAAGTCCTGTGTTCAGGTCTCTGCACTGGCTTCCTGTGGCTCAGAGAATACAGTCCCTGACAAAAGTCTTGTCGCTTATCCATTTTGTAGAAACAAAATCTTATAACCTTTAAATTAATCGATTGGTTTTAGAAATGTCTCATATGAAAGCTAAAACCCTCCCAAATTATGCTCAATATACTAAAATAAATTTGCTTCACTGAAGAAAGATTGATCATTTAATGAACACAGAAAGGTCAGATTTTGGCAAGACAAAAGTCTTGTCTCCTTGTCATATGATGCACCCAGTCCTAGATTACAGCCTCACCTGTGATCAGTTACTGATCAATCAATTAGTGGGTGTGTATAAAAAGAACCCCAGCACACCAGACCTTCACATCAACTGCAGCTTGACCTCTGACAACCTGCCTAAGATCCACCCTGAGACCAAAGAGTTAATTATCAAGAGGCTGAAGACCAGATCCACTGCTGAGGTGGCTGACACCTTCAATGTGTCTCAGCGTCAAGTACAGAGAATAAGAAAAAGATCTGAAAAGACTGGAGATGTTTTTGACAAGCCCAGGTCCAGCAGACCCCGCAAGACAACTGCTCGGGAGGACCATTTGTTGATTCAAAAATCTAAGGCCCCTTTTCCACTGCAGCAGAGCTCCACCAGGCCTGGTCACCTCAAGTCCCTGTGTCAACCAGATCAGTTTGTAGAATTCTGTCTGGAAATGGCCTCCATGGTCGAATCAGTGCACAGAAACCAGCACTAAACAAAAGGCAATTAAAAAACCGTGTGGCATTTGCCAAGGCCCACAGCCTGCTAAAAGGATGGACACTGGAAAAGTGGCAGAAGGTGGATTTCTCAGATGAATCCTCGGTTGAATTACATCACAGCCGCCGCAAATATTGCAGGAGACCTACTGGAGCCCACATGGGTCCAAGATTCACCCAGAAAACAGTTAAGTTTGGTGGCGGAAAAATCATGGGTCTGGGGTTACATCCAGTATGGGGGTGTGCGAGACATTTGCAGGGTGGAAGGCAATATCAACAGCCTAAAATATCAAGAAGTATTAGCACCTCTTACATTCCCAACCATAAAAGGGGTCAAATTTTGCAGCAGGATGGTGCTCCATCGCATACTTCTATGTCTACATCAAAGTTCCTCAAGGCGAAGAAGATCAAGGTGCTCCAGGACTGGCCCAGTCACCAGACATGAACATCACTGAGCATGTCTGGGGTAGAATGAAAGAGGAAGCACGGAAGGAACAACCAAAGAATCTTGATGAACTCTGGAGGCTGTAAGACGCTTTCTTTGCTATTCCTGATGACTTCATCAACAAATTGTATGAATCATTGTCAAACCGCATGGATGCAGTCCTTCAAGCTCATGGATATTAAATATGGATCTCACAGCACCAGTACTTAATTCACTGACCTTATGCAACATATTTTTGTATTTGAAGTAAATTATTTGTTCAATTTTCTGTAGGCGACAAAACTTTTGTCTTGCCAAAATCTGACCTTTCTGTGTTCATTGAATGATCAATCTTTCTTCAGTAAAGCAAATTTATTTTAGTATATTGAGCATCATTTGGGAGGGTTTTAGCTTTCATATGAGACAGTTCTAAAACCAATCGATTAATTTAAAGTCAGGTTATAAGCTTTTGTTTCTACAAAATGGATAAGTGACAAGACTTTTGTCAGGGACTGTAGGGTTTAAAGCCGCTCTGCTTGTACAAGTCTTTCTATGGCCGAGCTCCAAAGTGTTAGTGCCGTATGAACCATCTCGCACTCTGAGGACCTCAGGGACCGGCCTCCTGCTGGTGCTCAGAGTCAGGACTAAATTCGGGGAGTCAGAGTTTCAGATTCATGTAGCTAAAACCTGGAACAGTCTCCCTGAACATGTGAGACAGACTCTACTCTGACTCTGTTTAAATCCAGGCTAAAAACGGTTCTGTTTAGCTGTGCATATGACTGAAAGGTTTTCATTTTCCATTCCGCACTCTACTCTTCTCTCTAATTTAATGCCCCATCTCTATTTTAAAATTTTATAATGATTATTTATGTTTTGATTTGTTTGTATTGTGATTTTAATGTATTTCCTATTCTGTAAAGCACTTTGAATTACTTTGTGTTTGAATTGTGCTATACAAATAAACTTGCCTTGCCTTACATACACACATACATACACACATACATACATGCTTACATACACACATACATACATACATACATACATACATACATACATACATGCATACATATATATACACACAGTCAGAATGTTGTTTTTCTAGATATTTTTGAGCTATAAATCCACCTGTAATTGGATAAATGTAAAGTAGAACTGTTTAATGCCACACTGTGGAGCATTCCAGGCAATGACAATGACAACGACATCCATAGAAACAAGCAGGGGACGGACCGCCAGCAGAAAAGCCACACAATGCACCTTTAAATCTAAAAGCATTAGAAAAAGCATAGATTATAAAACCTGTTTCGAACCAATCTGCTCAAGCACACTTCTATCTTGACGTAACCCTGACTCTGCTGTTTAAATATTGACTGCCTGACTCTGACGTAGCCTTGCCTGGCAGAGAAAACTAGCGTAGCAGTTTGTGCCTTGATGCCAAAGATGCTCGTCTGATTCTGCTTCATCACCACCACTGCCGCTCCCCTCTGCCTCGCTCTCCCCATGTCCAGGGAGGCAGGCAGCAGCTGGGGCAAGCACAGGGCAGAACTGTGGATTCAAGCGGAAGACTTCCTCAACGGCGTCACGATGAGCCAGTTCACGGACAGCATTCTGGTCAGCGGTGGGATACGGAACGGGACTATTCTGGAGCTCTTGGCGGTGAGTATCTAGGGTGCGGGAGTGAAAAAAGGACTGTGGAGTGACCCAGACAGGAGACAGGAATCAGCCTAAGGTCATAGGCCCAAGCTCGGGGAGTCATTATTCACAAAGGTGGAAGTTGCATGGAGCATGGTTGGGTTTAACACAGGAAAAAACAATATCTAGGTAAGTTAAAATGACTTCAATTAAGAACATTTTTCTTTATTTGAGTAGATTCATCTTGATAAGCAAAATTATCTGCCATTGTTTTTCTCTTAATTCAAGCAACATTTGATTTTATTTCTTATTTTAAGTGCAAAAAGTTGTTTTTCTTGTAGCAAGATGTATTTTCGTATTTTAAGTAAAAAACTTACTGCACTGGCAGATAATTTTACTTGTCAAGTGAAATTTACTCAAATCATAATGAAACGTTCTTAATCCAAGTCATTTAAGCTTGACTAGATTTTGTTTTTTGCAGTGAAATCAGCTGTGAACTCTTGAAATCTGGGATTTGTGTAGTTAAAACACCCTAAATTCAGGATTTGTCTTTCGTGTTTTTGAATTTAAAAAACATGTGTTGATGTGTTGTGTTGTTAATGTTTGGAGATGTTTTGATACTGAGATGTAGTGGTTCCAAAATAAGTTATAATGTTCTATACATTTTTGAGAAGGTCCAGAATTACGTTAAATTGACTCTTGGAGCTTTAACATGTTATAATGTTGTTACCTTATCACCAACATACTTGGGGTTGTGTTGTGTTTTGTTTGAGCAATCCTTTATTAATCTGTCTACATCTCCAAAGCTTTCCAAGTTTTCATGTTAACTACTACCTTTGGTTGCGGTTCTAACATGCTGCTATTTAGACATCGACGTCTAATTGTCGGAGACGCGGCATCAAGCTTATTTTTCAAGCGTCCCACTGCTTTGACATTTCTTTTTTCATTGTCGGAGTCGCGGCGCTTTACTATTTTTCAAGCATCCCAAAAAAAAGTCTCCACCTGGATTTAACTAAGCAAATAGACACAAGGTTGCTGCAGTTGGTCAGGTCTAGGTTCAGCAACACTGGATGGAAATAAATCTTGTGACACTGCAGGAGCATATCCAAACAATGCCACAGCCAGTGCATTAACTTTTCAAGATCTTGCATTGATGATGGTCGAGTCTGAGCCTTCTCCAGCACATCCCGAAGATTCTCAATGGGGTTAAGGTCTGGACTCTGTGGTGGCCAATCCATGTGTGAAAATGATGTCTCCTGCTCTCTGAACCACTCTGTCACTATTTGAGCCTGATGAATGCTGGAATTGTCATCTTGGAATATGCCTGTGCCATCAGGGAAGAAAAAGCCCACTGATGCAGTAACCTGGTCATTCAGTATATTCAGGTTCAGCTGACCTCATTCTTTGAGCACACACTGCTGCTGAACCTGGACCTGACCAACTGCAGCAACCTCGTACCTATTTGCTTAGTTAAATACAGGTGGCCATCAGACAGTGGGAAAATGTCCTAACTGAGCTGTGGGAAACAGTCATGCATTTTTAAACAGAGCATAGGCCAGCCTTCAGGAAAATACTGTGTCGGAATAGCGATACTTAAAAGTGTTGAAAACCAGCACGTCTACATAGAGACATGTTGTACCTTTTGCCTTTTATCTAGTAGAAATCGGCAATTCCGGGGCTGAAATTATCCAAAAGATTCTTGCGAAAATGCATGGCGTTTAAAAACACAGAAGAGCACTTCCTGTATCACAAGGTAGAACAGAGTGTTTTCAGTTTGAGAGAAGCGTTTGGCTAATATTGGTTGCTGTTTTAGCATTTTGGAAATCTTGTGTAATTGTGGAAATTTAGAGATCTTTCAAGCACTGTATGGTTGTCAACATGTGAACTATGAAGTCAAAAGCGTTTATTTAGTGCCACTGAAACTGGTTATAAACTTGAAACGGGTAGAAATGGATTTATGAAGCCGCTCTCTGCTAGTTTTCCTGCGTAAATGTGGAAATAGCCGTTTTCCATGACCCATTTTAAACTGGTGAGTCATATAGGACACATACATATTTAACTCAAGCTACGGCTTTACGTTGTCCACTTCCCAAGAGACAGTAGTAGAACTTATAGTGCTTGTAGAAAAGCTAAAAAACTATATAAAAAAAATAAATAGAGAAAAGATTTGTGACAATATTTTAAATGTAACTAGTTGGAATAACAAAATATACTCTAGAACACCACTGAACTCTATACTCTAGAACTGAACAACGTTTGGTTTGGTAAAGTCCCCAGTTTTTTGGTCTATAATGAAATCTAGTCAGTACTTCAAAGTTGCACTATGTAACGTTTTTGGTTGGGGTCCGTCACCTGCTTGTTTCTATGGAGATATCATTGCTCTGCCTGGAATGTTCCACAGTATGACATTAAACAATTCTACCTTACATATATTCAATTACAGGTGGTTTTTGTTCTTCATGAAGATAAAAAGGTTTAATGTCATACTGTGAAACATTCCAGACAAAGCAATAACATCTCCATGGAGAAAAGCATTTGACGGACCCTCCACCAAAAAAGTTACACAATGCATCTTTAAATGTTCGAGTTAGAGTGAATTTATTTGAACTTTTCTTTTAAAAGGTGTGAAGGAACATATAATACATTTTATTTATAGTGCACTTTCCATTCCATAGAATCTCAGAGTGCTACAATAAAAGAAGAAATAAAAAAATAATACTAAAAGCATCAACAGTAAGCTTTTCTAAAATCATTTTTAAAAAGTCATTCGATTGGCTTTAAAACAGTCGTCCAGCCTCTATGTGTGTGAGTTGTGGTGCAGCTGAACAGAAGGCTCGGTCTCCCATTATACAGAGCCAAGTGGTGGGGACCTGAAGGAGCTGCCTGAAGATCTGAGACTGTAGAGTGATGAGATCTTGCAGGTATAGTGGTGCCTGACCAGTGATGCATTTATGGGTCAGCAGAAGGATTTTTATATATAGTCACAATACTCTCAGAACATGTACATTTAACAAAGAGTAGGAAGTAGGAAGAACCATATGTTATCCTACCCCTAAAATTGACTATATTTCATCTACATGATATTCAGTAGATAAGTACATTATAGTGGATCTTTACACATTTGACATGAGATAAATTAGATGAAAAAAAACACACACATGAAACATCCACTTTACTAATAGACACAGGTTTATAATATATTATCAATACTAACAATAAGCTGCAGCTGTGGCTACGACGATAGTTTACCACCACCGGGTCTGGAGTGAATGAAAAATGCTCTGTTAATGCTGTGTAAAGCGTCTTTGGGGACATGTGTCTGTGAAAAGCGCTATAGAAATAAAGTGACCTTACCTTACCTGTATTAGAACATAACATATGATAAGGTGTTTCAAACTAGTCATATTTATTTATCGTCTGTAAAGTTCACCATAATCCCTCTTCTCTGCTCAGGTAAAAGCATTGTCAAAACTAAAGTGAAACTTAAAGGTGCATTGTGTGTGGAGGGTCTGTCTAATGCTTGGAGATGTTATTGGTTTGCCTAGAATGTTTCACAATAGGGCATTAAACCTTACAGGTGGCTTTTGGTCTTCATGGAGACCAAAAGTCACCTGTAACTGAATAAATGTAAGACAGAGTTTTCATATGTAATGTCACACTGCGGGACATTCCAGGCAGAGCAATGACATCTCCATAGAAACAACAGACCAACCAAACAGAGTGTGTGTGAGTCCATTTCAGGATCAGCTGTGCTCTAGTTCTTTGGCATCTGTTCTGAGTGATAATTGGACATCATATAACCTAGTATTATGTTTTAAAATATGAATTCTTAATAATATTAACTGTTAATTAACCATTCAGGAACTGGTATCGAAAAGCAGGTATTGTAGTCCTGGCATGGGGAAAAAATCCAATGGTACCCAGCCCCATTAAACCCGCCAAACACTACAGATTATTTGCCCACCTGATTTGTTTCTCCTTTGTGTGTTTATGTGATTTTTTTTTCTGTTGTGCTCTTCATGTGTGCAGTGTCCGAGCGTCAGTGGCAGACACAAGCACACAACATACAAACCAAAAATAATAAGACTTAAGATAAGATAACTTTATTACCTGCATGAAGTTGGCCCTTGTTTTGTGCTGCTTTATTTTTTGAGATATTAACAATTCTTTTATAGGTCAAATTAAGGTCAGCCAGTCCCCCAGGAATCTTAAAAATGCTCTAAAATGCCCAAAATGGTGTCACTCATTTGTGCTTTGTGCTGCAAAAAGTTTAGTTTGTGTGATTATGGTTCTTAAGATATTAGCTATTTTTGGCTGATGACACCCCCTCAAAAATATTAAAATGGGCAAAAACATCTGTTTTGTTTGTGCTGTTGTGTGCCACTAATATTTTTAAAGTTATTACTTACTTATTTTGCTGATTATGTCATATCCGGCTGGAAATAATGTAAAGTAATCAGCGAAATAAGGAATAACCTTAAAAATATTAGTGCAAAAAGTAAAATATTAACAGCACACAACAGCACAAAACAAAAAATAATTTATGTAATAGTTTGCAATTTTTTAGCACGTTATTAGCTAATAGCTATTTAACCATAATAGCTAATATCTTAAGAACCATAATCACACAAATGAACCGTTTTGCAGCACAAACAAAGCGTTTTGCAGCATTTTGGGCTGTTTTGAGGCATTTTTAAGCTTCCCGGGGGACTGGCTGACCTCAGTTTGACAAGAATCATTAATATCTCAAAAAATAAAGCAACAACTTCACGCAGTACCTTTATGACTTTAACTGTAAAGATGTAAAGTTAAAGTGCAGCATCTCCTCTAGATTTTCCATTAGAACATGTCCTCAGTAAACAATGACCCCACCATCCACACAACAATAATAATAATACATCAGTTTTATATAGCGCTTTTCACGGTAACACAAAGACGCTTCACAATGAGGTAACAATAAAGCAAGGACAGAACAGACAACACAGTAATGAGGAGCGGTCATGTGTGGGGACTGTAGGCTCTGAGGAAAAGGTGAGTTTTGAGCAGACAACAGTCCTGTTAATGCAGTTTGAAGATAGAAACTTTGTTCATCCTGAAGGAAATTCAAAGTGCGTCAGCAGCTACAGAGAAACAAACACAGCGACACAGAAAAGATATTTAAAAGTGAAAAGGAGCAGCTCCTCATGTGTCTGTTCACATAAATCCACAGTAGCAGATGTGACTGAAGCTGCTTCAGATTAGCCATAGTAAACACAAAATACTTCCTGTTGTTTATGGCTAACTTCAGCATGTTAAAAAGCGTTTATCTGAAGTATTGCACCACATTTCACAAATAATATTCACACAGTTTTGATTTGCATCTAAACTACAAGTGGAATGCTCTGATCTTTTCAGCATTTTAGAGTCTCAAACCTTTTCTCTGTAGACAGGAAACAGCTGATGGTGGTGCGCTAGCTTTGTTAGCTCATATGTTTAGCTTGTGTTTGTGAATTACCGTCCACCTCTATGTTACTCACAGCACATTCACACGGTCTGTAAATGACTATTTTACTGACATTAACACACAGATTGAAAAAGAAAAGAACACAGAAAGAAAAGAGATAGAAAAGGTACACAACTACACCAACAAACACTAAGATGCACATTCACAGGGGACTAGTGTTATCACTGGACGTCTGTGTTTGGCCAAATATAGTCAGCCATTTGTGGCGAAATTTTTACATGGCGCATTTGCACGCGATAAACATTATTACAAATCACTAAAGGTCCACAGGTAATACTAATCCTGTACAAACAGGGTTTAACACTAGAGAACCCAGATTTACTAGAACTAGGACACTAGGACAATGTAAATAAAATAGTGAAAAGTGCGTGTCCATTGTCAACTCATTTGTGGGTCAGTGATAATCTGTCAGTGCCACTTTCAATGACAGTTTTCTGTGTTTTAGCTCAACAAATGACAGTCTATTGCCCTCTTAACTGTTGGGTAACAAATTGAGACTGGGGCATTTCTTAAAACTATAAACTATAAAACTGGGACAAATCACTGGTTTTGGATAAATCTGCTGGGACAGAGGGCTCAAACCTGGGACTGTCCTGGCTAAATGGGGACCTTTGGTCACCCTATTTAAGAGTGAAAAATTCTGTAGTGTGTGGCGGCCTTTTGTGTAGAATTTATACCATAAACTGTATAAAGAAGTGGACTAAGCAAGTGGGACATCACACAGCGTTCAGTCCAGTCATGAAGCTTGCGATGCTTTGTGTTTTCTTAACTGCTAATAGCAAAATAAAACCCCAGGACCATGTAGAGTGAGTTAATGTGAACATTTTAAGAGCAAAAGGCTCACAGCAGCAGTTACAGAGGATTTACCGAGTCAGAAGGAGTTGGAAGAACCTGCACGCACACTTCCTATTTGGAACGTGGCAGCTATGGTATATATGGTATATATGTCCATTTATATATATACACAGTACAGTCAATGATGTGTACATGAACTAGTAAAATCCACGTTCAGTGCAGAAAGAATGGTGCGAGTATAGTTCAAATTGTAAACAGGTCCTCTTTGGAGAGAGGCTTCTTTTAGCCTAAAAAAGTTTCAATAGTTGTGCTTAGAGTAAAAATTCTAAAATGTGTAGACAAGCAAGCACTGTCTAGAAACCATACAAATATAGTGTTTTATATTACACCATTATGTCAGTCAAACCTTTTTTTATGCATGCATTTTATTGAATTAATTTATATTGTACTATTATTATTCATTGTTGTGTTGCACCATACTGCCAAAGTCCATTCCTAGTTGGAAAATTTTGTTCACTGACCGTCAATGAAGCTTTCTTTGATGTGTAAATGAAACAAAACACAACTCCAAAACACTCCAGAAAACAACATAACCCTTTAAACCGTGTCTCTCCAGCATCTCGAGGAGCGTGACTTGACAATTCCTCCCTCCCCTCGCTGCCTTGTCCAGTTAAACGTCTCATCCCGGACCCTCATCCTCAGTGCCTCTTCATCTGTGTGCGCTCGGGTCACATCTGTCCTGTGAGCGTGCAGCCTCACCACGTTCATATGTAGGTCATTCAGCACAGAGCGCTGCTGCTAATTACACAACACCCACGCCAACGAGCTCTGACCTAACGCATAAACCCCGCCATGGTGTGAACGCTGTTTACTAGTTCTGCTAAGTGTCACAAATGCTATGGCTGAAAATAAAATCAGCGTTGGACTCAGCATCAGTAGCTTTGAATTGTACTTTGGAGTATGACGAGCTTCTACTGCTACTTCATCTCCATTCTGTGCCTACTGTTTCTATCATTCACACACAGCATTTACACAGGCACAATGAGAGAAGGGTCTTGCTCAAGGACACAAAAACAGCACCTGACCACCTGAGTAGTCATTGCTCCAGTTGTAAAGGAAGAGTAGGAGACAAAATGCATGTAGTAGCCATTAGTAGTACTGATAGTAGCAGCAGCTGCAGTAGTAGAAGTAGTAGTTGTATTTTAGTCATAGTAGTGGTGGTAGTAGTAACATTAGTCATAGCAGCAGTATTTTAGTCATAGTAGTAATAGAAGAAGTACAGTCCCTGACAAAAGTCTTGTCGCTTATCCATTTTGTAGAAACAAAAGCTTATAACCTGACTTTAAATTAATCAATTGGTTTTAGAAATGTCTCATATGAAAGCTAAAACCCTCCCAAATTATGCTCAATATACTAAAATTAATTTGCTTCACTGAAGAAAGATTGATCATTTAATGAACACAGAAAGGTCAGATTTTGGCAAGACAAAAGTTTTGTCGCCTACAGAAAATTGAACAAATAATTTACTTCAAATACAAAAATATGTCAGGGTTTGGTGTTTGTTGTGTGTTCCCCCTCCCTTCTGTGTCTGTCTGCTCCTCTCGGGGGTGTGGCTGGGCTAATGCTGCAGTGTGGATCACCTGCTCGGTGGTTCACCTGCAGCTAATTGTCTAATCAGCCCCACTATTTAGTTCTGTCCTAATCCTTTGTTCTTTGTCAGTTCATGTCCTCCTCTATCCCTTGTCTACGTCCTTGTCCTGCTTGTCCACGTCCTCGTCCACGTCCACGTCCACGTCCTCATCCTGCTTGTCCACGTTGTCCTGCCTGCCCTTGTTGTCCAGTCTGTCTACCTGTGAGTCTTCCCCAGTGTCTTCCCTCTGTCTGTTTCCAGCCAGCTCCCATCACCACATCCTACAATCCCAGCAATAAACCTGTTTAACATCTACCTGCGCCTATGTCTCTGCTTTGGGGTCCTCAACCACACTCAAACCATGACAGAATGAACTGACCACTTGGACCCCGCAGAGTGTAGAGCATCGGCAGGCTCCAATTCCCAGCTGCCTCGTTTGTCCTCACTTGTTCCTCTGGAGCGTTCTGCAGCAGTCGCTAGCCCTGCTCCTGTCCCAGCTCCTGTTTTCTCTGCCTCCATGTCCCTTGGACTTTGTGGACCGCCGCTGGACACTGTTCTCCGTCTGGGGCGGTCGATTCCCTTCCTGGACCACCGCTGGACATTGTTCTCCGTCCAGGGTGGTAGATTCCCTTCCTGGACCACCGCTGGACACTGTTCTCCGTCTGGGGTGGTCAACTCCCTTCCTGGGACGCCGCTGGACACTGTTCTCCGTCTGGGGTGGCAGAATCCCTTCCTGGACCATCGCTGGACACTGTTCTCTGTCTGGGGTGGTCAACTCCCTTCCTGGACCACCGCTGGACACTGTTCTCCGTCTGGGGTGGTCAACTCCCTTCCTGGACCATCGCTGGACATTATTCTCCATCCAGGGTGGTAGATCCCCTTCTTGGACCATCGCTGGACACTGTTCTTCGTCTGGGGTGGTCAACTCCCTTCCTGGGCTGCCGCTGGACACTTGTCTCCGTCTGGGGTGGCCGTATCCCTTCTTCGGCTGCTGCTGGACACTCGTTTCCGTCCGGGGTGGCTGTGTCCCTTCCTGGGCTGCTGCTGGTCGCCCCTCTCCATCCTGGGTGCCAGTTTACCTGTGTCCCTCCGTCCAGGCCCCCTCCACCCTCCCGTGTTTGTGTTGCTGTTTGGGACATCTGAGAGCTGTCCCTTGAGGGGGGGGGTACTGTCAGGGTTTGGTGTTTGTTGTGTGTTCCCCCTCCCTTCTGTGTCTGTCTGCTCCTCTCGGGGGCGTGGCTGGGCTAATGCTGCAGTGTGGATCACCTGCTCGGTGGTTCACCTGCAGCTAATTGTCTAATCAGCCCCACTATTTAGTTCTGTCCTAATCCTTTGTTCTTTGTCAGTTCATGTCCTCCTCTATCCCTTGTCTACGTCCTTGTCCTGCTTGTCCACGTCCACGTCCACGTCCTCATCCTGCTTGTCCACGTTGTCCTGCCTGCCCTTGTTGTCCAGTCTGTCTACCAGTGAGTCTTCCCCAGTGTCTTCCCTCTGTCTGTTTCCAGCCAGCTCCCATCACCACATCCTACAATCCCAGCAATAAACCTGTTTAACATCTACCTGCGCCTATGTCTCTGCTTTGGGGTCCTCAACCACACTCAAACCATGACAAAATATGTTGCATAAGGTCAGTGAATTAAGTAGTGGTGCTGTGAGATCCATATTTAATATCTTGTATGACTTCCATGAGCTTGAAGGACTGCATCCATGCGGTTCGACAATGATTCATACAATTTGTTGATGAAGTCATCGGGAACAGCAAAAAAAGCAGTCTTACATGCCTCCAGAGTTCATCAAGATTCTTTGGTTTTGCCTTCCATGCTTCCTCTTTCATTCTACCCCAGACATGCTCAATGATGTTCATGTCTGGTGACTGGGCCAGTCCTGGAGCACCTTGATCTTCTTCGCCTTGAGGAACTTTGATGTAGAGATAGAAGTATGTGATGGAGCACCATCCTGCTGCAAAATTTGACCCCTTTTATGGTTGGGAATGTAAGAGGTGCTAATACTTCTTGATATTTTAGGCTACTGATATTGCCTTCCACCCTGCAAATGTCTCGCACACCCCCATACTGGATGTAACCCCAGACCATGATTTTTCCGCCACCAAACTTAACTGTTTTCTGGGTGAATCTTGGGTCCATGTGGGCTCCAGTAGGTCTCCTGCAATATTTGTGGCGGCTGTGATGTAATTCAACTGAGGATTCATCTGAGAAATCCACCTTCTGCCACTTTTCCAGTGTCCATCCTTTTAGCAGGCTGTGGGCCTTGGCAAATGCCACACGGTTTTTTAATTGCCTTTTGTTTAGTGCTGGTTTCTGTGCACTGATTCGACCATGGAGGCCATTTCCAGACAGAATTCTACAAACTGATCTGGTTGACACAGGGACTTGAGGTGACCAGGCCTGGTGGAGCTCTGCTGCAGTGGAAAAGGGGCCTTAGATTTTCGAATCAACAAACGGTCCTCCCGAGCAGTTGTCTTGCGGGGTCTGCTGGACCTGGGCTTGTCAAAAACATCTCCAGTCTTTTCAGATCTTTTTCTTATTCTCTGTACTTGACGCTGAGACACATTGAAGGTGTCAGCCACCTCAGCAGTGGATCTGGTCTTCAGCCTCTTGATAATTAACGCTTTGGTCTCAGGGTGGATCTTAGGCATGTTGTCAGAGGTCAAGTTGCAGTTGCATGTGAAGGTCTGGTGTGCTGGGGTTCTTTTTATACACACCCACTAAGTGACTGATCAGTAACTGATCACAGGTGAGGCTGTAATCTAGGACTGGGTGCATCATATGACAAGGCGACAAGACTTTTGTCTTGCCAAAATCTGACCTTTCTGTGTTCATTAAATGATCAATCTTTCTTCAGTGAAGCAAATTTATTTTAGTATATTGAGCATAATTTGGGAGGGTTTTAGCTTTCATATGAGACATTTCTAAAACCAATCGATTACGTCAGGTTATAAGCTTTTGTTTATACAAAATGGATAAGCGACAAGACTTTTGTCAGGGACTGTAGTCGTATTTTCGTCATAGTAGTAGTGCTGGTAGTGGTAGTAGTAGCAGTAGTCATAGCAGTAGTATTTAGACATAGTAGTAGTGGAGTAGTGGTAGAAGTAGTAGTAGTAGAAGTAGTAGTAGTAGTAGTAGTCATAGCAGTAGCATTTTAGTCATAGTAGTAGTGGTAGTTGTAGTAATATTTTAGTTATAGTAGTAATGGTGGCAGTAGTATTTTAGACATAGTAGTAGTAGTAGAAGTAGTAGTAGTAGTAGTCATAACAGTAATATTTTAGTCATAATAGAAGTGGTAATTGTATTAGTATTTCAGTCAGAATAGTGGTAGTGGTAGTAGTAGTAAAAGTATAACATTGTAGTAGTAGTAGTAGTAGCAGTAGTAGTAGCAGCAGCACAGTATTAGCAGTCTTAGCAGCAGTGGTGATGGCTGATGGTTAGAGCTTGTACTCATAGTTGCAGTAACCACAGAAGTACTTTGCAATCACAGAATACGACTGGATCAACTACATTAAAATATTACACAACTCAATATATACACAACATCCCAACGACTAAACACAGGACTGGCAAATGATTTTTGTGGTGTGGAAAAGTCCAAATGAAGGGCTGTTTTTCTCCGCTGAGTTATTGGAGCAGAGGTGTTTGGAGTACCCCAGGGGTCCGCCGTGGTACCGCTGACGATTACTGTGTGCGGACAAATGTTTCCATGCAGACTCCATATATCCTCCATGTAATTACATTAACAGGAGCCGAAGAGTGACTAATGACTCGTGCAGAGGAGGGAGGGGGGCGTGTGTGTGTGTGTGTGAGTGTGTGTGTGTGTGTGTGTGTGTGTGTGTGGGCTACAGCACACATGCCTGGAGTTCTATGGTTGCATTTCACACTGTTTTATCACACACATTTCAAATGACGCCAATGAAGATTTAACTTCATTTGAGTAGATTTCACTTGAAAAATGATCTATTAATGGAATATGTGTTTTTTTTTTTATTCAGATAACATACAATTTAGTTTCTTGTATTAAAAGGCCCATATTACGCTGTTTTCTGATCTGTGTTCTAATGTTTCCTCATCACAAACAGAGAAGGAGTTGTTTCGTTTATGTTTCATTCACACAAACCCTGCATATTTAGGTTCTTCTCTCAAACTGAAAACACTCTGTTCCACCTTGTGATGTCATTTGGTAATACAGAAAGTGCTCCACTGTGTTTTTAAACTCCAAACACCTTCACTTGAATTATTTGGATGATTTCAGCCCTGAAACTGCAAACGTAGCTGTTCACTTAAAAACTACAACTTCATGACATCACCAGGTTTGAACAGAGCATTTGGAGCTTTGGAGATTTGGAGACTAATAATGAGCACATTTTGTGAAATACAAAAACATTTAAGTACAAAAAGTATTTCTTCAGTGTTACTAGGTGTATTTTCCTAATTCTACTATCAAAAGAGTACAGACTATAGGAAATCCTACATATACTGCATTTTTACGTTCACAGTATTCTTTCAGTTATTCATTTAAAAACACACATACTGGCATCTTTGACTAATCCTTGAAAAAACTTCTACTATCTTCTACTAAACTATGTCTTTAATCTCATAACAGTTGTATCCACTGGATGATGTCATTGAGTGGTAACCCTAGTTTTGTAAACTCCACATCCTTGAGTCATTCTGATCATTTCAGCACTAAAATTGCCTTTTCAAGCAGCAGTACTGGTGTGACACAAAATCACGCCTCTGAACATTTTATTTTTATCTCTTTAAGTTTGAAATGTTAAAAGCCAAGCAGAAGCAGAGAATACTATTATATTATTATTATTAGTAGTAGTAGTAGTATTTTCATACTTTTCATACTAACCCTAACCACCGGGTATGGAGTGAATGAAGAATGCTCTGTAAAAATGCTGTGTAAAGCGCTTTGGGGACATGTGTCTGTGTAAAGCGCTATATAAATAAACCTTACCTTACCTTACCTCCGTCTTGCCTAGAGTTTTCAAACACAGTCGTCCAATCAGATTTGTTTATTTCAGTAACACATATGAAATGAAAGAGCTCATTGGTCACCCATCATTTTGAACACAATTTATGTTTTTGAGTGCAAGAAATGTGCAGTGTTTTTTCAGTCTTCTGTCTGGGAGATTCACCAGTGACTAGACTCACATGTTTGTAAAGTATTGGTGTGTAAAGTAAAGTGTGTATTCTGGATCCCATGCACTGTAATACAGGATATTTAAAAAATAAAAGATGTTCTTACAGTAAGTTGTGGTGTGGAAGTAGTAGTAATCTCTCTTTCTGTGCAGTGGCTTTAGCCCACTTTCTTTTTGGTCATGATTGAAAATGTTCAGAATGTCCTTACACCCGAGCTAAAAGGATGCATTTTAGGCCTTTTATGTCCACTTTAGCACACACATCTTCCTAAAAAACCCAGAGCTGCCTGTTGCTTGTCCTATAACACAAAATCCATTTTCTATTGCGCTGTGGCCCTTGGGAACAGTTGCAGAGGGTCCCTGTGAGTGTGGGTCAGCAGTTTGACTTGTAATAAGGCTAAGTGCCATAACATTCGGTGGTGCATCGGCCCAAGAAGAATAAATCACAGACAAGCATTGTGGATTGAATTGCAGTTGCATCTTCATTGATTTCCAGTAATGTAGTGTACAAATAAGCATGGCAGCCGCTTAATCATGAGGCGGGGATTTGTGGCTGCTACATTTTTGAGCGTCTGGGGGAAAGGCAAGGATTCAGTTTGGTCTCACGTCCTGTTCAAACTGTTTGCATTTGACTTCATTATAGCTTAGGCATCTCATTGTGAAATTATACTATTCTTTTTACACTGTAATGCACAGAAATTCAGACGAGTTTACTTGGATTATCTGGTGACAATGAGCTAATTCAGGTCTAGTGTAGTAGGTGAAGGATTTGTGTAGGAACCAGAGGGTTACCAGTAGTGACTGATAAGGGTTTTTCATGGCAGATGCTGATATTGATTATTCATCTCAAATTATGCCATTTAAATTATCTGCAAACTGACCCATAGCCCTTCTTATGTTTTCCTATTCAAGTGTTTAAATCAAGTTGTGTGTGTATTTTTTAGACTGCAGATTAATTAAAACTAAATATTCGCCTGTGCAGAAGATTTAAGGTTAATAACTGACACTAAAAAGCCCAAATATTGGCCTGACATATTGTCCAACCAATATATTAGTCTGTCTTTTTTAACTTCTGTCCAAGCACAAACTGTTGTGATGTAGAAATCACTGCTGTTTCACTGTTTCCTAATTTATTATAGCACATTGTTGCTTAGTCAGCTAAGCAAGGTCAGGCCTGGTCAATACTTGGATGGGAGACCTCTGGGAATACCAGGTGCCACAGCAGAGCAGCAGTGGTTAGCGCACAAACCGTCGTATCACCACATTGTCAAGTAGGGATGTAACAAGATTCAAATTACTCAGTATTGAGGTATTTTGTAGAGGCTAACAAACCTGAATATACTGCTTTTTCCTTTAAAATGCCTTGACCAGTCTTTGGTTCTGTCATAAAACAAATAGTTAAGATGTAATAGTGCTTAATAACAGTCATTTTGTTGTGTAAATTGGACTGAAACAGAGCAAAGGATCATATGTAGTCTATGTAGTTCCTCCATGTAGTTCCTTTCTGACAATGCAATATCACCATTTTTCAGTTATTGTTACACCGCTATTACCTAGTATGAAAGTGTTTATTGATGATTATTTGGAATTAAACTTAATCCTGAAGTCAGTGGGTTTATTCTGATTTTAAAGCAGAATGAATTTCTTCCTGGATCATGTAAACGTTTCTTCTTCTTCAAAGAAGGTGGTTGGTGCTCGTTGGCTCGTCCTTCTGACGCGATCCGGACGATCCGGCTCCTCCAGTCGTCTCTTGGGACTTTCCTCCACGTCTCTTTGGATTTGTGAGCGGGATGTGGGAGTGGGCTGAGGTGTGGCAGCCTCAGACTCAGTTTGTCTTCTTCCTCCTTCTCCCACACTCTTCCCTTCTCCTCCTCAGCTCACAGACGTAAAGCGTGAGGAGAGAATTCTCCAGCTGCTGCTTCATTATCATCGGAACCACCGCGGAAAAAGTTTGGATCGTGTTTGTGTCGGCGGCAAAATGACAAACCGAGATGACAGAAAAGCCGGTAGCAGCTGAAGTGTGGGTTTTCTTCCCAAAGACGAAAACATGTTTGTGTCCCTGTCCAATCAGAACCCTTTCCGACCCCCAGACGCTGAGCCCGATTAAATAAAGGTGATTTAACGTGTTTTCATGGAAACCTCAATTTGGAATTATTTCCATGTAAAGTCAAAGGAGAATATTTTAATTCAGAATAAAAAAAAAAACATTATGTAAATGTGGCCAATGTTAGACAATATTAGTAGATTTAATATTTTATTACTTATTTTTCTATTTGATTTCGACTTGTACATGTACATTTATATAATTATGTCTTATTTGGCACCAGTATCTTTCTCTTTTTTGCTATTTATTTAGAGTTTATTATTACCATTTCTATTTTTTACTCTTTATTCTATTAGCCTCTGTCCAAATAATTTCCCTTGTGGATCAGTAAAGTTTATCTAGGTCTAAGTTGAGGTGTGACGTTGGGCTCAATTTATTTTGTAATACAAAAATTATATGAATTAAAATAAAATCAAGATTGATCATACAATGCACAGTTCACTACACAATTCTGCTTGTTGACGCACTCACACACACAGAGATCTGTTTTGTTGGTTCGGGAGCATGTTCAAAATTAGAGCGAGTGAAAAGCTGCACGCGAGTCCTTCCTTTTCTCCAGTCAGGGCTGAGCAGACTGCTGCCTCACACGGATATATGCAAATAACCCCCGGCTGCAACCTGCCCCACCACCTCCTCCTCTCTCCTCTGCCCGCACCCCCCGCACAGCTCCATCTGCCCCCCCGCAGTGCACCCCCCAAGCCCCCGGGACAGCCACAGACAGGAGGAAGAGGAGGAGGAGGAGGGAGCGGGCTGATGATTAATTAAGAGCGTCCTGGTTTTGATACTGTCTTTTTGGTTTTCGAAATTCAGCTTTGTATTCATTCTCCATACGCAGCCTTGGCTATACTTGTACAGATGATGTGTGAAATACTGAAGAGAATCATGTTGTTGATAGCGACTGTTGATTCTGTTGTTCTTTTTAGATATGATTTTGTTCTGATGAGTCTTAAAGGTGCAGTGTGTAACTTTTCTGCTCGAAGTTCCATCAAATGCTTTTCTCCATGAAGATGTTGCTTTATCTGGAACGTATTATTTACAGGTATTGAACCTTTCTATCTTCATGGAGACCAAACCAGACCTGTCCAGGCAGAGGAATGACATCTCCATAGAACTAAGCAGGTGATGAACCCCCAACCAAAAAGTGACATAATGCAGCTTTAAAAACGAAACTAATCCAAACTTAAAGGGCCCAGATTATGCTATTTCTATGTTGTTTCCTCATCACAAACAGACCTGGAGTTGTGTTTGGTTTCATTCACACATGTTTAACCCTGCAGATTTAGGCTGAGTTCTTCTCGCAAACTAAAAATACACTGTGATGTGTACCTTGTGATGTCATGTGGTAATACATGAAGTGCTCCACTGTGTTTTTAAACTCCATATATCTTCACTAGTATTTGGATGATTTCAGTCCTGGAAGTGCCCATTTGTACTCAACAAAAGATAAAAGGAGCTGTCAACTTGAAAACTACTACTTCATGACATCATAAGGTGGTAAAGAACATTTTGAGCTTTGGAGATGATTCAGTGTTCCAGACCTTGGTGCTAGACTACACAAAACATAACTGCAAATAAAGACTCAAGTCGTTCTTCATTTGAGTAGTTTATTTTCTTGATGAGCCTAGATTTCTTTTTTTCAACATTTTGCCTAGAAAGTTTAATATAGTACTTTCAACACACACTCGCTAACGTGTTGAGGAAAATTTGGGTTACACTACTGGCAAAACATATACCCTATTTGAAGCGTAATGATCCCGTAAACAGTCTGAAATGTCACTTAAAAATTCTACGTCACTTAAGCTATTATATGTCAATAAAATGTGTGGCACCTCGTCGGGATTTCGTCAGATCTCCTTTGCTTAGCACGTTGGGACTGGTTAGGATTTGGATGGGAGACTTTTGGGAACAGAAGGTGCCACTGTGGGTTTAGCGTTGGTCATGGTTTCCTAGTTTATACCCAGTTTGTAGTGATTGACCTTAGAGATCGGCCGATATGGGTTTAGAATCCAGAGAAACGGATGGCTGATAAGTTCTGATGATTTATTTTGGTCTGATTTTGATTATGTTCCCCAAATTCTGTTATTTGAATTGAACAAAAATCAATAAGAGAGCAGTTTAGTCACATTTTGTGCAGCTATCTCTTTGTATTAAAGTGAAAAGATGAGCCTGCTGGGTTTTTAACTTTAAGTGTTACAAATAGCTGATCCTGCACTGTGCTCAATTTGCGTTTGAATGTTTTAGGGGTGTCTGTAATACTGTGATCCAAACTACCCCTGTTTTCATTTGCACTGTCTGGAATCAAAACTATGAATCCCTGGCATAGCTACAGTCCTGACATGTGACTATGCTACCACTAAAGCCACTGCAAACAACCTGCACACTTCAGTTTGAACGTGAAAAGAACTGATCACTTACCTCTTCTATATTCACCAAGCAAAGCCCTTGTAGTCCGGAGTGACACTTTCTTTTGGAGATGAGCTGGAAACAGTCAGGCACAGTGTTTTGTTTGTTAGACTCGTGGCTGTTGTCAGGTGGGTTAAAGTGGTGTTAAGCTTCTTCAGTGTGAAGCAAATTGGTGTTTTATGTGGAAGTTCAGAACTTGCCCCCATCACTACACTAGTTTGTTGCCTTGACAGACTCACTGCCACAGTGAGATCTCCACTGAGGAAACACTGATCTGTGCTGTTTTGTAGCTTTTGACAGAATTCCACCTCCTCTAGCAACGGACTTTATCTTCAAATATGCTGGAGTTCCCCTTTAAGTTAAAGTTTATTTCAAATAACACCAATCAAAAAATAGTCTTGGTGCCTATTTTAATTTGGATATTTTATTCTCTCTGGTTTATTTGCCCCAGAAGTTCTGCTGCTTGATGGACTAACCTGAAAAATCATTGCAAAAAAAACCAAAAAAAACATGTCCTCTTCTTTTATCGCAATGCGTTTACTTTCACGTCTTAGAAAGTAAAGTTGGACTCCATGACAATTAACAAAATGGCAATAAATCCTTTGTTCAGTTGACACTGAATTCGCAGGTGGTGCGCTGACTAGCAGAACTTCAAGCCAATAATAATACAAAAAGATCAAATTAAAATAATAAAATAATAAATAATAACCTAAAATAGGCACCAAGACTGTTTTTTGATTGGTGTTAGTTGAAATAAAGTTCGGAAATAGTTTTTTTTGTTTGACAAATTAACTGTTTTTCCATTTTATTGTTTTTCGTTCTTAATTGAAATTCAAAAGAACAAATGGTTTATGAACCCTCTTGCCCTAATATGAAGGTTGTGTGTAATTTTAAGCAGCAGGTCGACCAAAACAAAATATTGTCCAGTGCTGGAGATTTAAAGGGATAGTTTGTGTTTTTTGACATGGATCTGTTCATCCCCATCAGCAGAGTCGCATCAACACTGACATACCTCCCGACAGTGTCTGATGAGACGAGTTCTTCCCCGGTTTTGCTGCTGAAGAAAGTGTCTGGCAAGTTGGCTCGGGTCATGAAGTCATGAAGTGATTTTCTTCTCAAAACAATATGTATTTAAAAGAGCGATACATTTGCGTTTGCCAGGTGAATCCAACACTTTTTTCAGTAGTTCGGCAGTGTTTACGTGCTCAGACCATGGACCGCTGTGATGCGAGAGAGCTAACTTGAGAGCTACAGCCATAAGTATATAAGCTAGTTTAAGCTATAGAAGAATATATATAAAAATGACTTGTGATTCTCCAGGCGGGAACAACAAAAATCCAGCTTCAGCTTGTCCCACTCTGTCCCTCCTCTCTCTCTCTGCTGTTCTGACTCCATCTGGTGATTTTGGGCTTCAGTATATTCGGGTTCATAAAGATCTCCCCTTGGCTCTGTGCTAAAGGTCATGTCTTCATTGTCGGTGTCGTAGTCACACATGTTGTTGTGAACTTTCTGAGCAGGAAACAGTGGAGGCAGTGCAGTGATACGACCGGAAAGAAAATAGTACCAAGCAATTATGAGGTCTGACTTTTTTGTGGATCACGTTTTGTGATGCAAATGTTTCACTCTTTTGAACACATTGTTTTGAGAAGAAAAACACTTTATTTTCATGACCCGAGCCAACTTGCCGGACACTTTCACCAGCACCGAAACTGGGAAAGAACTCACTGGACTCTGTCGGGAGGGAAATCAGTGTTGATGCGACACTGCTGACAGGGACACACAGATTCATGTTAAAAAACATAAACTATCCTTTTAAGGCCGATAGCCAAAACACAAAAAGCCCAAATATCGATCAGATATATCGATAATTTACCTATTGCTTTTATCTTTCTTAAAGGTCCTACATTATGAAAAAAATGACTCTTGGCTCCTCAAAAATATAGCTGGAGTTGTGTTTTGTTTCATACATACACAACATCATGTTTTGAGTAACTCTTTATTATTAGACTGTCTACACCTCCAAAGCTCAAAACGCTCCGTTCCACCTTGTGATGTCATGAAGCTGTAGTTTTTACCTTTAGTTCTGTAGAGATCGTCAATTCCAAGGCTTGTAGTGAAGGTGTGTGGAGTTTAAAAACACAGTGGAGCATTTCAATTAGCCCTAGTGTATTCCTTGTTTAGCTACCCAAGGTCAGCGTGGTCATTTATCGCCATGTTCTCTTCTGGACAGTGCAACTCAGCAATAGCTTGGATGTTCCATTCATTAGGAGAAAAAAAATAAAAAGCTTGTCTAGCCATAAACTGCTAACATGCTAACAGGGACGGAATGCTAATGTGCTGTTGATTGAATCATTGTCAGGTAGACGAGTATAGTTATGCATAAGGAAATAATTAGCGTGTGTAGGACATGTGTAGACAGTAGAGTTCACAGATGGGTGACACGTGATGTTGGCCGCCCGGGCTGTCCAATCACATGTATGTCACTTATGTAACGTGTGAAATAATGAGCAGAAGCACTTAGGAGTCGGGCTTCTGTTATTACGCACTGTACTGACATATGGGGGCTGATAATTGCTGTTGCATCAAGTGTTCTTTGCATATATGTCTTTCACCAGATGACATCATGCAGTGGGACTGAGCATTTTGAGGTCATAGGAGACAGTGAATATGCATGAATGAAACAAAACACACACTGGCAATAATAAAGTAAGAAAATGAAAGTAAATAAATGGCTTTAAAAATGGTAATAACAATTAAACATATGTGCTCAGGAGAATAAGTGTCATAAAGCAGGAGTCTGCAACTTGTAGCTCGGAAGCTACAAGCAGCTCTCCATCCCCTTCCAAGTAGCTCGCCAAGGGATTTCTGAATTATACCATTCTTCTGAATAACAAATTGTGGTTAATTTCATGCCTATTACTATTGTACATGTATGATTTGAAGCCCAACTGTGTACTAATAAATGGACAATGGTTTATAGTTTATAGGCATCTAACTGTACCCAAAGTTTCAATTTCTTGCGGCCGCTATAATGAGTGGCTCTCTGGCATTTCTGTTTTGTTTTTGTAAAGGCAGCTCACTGGAGGAAAACTGTTCGAACCCCTGTCTTAAAGAGTCCTAGAGTTGTACAGAAGCAGAGGCTCTGGAGTCTGAGGCAGACGTTTATTCACATCAGTCCAGGACCTGGTGAATTTGAATACTCCACACTGCACATTAGTATTGGCTGCTTTAGGCTGAATCTGCTTCCACACAAGGAGGTTTAAATAGAAGGATCTATAAATTGTGATTCCTTTTGGTCAGTATTTTGAGGAAATCCGACATAACTGCTTTAATTTTTTTCAAAATAGAGCACTGATCTTTCCTGCTTTATGGTCATAAAAACACACATTTGCAAAATATATTATGTTGTTTAATATAGATAATTAGAAAGTACAGAGAAGAAATATTTTGGAGAACCATTTGGATTTGTTATCTGCAACACCTCAAAGCCTAGTGTCTCATTCATATGTCTCAAACTGTTTTGTTCACTAATAGGCTATTATCACAACGGCAGGAAGTACTGTTGAGTCGCAGCACTTCCGGTCAGTGCTTTTCTATGGCAAAATCCCTGTGGAAAAGTATCACATAAAGGGAACAAAGATGAAAACTTAAAGGAAACAACGACAAGCATCAGTGAACTACTGAGCAACACTAACGTTCTGGTCCTGAAGAAAACAGAAATAACTAAGATTAAATGTCGACCATTTAAACAGCACAAATCTCTCAGTCTATGCTAATATCAAAATCACAAAATCAATTTTAGATTTTAATTCTAGAATCACTCAAGTGTACAAGTTATTTATATTTTACTAATGACCATAATGTTAGTGTTGCTCAGTAGTTCACTGATGCTCGTCATTGTTTCCTTTATGTTTTCGTCTTTCTTCCCTTGATAGTAGTGGATAAATTCTTCATGGACAGAATATGTTCTTTGTCGAACTTGTTGGATGAAGATTTGGTGTTGGGGCAGATTTATGAAGCTGTTCAAAAATATGCAACACTTTTCACAGGCATTTTGCCGTAGAAAAGCTTTAACCGGAAGTGCAGCGACTCAACATTGCAGCACTCTTGGTTCTTTTGCATCCTTTACCTAGAAATACCACTTTAGTTGCCTGGCAAGTCCAGACTTACCACTCTGTCTGTCGCATCTCGAGCCAGAACCAAACAGCAACCACTTTCCATTTGAACTTATAAGGAGTCATATTTGTTGTAATGTGAGTGGACCATGCATGTTCCTGATTGGCCAACCCACCAGTCAATCACGAAAATGGGCGAAGATAAAATGCATAAAATGTCAGAGAAGTGTGTGTACTGAATCTTAGACAACCACTTTACATTTAACCTTGTATGGAGCCATATTTGTTTTGATACGAATGGAGCATGCATGTCCCTGATTGGCCAACCCACCTGTCAATCATGAGAATGTGCGAACATATAACACATACAATATCACAGAAGTGTGTATTCTGGATCCCAGGCACCCACTTTACATTTGACCTCATCTTCTGCTGCCATAACATATTGACGTGGAGCTGAGCGTGCACCAGGTGTCCTTGCTAACCTCCCCTCCTCTTCCCTCCATACCCTTCTCCCTCCTCCCTCCCCTTTCCCATCGTGGACAGACGAGCTCGCCTTTCTAAAGGACCTGTCACACTCCCAGCACAGCCCTAGCACACAATAGTCTCTTGTACGCTACCTCCCCGTCCTCCAGGGACCAAGGCAGCAGCGTGGTTGTCTATCTATCCCTCTTTCTCTCAGTCTCTTTAGGGCCTTCTTTGTTTTAACTCATCTGTTTGCCATCCCCCGGTCTCTTTGAACCTCCACACTGCGCTTCATTGTCGCTTCCCCCGACAGAGGATCACCTGCCTGGGTGTGCCTCAGGGGATGCCTCCAGCCCGCTATGGAAGTTCTGAACATTATTTGTGTGTTATTGGGATACTAGTAGTTGTTTGTGTCTGGGAAAAGGGAAGTAGTGCGGTTTGAAGCTGCCTGGTTCTAATTGTGTCTGGAAGAAGTCTATGTAAATTTTCAGAATTTTTTTTTTTTTTAAAAGACGTTTCAAGGTTAATGCAAATTAGCACGCCGTATTGTACTTCCAACGAGGTAAATGTCAAAGAGATCTTAAATATACTTTACATAAATACAGAGGTGGCGCGTCAACTTTTCTGGTGGAAGGTCTGTCAAATTCTTTTCTTCATGGAGATGTTATTGCTTTGTCTGGAATGTTCCACAGTATGGCATTAAACCTTTATATCTTCATGGAGATCAAACCAGACCACGTTACAGGTCAGATCTGTGGAGAGGTGACCCCGCTCACAGTCAGAACGTCTGTTTTTTCTAGGTATTTTTGAGTTATAAAACCACCTGTAATTGAACAAATGTAAGGTAGAGCTGTTTAATATCATGCTGTGGAACATTCTAGCCAGAGCAATGACATCTCCATAGAAACAAGCAGCAACTTTATTTCTATAGCACATTTTACCACCACAAAGTCTTCAAAGTGCTGCACAGAGTAGGCACAATATAAATAAACACATTAATTAATATAAAGCATAAAATAAATAAAAAGCAAGTCAATAAAAAACCTTTAAATACTAAATTATCAAATAGAAAACTAGCAAATAAATCAATAGAGGAGCACACAGTTAAAAGACGGTGAGTAAAAGTGTGTTTTTAAATGAGATTTAAAAGAATCAACTGAAGGCGAGGTCTTAAAGTGAGGGGAGAGCGTTCCAAAGTTTTAGGCCAATCACAGAAAAGGCCCGGTCACCCTGACTTTTGAGTCTCATTTTTGGGAAGAAAGAACTCAGAGCGGGAGAAGGAGTGAGGTTCGAGATGTACCAGTCCATGAAGTGCCTTAAAAACAAACAATACAATTTTTGAATCAACTCTAAAATGAATGGGAAGCCAGTGCAATGAGGAGAAAATAGGTGTGTGGAGTTTTCTACGACATGCGCCGGTTAAAAGATGTGCTGCAGAATTTTGGACTAACTGTAAGCATGACAGGTGCTAGGCTCATACCAGAGTACAGGGTGTTACAGGTCAAGACGTGTAGAGATAAAAGCCTGGATCAACCGCTGAAGATAACTAAAAGATAAAAACCAGTTTGAGTCTGTATAAAAGCCGCAGGTGGTAAAAACTGGATTTAACCACTGCATTTATCTGCTTGTCAAACCTAAAATCTAAATAAGCTAATCTAAATATAATGCACATTTAAACCATTCTTCAGAACATTCTCCATGGAGACAGATAGGTTTTATGCCCTATTACGGAATATTATAACTAAATGACCAACATTTCCATGGAAACAAGCAAGAAAGGGGCCCTCCTCCATGCCAAATAAGAGAGGTTTGTGGAGAAGCAAGCCCGCTCCAAGTAAGCATGCGCAGTTTATGTTATTTTTCTAATGCAATTTTTAAAAAAATCTAGTCTAATTCTAGTGTATTTCCTCAAAAAGTTTCATACTGTGGCTTTAAAAAGGTGCCACGGAGTGGGTACAGTATTGCTTGCCTATAATGTTCCACCATATAGTATTGAAGTTATATAAAATGCATTTATTCAATTATTCAATTATGGTCAATTTTATTGGTCAAAAATACCTTTAAAAACGTGCATTCTTACTTTGTGTTTGGTCACCTTTTCATAGACCTCACGTGTAAATTGCCCTGGTGACGTGTCCTGCTTGTTTCTATGGAGACTGAAAGTTTAATGCCATTCTTTGGAATACTGGAGGTAAAGCAATGACATCTCCATGGAGACGAGTAAGCCAGAAAAGTTACACAGTGCACCTTATCCCATAATATAATCCATTCTTATAAAATGCTTGTAAAAAGTTGAATTCTAACCTTGAAATGTGAAGTTATTTTTGCTTGCATCATTTGAATTTATTAATATCCTGTGATTTCAGGTTAAAAAATGTTAACAAAAGTGTATAATTCACAAAAAGACACATTACTCATGTTAAAAATACAAATCAATTTCTGAATCACATGTAACAAAATAGGTTATTTTAATAACCTAGTTCTATGAGTTTTTTTTCCCTCCAGTACAACTTGTTTCTCCAGTACGAGCTCTTTCTTACATGAAGCAGATATCTTCCAAACCATGTATCTGTCTTTCTTCACTGCCTCTCATTATAACAGGCTCTTTGAGGGTTACCGATTTGGCATGACGTGGCTAACTCGTGCCGTCAGAACCTCTTGGACTTGACGCTAGCCTTATCCGCGACGCACAACGAACCGCCTGCTAGCTACGCTATGGTGAACCGCTGACCTTCACGCTCCTTACACTATATTTAGCCCTCTGTCAGGCCCGATATAGAATGCCTTTTTCATACGAGCCACGCCAGCATTTCGACATTCAGCGTGTTGTCTGGTAGTTTATCATCCGACAGAAGCGGCGATCAAATTACCCCAAATGCCAACCTCAATATGGCGCTGTTATTATTATGATTGCAGGGAAACGGATGCCAGAAGGGTTGATTAGGAAAAGTCAGCAACTGAATAATTGGAGGATTTTGCTCGTCTAATTTTGGATTCTGTGAAAGCTTCAGTTGTGTTTTATTGCCAAAATAATGAACGTGATGAAAATAGAACACAGATCCTGGTTATGAATGAAAGGGAAGTTGTCATGCGAGATATAAGGTGGCCATTGTTCCTTCATGCAACTGAATATGGATCATTCTAATCTCATAATCATTCACACAAAAGCCTATTTTTGCTTGGCAGGATTTGTTGGTTTATTTAAGGTCCAGTATTACGCAAATTTGACTTCCTAATCATTATAATGTGTTACCTCATCCAAAACGTAGAGGTGTGTTTAGTTTCTTTCACACATGCTTGAGTAATCCTACATTATTAGTCTGTCTCCTATTCTTAAAATGCTCTGCCCCACCATGTGACATCATGAAGTGGAAGTTTTCAAGTTAAGAGCTACTTTTTAACTTCAGTTCAGTAGAGATCGTCAAGGCCAGGCCTGAAAAGGTCAGAATTATTTGATTGAAGGTGTGTGGAGCCCTTTCTGTATTGCCACATGACATCACAAGGTGGTGGAGTGTTTTCCTTTTGACAAAATCTGCAGGGTGTGTGTGTTAATGTGTGAATAAAGCAAAACACAATTCCACAACTTTTTTTTAGCTCTCTCCATTTGATATTGTTGCCGGTTTATTAAAAACTTATCTGGTTGGGCAGTATCCAAATTTTGATACCGTTAAACCTTCTCAACATTTTACTGGGTTATACGGTATTACTGTGACTAATTAAGAATTATTTTGTAGTTTGCACCTAAACCCTTCAGAAACAGAAGAGCAGCATTATATTTGAAGATGAGGCACAAGTTCTGATCAAACCAAACTTCACCAGTGTGTATCTCCCTCCATTTAATGATCTGGGACTCGCCAAGACAAGAAAAGCACAAAAGAGGCAGATTCTGGAATAAAAAGTAAAAGGCGACGTGATATTTCCACTGCTGCGTGTTGTATCTGACAGACCCGCACTCTCGGCACTTGGAGAAGTTACCGTCTCCTCCGTTAAAGTCTGACTTCGCCCTCAAGCGGGAACTTTCTCCTCTTCAGTGCCTCGTCCCCTCTTGACTCTCGGCGTTCCATAAAACGTCTCCATCACAAACTTTTGGGCTCAACATCACACACGAAGCGTCAGTCAGGTTTTTTCTTCTTCCTCGCTGCGTGTGGATGGAGCTCTCCGAGCGGAACCACGTTTGAAGAGGAGAGAGAGTGGAGGGGAGAAAGTCAGCGCTGTTCCCCGTGTCTGAAGCGACTGCGGTGGATCTGGCCTGACGCAGGGTCGTAGCTCCTCAACATTTGTGTCTCTCTGCTGAAGCCAAAATGCTCCTAATATTATATAAGGTCCTTATGCGCTGCAGATTTTTTAATGATGGTCATGAAACTGATACCGTTGCTACTTTTTGATACTTCAGCGTACCGTATTACTGCCCAACCCTATTCTGGAGTTGTGCTTTGCTTCTTTCACGCTGGTTTAATTAATCCATGATTAAAGTCATCTTCTCTGAGCCCTCAAAAAAAAAAACTCAATTTGCATTTTGCCCAAATTGTTGCATCATAGATAAAAATCGGACTTCTCCTGTGCAGTTTTTAAGTCTATAAACCAATGCCAGACTCCTACGGTCAAATTGTGTTCACAACAAACATATTTTTTCATTTTTTTTTTTTTTTTTTTTTACATTTTTTTATGAACATAACATTTAATTTGTTTATTTCTCATTGGGAGCTTTAATGCTAAAATCCCTCATTGGAAACAGGTGTAGTTTGTATGTAGGTCTTTCCAAAACGTAGACAGTCATGTGAAATACTCATCCCAAGGTGACCAAAGCATGTTTCAAAGGAAATTAAAGCCATCTGCATCCTCTGCTATATGGTGGCACCAGTCCAAGCAGAGACACTCAGACTTCCCTCTCCCTAGACACCTACTTCTCTAGCTGAATTCCAATGTGTGTGCTCCTTAGACCGCCAAGAAACTGTTTCAGATTCTGCGTTCTACAAAGTGAGGCGAGGTTTATTTGTAGAGCACAGTTCAGACACAAAGTAATTCAAAGTGCTTTACAGAAGAATTCAAATCACAATACAAACAAACCAAAACATAAATAATCATGGAGGTAACATTAAAGCTGCACTATGTAACTTTTCTGGTGGAGGGCTTTTTACCATGGAGATGTCATTGCTTTACCCGAAATGTTCCACAGTGTGACATTAAACAGCTCTACTTACATTTATTCAATTACAGGTGGTTTTAGAGCTCAAAAATACAGAAAAAACAGGCATTGTGACTGTGAGCAGGGTCGCCTCTCCACAGACCTGACATGTTCAGGAAGACTGGTCCAGGTTTCAGCGGCAGAATCTCTCTGCAGAAAGTGACTGGAACCAACTTCAACAGACTTTAAAACTTAGGGTTTTTTTGTTTTTGTTTTTTTTTTTTTACTTCTGTCTACTTTTAAAAACTCAGTCCAGAGTATTTTACAGGACAATTTCACACTTTTATATCTTTTAACACAATATCTTTATACTGCAAAAAGCAATATCTAGGTAAGTTAAAATGACTTAAATTAAGAACATCTGACTTTTATTTGAGTAGATTCAACTTGACACAAATGATCTACAAATGAAATAAGTGTATTTTTTAATTTTTTTCAAGTAACTTTAGATTCTGTTTCTTATTTTAAGTGCAAAGAGTTGTTGCAGCAAGATGTGTTTTCATATTTTCCATTGGCAGATAAGTTTACTTGTCAAGTGACAAGACTTGTGCACAAGCAGAGCTGCTTTAAAGTCAATGGGCTCTGTTCACGCTTACTTCACAAACCAGGAAGACGTTGTGATTACAACTTCCGATGCACTCTGTTCTCGGTCGTAAGTCTGATGCAATGTAGGAAAAATGAGAAAATGTCCCAGTTTTCTTCATCTCCATGTCATTGTAGCGTTCCGTTATGTTCCTAATCCACAATTTCAACCGTACCTCGGTATTCATCATTTCCCCACTGACGCACAACTCTCTCTCACACTGGGTACATGCGATTAGAAGAGACGAGGGCGCCAAATTCCAGATGATTCCAAACAGCACATACGTATGCAGACTTCATTTTACCATCACATTTACTTCAGTGGGTTCGATCAGTCGCTCGGGGCCACTGTCGGGAACTGCACCGAAAGTCGCCATCACATCTTTCCAAACGTCTTCCTGGTTTGTGACATATGCGTGAATAGAGCCTATTCTCTGAGCCACAGCGGCAGTGCAGAGACCTGAGCACAGGACTTATGTGATTGTACGTCCTGGTTCGAGTCAGAACCCGAGCTCTGGATGTACTGCAGCTGTATTACAGTGAGCAGGCCACTTATTTTTATTTATTTACTTTTTAAAAATTTTTTTATTTACAAAACCTAAACAGGCAATAGTTCATACAATTCTGCGGAGGATTTTTGTTAAAAAATTTGTACATACACCAAAGACTACCTTTAACCTAGTGCTGCTTCTCTTCCTCGTGTATGCGCCCTGTGTCCAACAACTAAGGGGGACTACTCGAGGGGAGAGTGGCCTTAGAGAAGAATCTCTTGGAGGTTTTATCTTTGGGTCTGTGAAAACTGCCTGTCCTTGAATATTGAAATACTTAGTACTCTGTAAACACTTAAAATCTTAATAAAAGGACTGCAGGAGCAGAGGGGGTCAGACAGACTAAAGAAGCGGTGTTTGGACAACACAGCAGCATGCTTGTCGCATGTTATACAGTTATTCTAATTATACAGCCTGTTACACTAGTCTGAGAAGATGTAAACCAAGGAAGCGGCAGTGAACTTTGGGGTTACTACATATGCAAACATAGATAGCAAACCCCTTTCTAGTCTGGGAGCTATATTTTGTACCATCCATCTCCATCCATCTCCATCCATCTTCTTCTGCTTTATCCGTCTGAGTCGCGGGGGCAGGAGTTCGCCTCCCAGTCCTCTGCGCACCTGACCATTTTTGTAGCGTTAGGAGATATGTCCAGTTTGCCTATAGACATATTTGTTGTTTTATTCATATCCACACACTTCCTAATATAGTCCACAGTGTGCACGTTTACAATGTAACCTCAGCCTTCTGTTGTGTCTGGAATGCCAATAACTAGCCCACATAATTTAGCCTCTCCAGCTTCCACTCCTATAACCTCCTTATAGCCATTAAAAGCCAAGCAGCTGCACAAAACCAAATCAATATCATCTGCATGCTACGCTAACGCTAGCCCGCTACTCCCCCCAGGACATTACACTCGCCCAACGCCGTAACTCCGCCATAACTCAGTTTTATGGCGATGCACCGCTGCCAGTCAATAATTTCTTTCGGAGCCGGACAAGTGAGCGGCGATTGGGTTTTTATGACGAAGGTCCGACCCGTGTTTGGTTTTTATTATTCGCCGTGTCAATGGTCAACTGCCGGCTTTGTGAGCGAGCTATAAGCGCCACAATGGGGTGAAGGGGGTCACGTGTGATTCTGGTTTTATGACGGGAGGACGTAATGGCCTGGTGATTAGAAGGTCTGGAGCAGTTTGAGTGAATTCTATTGTGTTCAGAGTAGCAACAAGAGAGATGAATGCTACAGTTATAAAGTGGTGTTACGCAAAATCATCAAAGCGTGGAGCTTTCTACCATTATAGCGTTGTCCTCTGGTTAAAAACATGTCTGAAGAGGTTTTAGATGTCATCCATGCATGTTTGAGTATTTCACTTTGAGTAATCTAGCGATCTCTCCCTTACATTTAGCTGTAAGTTTCTGTCCAATGCAATAAAACGTAACAATTTGATCTAATGTGTTAGCAGTTAATACCATAGAAGTAAATACAAATACAACAAATTAACATTGTAATCTCTGAAATACGATTATAAAGTGATATCCCTGCACATCTGTGGCAAATTTTACACTCTTTTCACATTTTACTTTGCCATAGTCTGACACTAAATCCTCAGCCAGTACGTTTAAAGACACATTTTAGCATCCATCCATCTTCTCCCGCTTAATCCAGCTGGGTTGCGGGGGCAGTTTGCTGCCCAATACTCATAGCACCTGACCCCCCCTATGAAGCCCTCTGTGAGTGGTGAGCCCACAGGAGGGTGGACGTCATGGTCCTTGATGTTAGTTCAGGTTCTGCATGTTTTGAGTTGATGGTGGAAACCCCAGTGCCTGGAGGAAACCCATCCAGGGAGAACATGCAAACTCCACATAGAAAGGCCCCGGTGACCCTGGGATCAAACCTTCTTGTGCAAATGAGCCATGTGGTTTTAAGTTTCATTCCTGTAGAGATGACGTGAGCATCAGTCCTGTGTCCGATTGACTCGGCGTTTAACCTTCTTGCATCCATCGGGCCGCCACATTATAGCACATTCCGTAAAATACCAAATAACCGCTGGTTCCCCTTTAAAGACCGGGTGCACGTGTAGTTTTTAACAAATAACCACGGGTTCCAAATAAACGCCGAGTCAACAGGACACAGGACTGATGCTCACGTCATCTCTACAGGAATGAAACTTAAAACCACATGGCTCATTTGCATAAACTATAAGCGCTGAAAAAACAGCTCACTGCTGATGCGGTGGATGAACGTTCTCACACTGCTGCTCCACACTCGCTGCTTCTGTCATGTGTTTTAACACGCTAAAGAAATGTCTGCATGTTGCGCAAGGGTTTAATGACTTTCTGTAATTCGGGAGTCACTTTCAAATGTGGGAAACTCTCTGCTCCGTAGATATTTTGTTGCCTAAATTATAGTCAGACTGGTTCAAAGAATTTGAGTTCCAAGATTTTTGTGAAGAATGAATTAATCGCCTGCTCCAAATTGTCACCTGGTCTCAAATAAATGCCTGGTCTGTTAACAGATTGAAACAAATAAACACTGTGGTTATTTTATGGTATTTTACGGTAAGCAAAAAATAACATAAAGACATGATATTTAATGGACGATGGAGTTATGAAGAGGCAAGCTAAGGAGCTATTTATGGACACTTGAGATGCTACAGTCTTTTTACACCAGATGTGGCAAAAGACCTTCCAGAAGAAATACTGACCAACATCAGAACGGTGTAAGAGTGAGGCCATTCCTGTTGTGCTCACCTGCTCTCCCTGAACACAACTGTGACGCTGCAGGACGCAGATCTCTCTGATTTAATATCTGGCATTCTAAATCTTTTTTATAAATCTATTTTTTTTAAAAACAATTTTAATAGCCAACTAAACCAAACCAAAATTCCTTATCCCATATAAGCAATATACAGAGTGCCTTAGATCTTTTTGACCTATTTTTAAAGGTTGTCATGGTAATACTAAAACCATGGTTATTTTCAGTGTCTGCTTTATCTTTTGAGGCCTGTTATTGAGGCGCAGCTGTTCAGACCTATTTACTAAGAGAACCCTCTGAAGCTCTCACTTGTCCTGTGTTTTTAATCCAAAATGATTTTTTTTGTTTGTCTATCTGAGAAAACCCCTATTTTTCAAAATTTTCTGTAGCTATAATCGAGTAATATAACAGAATGGACAGTGTTTTTCTGTGCCTAACCAAGCATCGTCTTATTCAGTCTACTGTTGTCTCACAAACTGGAATTATCCCATCAATTATTCATTGTTTTGCTTGTAATCCCCACATAGTCTTTTGGGAGCACGTTAAGAAATATGGATAATTAATGTTATTGGTTTAGATGCCATACAAACAATAACCTTCTGCCATGTTAAAGGACCCATAATACAGTATTTTCTGATCTCTGTTCTAATGTTTCCTCATCACAAACAGACCTGGAGTTGTGTTTTGTTTCATTCACACACAAACCCTGCACATTTAGGCTGAGTTCTTCTCTCTGACAGAAAAAAATTATGTTTTGAAGTAATAACATTATAACATGGCATAAAAGTAAAAAAAAAGCATAAATGTGTAGGGTTTGTGTGTTAAACATGTGTGAATGAAACAGAACCTAACTCCAGATCTGTTTGTGATGAGGAAACATTAGAACAGAGATCAGAAAACAGTGTGATTTTTGGCCCTTTAACACTCTATACTTGCTGCAAAAAATGTGTATTATTCACAACCACTGACACAGGCAACATTAGTTTAATCAAGAACCCCCTTCCCTATCTCGCAATGCACTATATAATGTCTTTGTGGGGCCCAAAGTCAGCCAGTTCATGCGCATTGTTGTTTACTGTCCACCTCCATAAATAATCCAATGACGTTCTCCTGACCTACAAGAGCGCACAATGGGGAAGCCGCTAGCATGTCCCGTACAATACCGCTGACCCATAATGCATTTGGGGTGGGTGGACTTTTGTATACGAGCCCCTCTCTAGCTAATGAATCCATGCACGGCCGCGGTGGACCTCAATCAGATTCAAAAAGGCTTCCAGAGGGTTGGAAAAGAGCTGAGTAAACAAGTAGAAAGAGGGTTTTGTTGTTCCAGCACGGCCTGGATTGCGAAGAGGAAATTTAAGGCCTTGAACTGGCATTTTTTCCCACAGTAGCGGAGTTAGCATCTTATCTCAGAGCGTTTTAAATAAATCGCTGTAGGGTTAATATGAGGATCTGTTTGGTTAACACTTAAAAAAATGTGGGAAAAATTGTATCTGTAAACTAGGTCAAAATTGTAATGCATTTTCTAGTTAACTAAAGTCATCATCAATATATAAATGTAACTATATAAAAACTCAACTCAATACCTCAATCTGCCCCTGTCTCAATACCTCAATCTGCCCCTGTCTAAACTATGTCCATCCATCCATCCATCTTCTCCCGCTTAATCCAGCTGGGTCACGGGGGCAGCTTGCTGCCCAATCCTCATAGCACCTGACCCCCCCTATGAACCCCTCTGCAGGTGGTGAGCCCACAGGAGGGTCTAAACTATGTCAGGATACTAAAACTAGTATTAAAACTGCATTCATACCAAAATAAATCCATAAAAAGGACAAATTAGGTCCTGTCCTGCATAGTTTTACTAGTTGTTGTTATGTTATTATACTGTCAATTGTATGGTCACAGTTGTATACAAATTGGTAATAGGATTTTTTCTTAGTGCAGAAATTGTGTATCATGACAATGAATTATGTTGTAAATACACAATACAAGAGTTAAGAACAAGAGAGACGATGCTTTCCAGCGATAACGAGCTGTATCTGCATTAATGAGGCTTGCTCGTCTGCTCCACATGCCTTTTCCTTCAGAAGTTGTTCTTGTAAAGTTTCTGTCTGATGTCGTAAAGTGTTTTATATTTAACCTCCACGACTGTGAACTTTCCATAGTCCATCATGAATCATTCCCCGAGCTCCTGGGTGTAGTGATTGTAGAGAAGTATTTTGACAGGACATCAGATTTTCACACTGCGTGTTTATTTCCTGTCTTTCCCTTGATAAAAAGCCTGAAGAAGCTCCACTGACGCTGCAAAATTAGAAATCCAACCTATCTTAAGCACAATGTATTGTCATGGTGGATGACGTGCGTTTGACACTGCTAGTGTAGACTGTCCGAACGGTTAAAATGGAAAGCGGCGTACACGAGCAGCGGCGTACACGAGCAGCGCCGTACACGTGTGCTGTGCTTAGGCGCTGTTATGCTTTGGTGTAAATTGGGGGCTACTGTTTAAAGAAAAAACTATGTCACAACTGAACCTGTGTCGCCAGAGCTTTAACCTGCAGATAGAGACACATCCAGGTGTGTCTCATTCTCAGTTTATGGACAGGCCTTACATGAAAACTCAGAACCTCCAGAATTCCCTCTCTGAGCTGCAGAGGCTGCACCAGCAAGGACTCAGGATTAGCTGCAGGTGCTTTGCTTTAGGAGTATGGGGTCCGGGGCCCTTTGCTAGGTCCCTGTATGACCGGAGCAGGAGCTGTGTTCGCATTGCCGGCAGTAAGTCAGACTTGTTCCCGGTGCATGTTGGACTCCGCCAGGGCTGCCCTTTGTCACCGGTTCTGTTCATTGTATTTATGGACAGAATTTCTAGGCGCAGTCAGGGGCCGGAGGGGGTCCAGTTTGGGGACCACAGGATCTCATCTCTGCTTTTTTGCAGATGATGTTGTCCTGTTGGCTTCATCGAACCAGGACCTGCAGCGTGCACTGGGGCGGTTTACAGCCGAGTGTGAAGCGGCTGGGATGAGAATTAGCTGTTCCAAATCCGAGGCCATGGTTCTGGACCGGAAAAAGGTGGATTGCCCTCTCCGGGTGGGTGGGGAGTCTCTGCCTCAAGTGGAGTTCAAGTATCTCGGGGTCTTGTTCACGAGTGAGGGGAGGATGGAGCGTGAGATTGACAGGCGGATCGGTGCGGCGTCGGCAGTGATGCAGTCGCTGTATCGGACCGTTGTGGTGAAGAGGGAGCTGAGCCGAAAGGCGAAGCTCTCGATTTACCGGTCAATTTACGTTCCTACCCTCACCTATGGTCATGAGCTCTGGGTAATGACCGAAAGAACGAGATCGCTGATACAAGTGGCCGAAATGAGTTTCCTCCGCAGAGTGTCCAGACGCTCCCTTAGAGATAGGGTGAGGAACTCAGTCACACGGGAGGAGCTCGGAGTAGAGTCGCTGCTCCTCCACGTCGAGAGGAGCCAGCTGAGGTGGTTCGGGCATCTGGTCCGGATGCCTCCTGGACGCCTCCCTCGGGAGGTGTTCCGGGCATGTCCCACCGGTAGGAGGCCCCGGGGAAGACCCAGGACACGCTGGAGGGACTATGCCTCTCGGCCTGGGAACGCCTCGAGGTCCATCCGGAGGAGCTGGAGGAAGTGGCTGTGGAGCAGGAAGCTTGGGAGCCCCTGCTTAGACTGCTGCCCCCGCGACCCGGCCCCGGATAAGCGGAAGAAGATGGATGGATGGATGCTTTGCTTTAGGCAGTGACCAATCTGATCAGAGAGAGGCATTTTAGTTTAAAACTAAAATGCCTCTCTCTGATCAGATTGGGCATGGGACAATAAACAATAATAATGCTTATTGTGATTAAAAACGGTACACAATAATCATTCGTGGAACTTTATATAATTGTGATAATCACCAACAAAGATAATCATCATTTTATCACCAAACTGTGTAGGGAAAAGCTACTTATTCACCATCCATGGTTGTTTTCCCTTATAATGAAGTGCAATTATATAAAAGTTGTTTAATACATGGAACTTATTCATAAAATTATAATGTCCATATACTGATATAATTGTTAATTGCAATTATTTTGGCACCAGATTTCATTATCATCCCGTGCCTACAACCAACTGGCAAACCCAAATGAGAGAGTCATGTGAGGCTCATTCTGATCGGATAATGAGAAGGAAAACTCCAGACTATAATATAAACAACTTGGTCATCATGTCCAATTTTAGTAATGAAGAATAAATCAGTCTTACAAATATAGCTCTTCGTAATAACATGAGTAACTGAAGACATCTGTAAAAACTAGATTTGATTTGAGCATGTTTACCCCATATCTGGAGACACAAGATTAAGTTAATGAAATTTAAAATCAAAATCTTACATATATGGTTCCATTAAGGAGGTAAAATCCATTTTTGGAGCTTTCTACCATATCATTGTTCCTTCAACAAAAACCTGTCTGAAGAGGTTTTAGACGTCATCCATGCATGTTTAAGTAATCTAGCGATCTCTCCTGGGCAAACCAAGTTACAGGTCAGATCTGTGGTGACTCTGAGGTGACTCCGCTCACAGTCAGAATGCCTGTTTTTCTAGGTATTTTTGAGCAATAAAACCACCTGTAAATGAATAAATATAAAGTAGAGCTGTTTATATCGTGGAACATTCCAGGCAGAGCCATGACATCTCCATAGAAACAGGTAGATGACGGACCCCCCAGTCAAAAAGTTCCACAATAGCAATCTTTAATATCTACATGACATAACACAGTTCCCACAGTATAATGAGCAGCGCAGCTGCAGCTTTGTGTCCCTGTGTTTAAACAGGACCTGGTTCTTCTTCTGCTGCTGTTATTGTTGCTGTCCTGAAGTGGTTTACACATAAAGCGTGCGAGGAATGTGCCGGGTCCTACTGTGGCGAGTGTATTTAAGTGCACTGATGTCATGCTGTCTGCAGCTAATGCGCACCAGCCCCTGTCGGATTCTTTCCCACCACATCTGGATCACATCAGCCCAGAACAGCTACTAAAAGTAAGACCAGTGTGGTGATAAGTCGGCGAGCCAGAGCTCAGTCACTCTCGATATTTGATAGAGCTGAAATATTGCAAAGAATCATGAACGGGATCATTTTGGGTTTAGGGTTTTGTAGAAGTTGGCTACTTGGACGTCGTGTGAAATATGTAATGGGAATGTATGGAAAATGCAGTGAAAATGTTCAGTGTGGAATGTTTCTGGTGTAGGGTCCGTCACCAGCTTCTGTCCATGGACATGTTGCCTGAAATGTTCCACAATATGGCTTATTTATTTATTTATCTCTACGGAGACAGCGGGCAATGCATAGGGATAACTTGCATGTCAGATGTGTGGAGAGGCGCTCACAGTAAAAAAGCATGTTTTTAAGTAAATAAAAACCCATGTTTTTGAGAAAATGCAACGGATGGATACGTGTAAAGCCATACACATGACATAGACATTCCAGACAAAGCAACATCTCCCTGGACACAAGCTGATGGCGGACCTTCCTCCAGAAACACAAAATGGACTCATGTGAGTTTTAAGTCATGTTGTTCCCTCCTCAGAAACAGACCTGGAGTTCAGTCACACATGTTTGAGGAACCCTTTATTATCAGTCTGTCTACATCTCCAAAGTTCAAAATGCTCTGTCCCACCTTGTGATGTCATCGAGAGGGTCTGCCACTTGCTTCTATCTATGGACAGGTTTCACAGTATGGCATTAACCTCATCTACATCAATAGAGACAAGCAGGTGACACAATCTAGCTGTAAAAACAATGTAAGATAGATGAGTTTAATGCCATACTGTGGAACATTTAGGGCAAAGTAATAACATGGCAGGTGGTGTACTCTCTCCACCAGTAAATTGCATAATCCACCGTTAAGAATAACTAACTGGAAATTTTAAAACGAAATTAAGCTTATTGCTCATAAATTTCAATTTGAATTATATTTTTGTCTTTACTTGGTCCCATAACTAAATAAACATTGGAGATAAGTTAAGTAAAGGTGCATTGTGTCTGGAATGTTTCACAGTATGGCATTAAACATCTTCCCGTGGACCAAAGCAGATACAGGTCAGATCTGTGGAGAGGCGACTCCGCTCACAGTCAGAATGTCTGATTTTCTAGGGATTTTTGAGCGATAAAACCACCTGTAATTGAATAAATGTAAAGTAGAGCTGTTTAATGTCATACTGTGGAACATTCCAGGCAGAGCAGTGACATCTCCATAGAAACAAACAGGTGACAGACCCCCAACCAAAAAGTTGCACAATGAATCTTTTAGAATAGCCAAACCCGGTTTATACTTGCTATAATTGCTCATGAATTTCAGTTTGAATTTCTTGTCTTGGTCCCATTGTTACGTAAATCAAAAATGAAACACAATTGCAAATTAGTTCTGCTTCACAGGCCCGAAAACATTTGTCGATGATAAAACATGCTTATTTTAGTGCGACTGATCCTTCTGGAAGCAATACACTCAAAATGACTCAGATATTTGGAGCGGAACTAAATGTTACTTCACGTATTAAAATATGAAAATGTAATGAGTGTGATGGAAATGGATTGAAAAAAAAAACTGCTTCAAATTAGAGCTGGATCACTGCACAGAACTCGTATGTGTTGTATATCAAAGGTGCACTGTGTAACTTTTTGATTGTTTCTATGGATACCTCATTGCTCTGCCTGGAATGTTCCATGGTTCCAGCTCTGCCATTTATTTAATTACAGGTGGTTTTAGAGCTCAAAAATACCTAGAAAAACAAAAAAAACAGGCATTCTGACTGAGTGGGGTCACCTCTCCACAGATCTGACCTGTAACTTGGTCTGGTTTAATCTCCATGAAGATAGAAAGGTTTTATGCCATACTGTGAAACATTCCAGACAAACAATAACATCTCCACGGACAAAAGCATTTGACGGACCCTCCATCGGAAAAGTTTTGATATCGAAGGTATGATATTTTAATGGTATACATCTCACGGTACGATGTTTCTTGCAGTAGTTTGTGAAGTCTACAAAATTGTGAATAAGCCACTTTGTCCATTTGAAATATCTTGACCAGCCTTTGGTATAATACAAAGAATGAAGTGCTTAGAACAGTTATTTCTTCATGTAGTCTGCACTGAAACAGCAAAGGATCATGGTCTATGTCGCTGTTTTTCTTTAGTTGTTTCCACACCATAACAATGAATTTAAGCTAAGATACTTGGGATTACACAACTTCAGATATGTTTTTTGAGGAGCCAAGAGTCATTTTTTCGATATATTGTGATGGCCAGGGATATTATTCTGAGACTTTTGATGATACAAGATCACAATATTTCGGTTATTGGTACATCCCAGTTAGCCCTATAGGGACACGTGCTGTGAGTTAGCTGCGTCAGTAGACCCTTTTAGGGCAGAAGTGATTTTAAAAAAAAGCTGCGCATGCATTTTGGCAACGGAGTCATTGTTCCCCATTCCTTGTGATTCATTCAGACTGAACATAGACAAAAGAAGATGGAGATAAAAACATTTCCAGCACCAAAATGTCTGGTTGTTCTGGTTGTGGTTGACTAAAGTTTTAAAGTTTTGCTCAAACAAGGATCTGGTAATTGGACACCATGTGTCAAAGTCGGCTTGTTGAGGAAATATTCTTGATTTTTTGACGATAATCCTTTCACAGAGCTCGACAAGCTGCTGAGTTCTGACGTACTTCTGTTGCCTAAATGCAAGCGCAACCGAGCCTACGTCATCACTGTTTACTCACACTAAAAGGGTCTATAAGCACTACGATGCATGCATTGGCTGAAACTTGAAATTGAAATTTTATTTACCACATTTATCATATTCCAAATGCAAAAGTTGTTTAGATAATAGAATTTCCACTACAAAGAAAAAAGAACAAAATGCCATGTCTTATAGAAAAGTCTTGACGTAGTTTAAACCATAGACTGTATATATAAATGGACATACATAGCTAAACCGGTAGCGACCATACATGGCTCCAAATATGCCCCTATAACCGCTGGCCTCGATGAGCTTCATTTGACTGGAAGGTTATGGATGACGTCACAGTCGCTTAGTCCACTTTTTTATACAGTCTATGGTTTAGATTGCAGCAAACAAGTTCTGAAATACAGATTTTTCTCTCAAATCTCTTCTTTCATTTAATTCCATGGGGATATTAATGTGTTGTTTTAAATTATCCACAGTATGGCTTTAAACTAATCTCTCTTGTATTTATCCAACTAGAGGTTGGTCAAAAATATCACGCATCTCACTGTGAGTGGGGTTGCCGCTCCACAAATCTTACCTGTAATTTGGCTTGCAAGTCTCCGTGGTGATTCTCAAGTTCATGGCCATACTGTGGAACATCACAGGCACATCTCCATGGAAACAAGGAAGTGACAGACACTCCACCGGACAAGTTACACGGTGCACCATAAATCTCAATGCTCATCAGAAAAATTGTGGTTCCTTTTTTATTTTTCAAAACCTTGCAGCCGTATTTCAAATAGTTGTGTCTGAAAATATGCGACGCCTGGCCCCCAAAACACATATTATCTGTCGAACTATGCACTCCCTCTTTAAGATTTTCCATATCCTTGTAGTTTTCCAGTAACTGTGCATTTCCAGCCTCCATCCAAACAGGCCATCTATTATTGAAGAAGTTCACTAAGGACATTCTTATTTACAGCCAGGCCTGGAGGCTGGGGGTTACCTACATTTATCCAGCCCACGCCACGCACTCCTCTCCTGTCTGCGGGGCATCTGACTCTCCTCCTGCCATGAATCCTCGGGTTCTGCTAAGGCTAGACACGCTGCTAATCGCTAATGTTTTATCTTTAGCCTTGTTAAAAATACACGTGTGCTTTCACTTGCATCACGTGTTAGATGCTCTAGTTGTGCTTTTCAGATTGATTAAAAAATAAAAATAGGACTGTTTTCATACCGATTAACAATTTAAAACTAAATATTTTATCTTTTGAATGGGGAAATGACCTTAAAATGTGGCATAAAACAGAAAGTTGAACCTACAGACTGAATAAAGACGTGAACTGAGCGATTAGTCCATAGTGGTTATACAGTAGGTAGTGAATTTGGAGACAGTTTGGTCTTCGCTATGGACAAAACAGCGAAATAAAAACCTCAGGGTCATGTAGAGAGGGTTAATACGAACATTTTAAGACCGAAATGACAAGGCCACAGTAGCAGTTACAGAGGGAAGAGCAGCGGTTTCTCAATACAAAGTGAACTGGAGCCAGAGTAAATGGAGCCGAAAATGTGCCCATGTTCACTTCCTGTTTGGAATGCAGCTGAATTTTGAGCTATGGTTGAAACCCATGAATTACTATTTATACAACAAATAAAAATATATATTATGTATTAAATGTAAAAGGTGAACTAATCCAAAGTTCTTCCTCACTTCACAGCAGCTTAGTTATTCACATCAATGAGTTTCTAAGAGCTTTTTACAACTCTCAGAGACCAAAGCTGAGCTGAAAAGAGTTTGCATTGTGATAAAGTTAACAACTAGCATGCTTGATTATCAATTATATATTATCATCAGATATTCTTTTATTTATTTTTCAACTGTTATTTCTAGTAGTGTTATTATTATAAGGATTACTATTATACTGTGGATGTGTTGACAGCCTTTGTACTTTGGGTTATGTTTTTTTTGGGTACACTGTTCTTTTAACGACCTGTCACCCTTGGGTGCTTGCCACACCATATTTAAGATAGCCACTTGAGCTTGTCCTCTATTTGATGAAGGTTTAGTGCCAATACGTTGTTTATGTCCTGAGAAATTTCACAATTTGCAAGTAGAGTGGTGTGCAGGATTCTTTTCGACAGAGATAAACAAGTCTATTACCCAGTATAAGGTGTTTGCTGCTGCCATATGTCATTTAACAGTATTTCTGTTTATCTTTAATGCTAAATTAGAACTATTGTTGCACTCCATAAATGTTCAAGTTTAATATTTTCCAAAAATGACACCAAAGTCTCATCCAAAGCAAGTCTCTGGGAACAGCTGAAACTATTTGGAACTCAAGAACAAAAGAGACTTTCCAAAACGACATAAAAACAAGGCGGCAAGAATGCAGCTGTGACCTGTGCCAAAGGATCACACTAAATATTCACATTTTTGGTTATTTTTTGCCAACAAGGACTATTTTGTTATTCCAGTTGGTCATTTCCTAATGAATAACAATAAAATTGTTCATTTGAAACAAGTTTCGGATACACTATGAAGTGATTTATGTTTTCTTGTTTTCATGACAGGTGCTCTAATAAATTTGTTAAGCTCTGTATGTTCTTCAGCTGCTCCCATTTGAAGTAATTGATGTGTGAAGTTCTCATTCATGATTATCAAACATGAAAACACTTTATAATTAGATGCAGACAGTGTACAGTGGACTTATTTTTATCTGAACAGCTGCCTTCACATTATATATGTACAGGAACAAGACAATTTCTTGAAGAAAATGGACTCCTCCTGAGGCAAACTCCACACCTTCTCAAATTCATATGACAAAGAAAATCATAAAAGATCATTCGTTTTTGGAGAAAATTATTCATGACCAACAAGATTAGCATTGCATTGAATCTGGCTACAAAGGTCAAAGTTCACCGTAAGCCATTTCTTTTGATATTCCTTCACCTCCACCGTCCATCCCCCATTTTGAACCGCGCGTTTATCCAGAACCATATGATAAGCTGGAGCGGCACAGGTGGCTATCGCGGCAACAAGCTAACGTTTTCCCAATGCATTAGCATACCCGCCTTTATGGCCCTGTGCGTTCCTGCCCCGGGGCTATCACACATTTATGCTAGCGCCGTGCATTTCCACATCTGCCTCGCACCTGGGTCACACCGGCAGGACGGCTAGCATCAATAAATCAAGCTGCGGGTTAGCGATAAAGCTAGTGCCCGGAGCTAATGCAACGGTATGCTAACATAATACAGAAAAATGGATGTTTGGCAGTTATCGTTTCATATTATGATTTGTTGTGCTGCTTCGTGTCTGAAAGAGAGCGTACCAGGATGGGGTTAGGGTTATTTGAGGCACTCTGGAATGTTCTGGACGGTAAATCCTGATGCTAGCTAGCTTAATTTATTTGTGGGAAAATCCGAGGAAAGAAAGCCCACTTGACGTAATGTACAGTTGGGATGTAACTCAGGCCATTGAAAGTGGGACAGCTGCTCCAGAAGAACAGAGAACCTGAAAGAGGACACGCTGAAGTGGAGTAAAGAGAAAACAAAATGTAAATGTAGTCTGGTATTAACCCTTTGAAATCAGATGTTATATGGGTTAGAGCACTCGGACAGGAGGCCAAGAACAAGACCAAGAGGAGATTTATGGACGTCGTGGTTGTGGTATAAAGTTAGCTGAGTATATGGTGTGTAGGAGATAGGGGAATGACGGCACCTGATTTTCTTCTTTGGAAAATGAAAATGTACAAATCTGTTGAAATTGGAATAACACTTTACAGGCCCTCAAACGGGGTTCCTACAGGTTTCTTCAAGTCCTTTTTAAGATCATTTATATAAAAACCTATTTCACAGCCTATTTCATAAACCTACTGACAAACGAAAAGAAAATTCTTGAATTTGGTTCTGTAGCATCTTCAGTGATGTGTTTTTTTTGACCCAGGGCTGCATCATGTTCTCAGTTATTGGTTCCACAGCTTTTTATTTAGGTGATGTTATTGAACCAAATAATGGTGTTTGACAAATTAAACTTTTGAGGAGAAATGTGATACAGAGAAGTTACATACTGCACATATATTAAGACCCAGATATAAAAATTCAAGACTTTGTCAAATCATTTTAAGGTATTATTTCCAAATTCATAAATCCAGTGCTTTGAAGACTTCTTAAGACACTGTGAGAACCCTGCTCAAAGTGGTCATAATCCATTCTATCCATTTTGATGGCAGTGCACTGAATCCATAGCTGCCCTGAGGCAGACTGACAGAAGTGAAGCTGCCACTGGCCCTTCTGATCCTCCTCCAAAACTGTGGACAAATGCTCCAACCACTGAGCCACTTCTACCCCACCTACCTGCATCAGATTCAGCCTATACAGACAAACACTCTACGTTATTGCATCCTTCATTCTCTCCACACGCAGTAGTGGTAAACTGTTATTGTAGCCACAGCTGCCCTGGGACAGACTGACGGAAATGAGGCCACAAATCTGCAGTATCTGCCCCTCTGACCACCACTCACACATACATCACTTTGTTTCCAGACAATGTGGGTGTCTGTGCCTAAGGAGCTATCAAAAATATCAGAAATTAAATACTAATCTATATTCAACCTGGTGTCGTTACTACGACAGACCCATTCTCAGCACAGAGCAGAAGCTTCCCTGAATGTCTTTAGAATGATCTTGAGCTGCATCAGAACAAGTAGAAGAGCACACAGACTAGTGTACACACTAGGATACACACATATAAGACACATGGGAATAGAAAAGAAAGTATTACCATTCAATGTGGAAAATCACTATATATGTGTGTGTGTGTGTGTGTGTGTGTGTGTGTATATATATATATATATATATATATATATATATATATATATATATATATATATATATATATATATATATATATATATTTATTATAATGTGGTATCAGAATCAGTCTTGAGTATTGCCAACAACAGAAGCTAAAATCACAGTCTGAGAATGACTTACTTGTATGTCTCATAATTCCTGGATTGGAGTAAACTCCCCACAAAATCTAATAATGTGCTAAAAGAAAAAGTACATTTTAAATTCTTTGTTCACACGTCTGTTGTAAGAAAAGTCCAGCGTGATTTTTCCCACAGAGGCAGCAGTGACACAGAGGCCGGGTTAACACTTCCACAGAGTTAAATGACATGTTTCCAGTGTTCTCCCCCCAGTGTTAAAGTTCTGGCAGGTTCTTTGTTTTCCAACGGGCAGCGCTCCGCTCCCTCTCCTGTCATCACCTCTTCCCCTGTCCCTACTACCACTACTACTACTACTGCAGTGCTACACCTGGATCAGAATGGGCCCCCAGATGCCTGTAAAGCAACTGTGGGACCCCCATCCCACCTCCCCTCCTGCCCTCTGCCCCATTTCCTTGATATTCCCATCCGGTCTGCCAGTCTGGACACTATTTGTTTTGATTTGGGAATGGGGAAAAAAAGAGTGCATTCCACCAGCCCCCCTCCTCTCCTCCTCCTCTCTCCTCTTCTCTCCTTCTCTGCCTCTTCCTCATCCTTCTCTTCTCCTCCTCTCCTCCTTTCTCTCCTCTCTGTGTTCTGGCAAAAAAGTGCATTTCACGAGCCCTCCCCCTCCTCCTCCTTATCCCTTCCTCCTCCGTCTATCCTCCTCTCCTTCACATCTCCTCCTCCTTTCCTCCACTCCTCCCCTTCACTCCTCTCCTCTTCCCCTCCTCCTCTCTCCTCCACTCCTGATCCTCTTTCTCTCCTTTACTCCTCACCCCCCTCATCCTCTCCTCCCTTCCTCCTCCTACACTCTCCTCCTCATCTGATCCTCCTCTTCCTCTCTTCCCTTGCCACCTCTTCTCTCCTGCTCTGATCCTCCTCATCATCTCCTCCTCCTCTTCCTTCTCCCCCTCTCCTCATCCTCCCTTCCTCCTCCCCTCCCCCCCCTCTTCCTCTCCTAATTCTCCACCTCTCCTCCTCCCCTCCTCATTCTCCCTTCCTTCTCTCCTCCCTTCCTCCTCTTCCTCTCCTCCTTCTTCACCTCTCCTCCTCTTCCTCCTCTCCTGATCTTCCTCTTCCCCTCCTTCCTCTCCTCATCCTCCTCTTCCTCTCCTCCTCCACCTCTCCTCCTCTGATTCTCCACTTCCCCTCGTCCTCCTCTGATCCTACCCCCCTCCTCCTCCTCTCTCCTTCTACCCTCTCCTCCCCTGATTCTCCACTTCCTCTCCTCCTCCACCTCTCCTCCTCTGATCCTACCCCCCTCCTCCTCCTCTCTTTTCCTACCCTCTCCTCCCCTGATTCTCCACTTCCTCTCCTCCTCCACCTCTCCTCCTCTGATCCTACCCCCCTCCTCCTCCTCTCTCCTGCTCCTCTGATCCTCCTCTTCCTCTCCTCCTCCCCTGATTCTCCCCTTCTCCTTCTCTCCTCTCTTTGTGTTTTGGCAGAAAAAGTGCATTCCATGAGCCTTCCTTCTCCCCTCCTTCACCCCTCCTTTCCTCCTTCTCCCCTCCTTCACTCCTCCTTTCCTCCTTCTCCTCTCCTTCACTCCTCCTTTCCTCCTTCTCCCCTCTTTCTCCTCCTCTTTTCCATGTTGTGTTTTTTGGCAGCTCCAGCGAGGGGTAAAACGCACAAACAGAGCCAGGGAGGGACCAGGGAAGAACAAATATGTCTGAAAGAAAGATTAAGAAGATGGAGGGAAAAATGAAAAGATGGGATTTGGGCTAATCCGTGCGCTGTGGTTCAGAGCGTTGTGCAAATACTCATTACAAAAGCAGATTGTGTGTCACCCTTTGTGTGTCCTTTAATGCCTTTTTATTCAGTAATTATTTGTATTATGGCAGATCTTACTGAACTTGAGCCGTTTCACCACTTCAAATACACATACGGACTAATGTCTGCGATTCAAGATAATAATATGAGGGCTGGTGTTAGATTCCCACATCAAAAGGTTGAAACATAAGGATGCTCATATTGGGCTTTTTCAGTTCCGATACAGATTCCAATACTGATCCAGTACCAAACAATACAAGAGACTGAATTCATTTACTTTAAAGCATGTATGATTCTCTAATTTTGACTTAATTTGGTGGGATAATCACTACTGTAAATATAAATTATAGTTTTACACAAATCAAGAAGCAATTTGCAAAGAAAATGTTTAAAATATGTTGAAAATTACAGGAAGTAGAGAGTTCTAAACATCACACTAAGGAGAATTTTATCCAAAAACTCACAATTTACATGTAAGAAACAAATGTACTAATATTTTAAGTGTTAATTCTATTTGTCAAATCCTAATTTCTGTGTACATTAGGGGCCTATTATACAGCATGGTTGCTAGGTAACAATTATGGGATATGTGATGCCATTGATTTTCAAGATGATGAGGAAGTAAAGTTTAAAAAAATAAAATAATAATAAAAAATGCCAAACTGGGAAAACAATTGCATTTATGGTGAAAACTTACATATCATTATCTTAACTGTGTTTTAGTAAACTCCAACCTGTCATAGTCACTTTAAATAAACATAAAATAAGACAAAATGGATCCAGATGTGTAGGGGTGTGCATTGGCATTAATCTGGCGATATGATATTGTCACGATATCCCTGTTACGATTCAATATATCACCATATATCCCAATACTAATTATTACATATAATAGTATGGTCAAGTACACCTTCATGAGTCCAACATTGGATGAAAGACATTTAGTTTCATTTTTAAATCATAAGAACAGCACATGGAACTTTTTGGACTTTATGTATCGCGATATATCACTGAATTGAGTTTTTTCTTACACCCCTACAAATGTGTTGTGGAACTGTTATTAACCTCTCAAGTAACTACAGAGCAAATTTGTGGAAATGAAAGTTCAAATGTCATAAGAATTTCTGGACCAACTAAGACCAGCAAATAATCGTGTTACATCATGTTTTACCAACCAAAAAACTTTACTGGATCAGATATCGGCTTCTAAATGCTGTTTCAGTCCAAATTTACAGCTAATTTTCAGATTTGTTGGATCAGACTGGTGCATCCCATTAGATCCAAAACAGAGCTACACTGTTGTTACATCCCATAAAAACATCATAAAGACCTTATCCAGGACCAAAGTGGACAGAAATCAATCTAACTGTACCACATACTATAGTTTCCACTGCCTTAGAATGTTGCTATGTCTTTAGAGCATAAACTCTGTAACAGGGATACTCAACTCAAATTTGAGGAGGTTTAGTTTGAGAAAATCTCCTGAAGCAGAGGTCCGGGACCTCATTAGGGATGCAACGATGCATTTTTCATTTCATTTCATTTACATTTTTCTCATGATTCGATATGTGTCTTACATGGGTCATGATGTCGATTCAATCTCAATACATTTTAAGATGCAAAAAAACAAATGTAATTTTTTTGATAATGAGTATAATCTCTGTGATACTTATAAAACATTACACACATTACACAGTACAACTACTCTACAACTGGAGTTCATATGTGAAGTGTTTTAGTTCATTTGGTTCAATCATTCACAGCTCAGAATTTTAATTCAGTGAAAATAAGAACAGAGCTTTCACAGGCTATTTTATATTTTATAATATCTCAGTGTGCTCTGAATATAGAGTGTAGGGGAGTGACACTATCAGACTTTTCCTTCTTTGATTATGAAGTTGATTTCTTTTCCTTCTCTTTCTGGACACTACATTACATTACACAGAAATGTCTTTTTTGAAGAAAACTTATGAGACAGAGTCTGAGAAATAGATTTCATATGTCATGAGTTGGGTCACGTGCGCATATACGAGCACATTCGATTAAAGCTGATATAAAGCCAAAAGCAATTCTAAAGTATTTAAAAATCTTTGTCATTTCTGGGTCTATCAATGTAAAAGAAAAAGTGAGTGTAAGATAAAACCCACCTCTGTTAGAATATTAAAGATGTAAGTCTCTATGGAGCTGTTTTCTGCTGCATCTGAGAAGGATGCAGCGATAACTGTTTTCCTTTGGACCAAAAGAAATGACAACAAAGCGAGTATTGACACGGTCCGTATGGGAGGGCATCTGGGTCTGCACTCAGACCCTGGTCCGCCAGTTAGTGACCCCTGGTCTATAAAGAAGTGGACTAAGGGTAGGGCGACCAGAATCTCAAAATAAAAAAAAACTGGGACATTTTTTGGTGGTTAGTAATAATAAAATTGTGAAACGAGTGTGTAATGAAGGAAAATTGTTATGCAGAGACCGTTCATGACTAACATGAGTCAGTATAGTCACATTTTTCTTTGTGTTTTGATCATTTTTAAGCAGCTTTTATGTATTTTACCTAAACAAATGTCAATTTATGCCTCTCTTCACTATTGGCAGATCAGATTGGTCAAAAATAGGGACACTGGGACATTTCTTGTATAAAACTGGGACAAATCACTGTTTTGTATAAATCTGCTGGGACAGGGGACACAGAGCTCAAAACTGGGACTGTCCTGGGTAAATCGGGACGTCTGGTCACTCTAACTAAGGGAGTGTGACGTCACTCATAGAATTTGGCTACAGTCAAATGAAGCTCACTAAAGCTAGCAATAAAAGAAGGTGTTTAATTGTCTGCTATTAATGTCCATATCTTTATTTACAGATAAAATAACAAAATAAAACCCAGGATCATGTAGATCATACGAACATTTCAAGACCAAAATGATGAGGCCGCAGCAGCATTTACAGAGAGAGGGGGGACAGTTTTTCAATAGAAAATGAACTAAAGCCAAACTCGCTTTGTGCTTGAATGTTTTACTTGGCATTATTTGCTTTAGGTTGAGAATTCATGTAAAAATACAGTGTTTAATCACATATGCAAAATAAAAAAGACTAAATGTACTCAACAACAATACTGTCTTGGCCATATGGACACTTGCCATGTTTACGCTAATTTCCACACTGACACGTGTCCCCTTTGGTCTCATTAATTTCACATGTAGTTCATTACAGGCTGTTCACTTGTTCGTACTAATGACGACAGTTGCACATAAGGACAACATTGCACTTTGAACCTGCAGCTTCAGTATTGACAGAGGAGACACTGACATGAGACTCACAGACACTTGGTTGATGTTGAACAGATGTTGCTGGGATGCTTGTTTTTGTTTTTTCCTTTTTGCAGGGGGAAGTCACTGAACCGTATGGTTTGGTTTTAAAATACATGATCTAAACTTTGACCCTTCACTGAGTAGAAAAGCACAGTGATGTGTGTTTTTTTCAAATAAGAAATGTATCTCCTTGAGTCCTGAAATAATGGCAAACTCTGTAGTTTAGACCTCTACAAATGCACATGTTTTGAAAGGTGATGTGATTCTTTTATTAATTCTACAGTTTTTTTTTTTTTTTTACATTTTGCATCATATTGAACTAAACATTCTCAGATTTTTACGCAATATAATAATGGTCAGTCCTAGGGTTATCTGAAGTCGTGAAGTAGAAAACAAGGTTATATCTATGTTTGTTCTGAAGCAGATACTGGTAGGCAGTGTTATACCTGAATGGGTTCATTGAACGATAGTTCATGAACGCCTTCATATTTTGGCCTTGAAGTGAACACACTGTATTACTGCCTGATGAATGAACTGTGAACACCTTCATTCTGGTTGTGTGAAGGGCACTTTTTATTACTATGAAGTAATATCTTACTTCATTCAATAGGGTGCCACATTTCTTTAGTGTTCCAGGCAAAAACCCGGCTAGGGCCTTTAATATTTAACGGGAAAACAGTCTCACTGACAACAACACTACCCACCAGCGTCGCATCGGAGCGTCACTGAAACACACACACACAAAAAAAATAAAATCACAAAACACTTACTGCCAGCAGCTGCTGCTACAGTGTGAACTGAACAGAGCAAAACTGGGGAAATGCTCTTCCCTTAATGCTCATGTGAATCCTGGTTGGATAAGGATTGAAAATTTGAAATCTAACACATAGTTTCATTGTTCACACTGATAAAATAATTGCTGCCTGTGGTTCTGTTTTGGCTTTGGCAATGATATTGAATAATCATCTCTTGTAGAAATGTATTGAAAAAAAAAAGAACAAAGAACTAGTTTATTTTGGAACTATGAACGAACTATTAACTGTAAACAATTATCAACTAGAACGAACAAGTTGATTTTGAAATTTGTGAACTGAACTTTCATGTAGAAAATGAACTTTTCCAACACTGCTGGAAAGGCTGGACAATATGGGTAAAAAAAAAGAATCAAGATTTTTTCCCCATGTTGATTGATCTCGATTCGATTTAGATTTTCTTCCATCTTATTAAAAATGTATGACATGTAGGGCAGCGTGTCAGGATCACTACAGGGTTTGTTTCGTGTTGATAGGACCAATAATAGAATAGAAATTCTGGAATACATTTGTACAATATATTAAACTTAAATCCATGTGTTACCATTGGCGTTAAATGAAGTCTTACTTTTCACTCATAATCGGTGAGAAAATTGTTGTTTACTTCGATTGGCTCTAGACCTGTCAATTAAAATGCACATGCTGTATCACCAAGATTGACCAAAGTGGAGATCTTTAGAGTTTTGGCACAGCCCCACATACTGGTATCTGCAATAGCTCTGAAACCACACATTTTTCAGGTATCAACGAGCACTGATCCAGTACTACTGTGTATTTTCCAGAATGAGGAGCATAGATATGAGCAGCCACTGTGCTAAAGCTCATAGCAGGAGTGTGGAGGCTCCGCAGGCACTTAAAACCTGCTAGTAATAAGAGAAAAGACATTTGAGTTACCTCTGTGATACCTCCAGTTAGGCCTTGTGTGGACGCTCAACTTAGTAAAATAACTAAAGAACGCAGCAACAACATCTATGCACTGTGGTAGACAGTAGAAAAGTAAACAGTCAAGTCCATGATACATTTGGCTCCTCTAACACTTTAGAGGACTCAAAATCTCTCTTATTCTCGTAGTTTTCTTCATTTAACCTTTTCCTGTTGATTTCTCTGGGCTTGTGATTGGCTCAAAGACTTTGCTAGACTCTCATACTTATCTTTGTGGTCTCAGATGTTTGAAAATTAAAATAGCCGGTGCTCTCTAACCACCACTGTGAGACGTTTGTGTTTTGGTAGATTAGCCGCAGGATCCCAGAGGCAGTCCTGCATGAAATGACTCTAGACTCGTCCTCTCCATCGTAAGACTCTGTTTGGCAGCCTCACATCCTCTTCCAAAACTGGCTCGCTGACCAACTGTGAAACTGGTAGGAGCTGTTATTGGCAGAACATGTGAGAATGTAAATGTCATTATGGGTATAACACTTTTAGAAATAGTTGTGAAACATATACCCAGTTCACACATGACTGCGCTTTGAATGTACCAAATTTTTCATATAAACAGCTGAGTTTGGATTTTTTTCTTGGTTCATATATCGATAATAACTAATGACTATCACTTACTAATATTTTCTAGACTTTGAACCATACATGTTTGAGTAAACCTGCATCATCCTGCATTTGATGCTTGAGTACTCCGAAAATTTCAGTTTTCACCTACCCCCTATCTCCGCCCACTTCTTTGTTTTTATTTGCGGCAGTAGCTCGGTTGGTAAAGCGTTTTGTCCACTGATCCGAAGGTTGACTCAAGATGTAAACATCACTGAGCGCTTGACCCACAGGTTGGTGGTGTGATTCCAGCTCCTACAGGTCAAACCTGTCGTTGTGTCATTGGGCAAGACACTTAAACCACCTCACCCCCAGTGTCTGCGTACTCTGGTGTATGAATGTGAGTGTGTGATTGGTTCCTTAATGTAAAGTGCTTTGAAAATGGAAAATGATAATCCAAAATTATTATATCACAATGGAACAGTTAACCACATTCTTTTCAAAATTTAGACTTTGAGTCAGACATTTAGGTTAAAAAATGCCACGTCGCCTTTTTTCAAAAACTCACTATGAAAAAAGTGGGAACCTAACAAGACTGCCATGGACCCTTTTCTATTTTTAAGTTCTTTTAAATCAATATTGCTGTTTAATATGAACATAATGTAAAATGGACAGGTTCAGACTGCAGCCTGAAGTGACCCAAATCCGATTTTTTCGACCTGTATCTGATCTTTTAATGATCACTTGGATATGTGCTCCTAAAACCGATACATATCCGATCTTTTGCGATGTGACTTCAGTCTGAACAGCCGGGTCGCATTCATACAACCTACATCCGACCTACACGTCATCAACAAGCAAGAGTTTGGCTATTGTGCTGTGACAAGCTCCTGTTGTGAGCCAATACAGCCCAACACAGACGCGTTTGTTCACTAGGCCGAAAACGTGTTTCCTCCCGCGAGAGTGGTACGACAGCAACTTTAAACTCTTCAGGTGCTCAATGCAGCATCCATGTTTAGGCGACTTCCATAAACAATGAGCACGTTCGCTGCTGTGAAGTCGTTGTGTCCTCCTATGTGCATGCAGGACACTTTTGGGGCGTTCACACTGGAAATCACACACAAGTCGCATTTAATTGGAAATGTGAACGACCTCTCAAAAAATCCGAATTGAGCATTAAGCCCTGCAGTCTGAACGTAGCCATAATGAACTTAATATAAAATAAAGATTTACACATACAGTATTGTACTTAAATTGATACTTCCTAGAGGTGTTCTACATGTCTCTGTATTAGCGGAATGTTCAGTGGTTACCTTGGTGAGGCAATGCACACATTTGCAAAAACTGACAAAAAAAAAGTTAAGATAGTTTGAAAAGAGCACATTTTCAGGAACCTGTGATCAGTATGAGCGTTCATGGTTGTGTTTAGAAGTTTGATTTTCAACAAAAAGGTGAGAGCGACTAACTGAAAAAACTGGTTAAGTTAGTTCTTTATGGTCAGATTGTGTTAAAATAAAGCTCAAATGAAGTCCAACTTGAGCGACAGAGTAGTACTTCCAGTTTGCAATCAACACTCACTCAATAACTGAAAAATAAGACATGTCTTCTTTAATGCAAGGGATCAGACAGGATTTTTGGAGTTTGCAGATACCATCTTGCTCATAATAGTGAAAATTTACATCAAATTAGCAGTTTTGAGCCCTGCATTTGTATCCATATACTGTTTGAGATGATTGATTTATAGAAACATACCAGACCCGCCTTATCTGAGCATCTTTGGTCACAAGCAGTCAGTTATACCAACATTTCTGGACTTATTTCAACTTCTCCAGAGCCTGTGTGAAACTGAGCAGATCTCCACCCATGTCTGCCCCGTGGAAGTGATCAAATCTCACCCGCCACATCCCCAGACCCTTCACTCTACGCACACATTTTGGACTTTACCTCCTCGGAGAATTCAGCCAGGGAACAGCCCTGCCACTGTCTCCCCATGCACATGAATGGGCCACTCTGTCAGGAACCGAGGAACGCCGCACAGACGGGGACTTATTTCTGCGCCGCACATGGCCCGGTGTTTGGAAAGATAATCCGGGGGGGTTGGAGATGCCTGATGGGGATAAGGTGTTGATGTTTTGGGGCGAGGCGAAGTAGAGGTGGATGAGGGACAGAAGATACTAGAAGGTTTGTGCTCACCAGGGTCTGTGGCATGGAGATGAGGAAAGTCCAGCTGAGGAGAAGGATTTGTGGGTTGTCCAATTCTCAAAGAGCCCATTTTTCAAAGATATGCAGCAGCTCACAATGATGGTGAATGCACAAAGTCCACCCTTAAATCAGACCTTCATCATTATATCGATTTATTTTCTCTACTGTATATACTAACTACGTAGCTTTTGTAGTGAGAACCAATCAGCTACCAGCTGCTATGGAGATGATGTTTCACTACGAGGTTCCCAGGTATTGCATTAACCTTATTTGTCTTGTATTTCATGGTGTTTTTATAGCCTTCAAACCGGACATTGAAAAATGTGCGTTCTTACAGTGTGCAGGGTTGGCTCTCCCAGATCTGACTTGGGACTTGGCACTGAATTGTCTCCATGACGATCAATGTTTAAAGCGAAACAACATCTCTGTGGAGAAAAGCAGGAATATACCAAAAAATGTATGTGCATCTTTAAAATGTTTTTGGTTTTTGTGTACTTTTCTCCAACAGTCACACAGCTGTACAAACACATTCACACATGGGTTTGTTTACAGGGTGGAATCATTTGCAAAGAAGTTAAAAAAAAAAAAAAAAAAAAAAAAAAAAATCTTTTGATCATGGCCTACAAAAATTTTTCTTGTGATAAAATGTGCTGTTGCTTTGGTTCCACATTATGGCATTAAACAATTAAACATACCTATCTCCATGGAGACATGCCAGTACCACCAGGTCAAGTTAGATGTCACATGTTCAGGTGTTCAGTTAGATGTATTTTTGAGCTCTAAAAACAGACAAAGAGATGATGCCACCAGACCAAATTACAGGTCAGATCAGTGAAAAGACGGCCCCGCTCACAGTGTGAATGCCCATTTTTCAAAATGTTTTTGAGCAATAAAAGCTCATGCAATTGGGTCAAAGACCCGGGACAGTCCCAGTTTTGAGCCCTGTGTCCCCTGTCCCAACAGATTTAATCAAAACCTGTGATTTGTCCCAGTTTTATACAAGAAATGTCTCAGGTGTCCCTATTTTTGGCTAATCTGATCCCTGCCAACAGTAAAGAGAGGTATAAACTGTCATTTGTTTAGGTGAAATACAGAAAAGCTGCTTAAAAATGACCAAAACAAAAAGAAAATGTGACTATACTGACTCACCTTATGGGGGCCGAGTGCAGAAAAATTTTCCTTAATCACGCACTTGTTTCACAATTTTATTATTACTAACCACCACAAACCGGGGTGTGGCCCAGTTGTTGATTTTGAAAACCTGGTTACCCTGGTTACCCTCCATGAAAAAGTAAATAGATAATGGTTTATGAGGCATCAAACTGTTCCCATCTAAGGCCGTGGCTCTTATATTTACTCAACTTCTTGCAACCACTAAAGTTTGTAGCTCTCTGTTTTGTTTTGCAAAAGTTGCTCACCAGAGGAAACAGGCTGTAGACCCCTGTGGTCCACTGGTTAAATGAATGCTGTTTCTCTTTTATGTTTGTCAGATGTCTTTTAAACAGATGTATTATTTCCAGTCTCTTTGACCACTGACATAGTCTCCTCCCAGTGTCATCGCTCCAGATTATTCTCATATCCTGTCATTCCTGCTATAAACCTGTGATTGCCTCAGCCCAGGAAGCTGCTCCGATCCAAATAAAACCATTACCAAATAAATAGCGTCATTTAGACCTCTGCTCACCCTTACAAAGACATCTCCCAGAACCTGCCTCCTGTATTCAAACTGACACGTATTAGCCTTTCTCTGGCCCGGCCTCAGATAAACACTGCAGATTGTGTGGAGAGGATATGAGGGAGAGATAATGGAGATGATATTATGACAGGAGGTTGTTGGGAGGTGAGGGATGAGCTGTTGTAAGTGTACAGGCCCCAAACATGCTGATAAGACTAATGAATTTAAGCAGGGCCAGAGCAGATAGGGAGGGAGGCTGTAATCCCACGCACTTGCACTATCACTCATTTGGATTATGAGCAGCCCAGGCCAGTATTGGCAAGGCTTTTCATAATAGCTGTTTGAAATATGTCTTAGCCGTACCTGCGATTTGCGTGTACTGGAGTGATATTTCAAACTGGTATCTGGAAAATAGCACAGATATATTTCTTGTCAGGAAGAATGCAGTGTGGTTAAAATGTTGTCTATAAGGAGAGCTAAGGGAGCATTCACATTTTGGACTGTCAGACTCAAACACCTGCACATCTGAACCACAGCTCGGTGATGTCATCATGTAGTGAAAATAAGGCAGGAAATCTCTCTTAAATAGTGAGTGGTGCTGTGATACGTGCACCCAGGCCTGGTCTGCAGGGTGCAAACTTCAGGCGCCTTAATGACACTTAATGGAAGTGTATTACGTTTGCGCCGCTTTGAATCTCAAATACCCTCTGTCAGTTTGGTCTGCAAACAGGCATGTGCTCCTCTGTCAGGTTTTGGATTAAACTACTGAATACCGAAGGGAAAGAGACGAGAGGCTACAGAACTGAAGTACAGTAAAAGTAAGTGTGGATTCAGCATTTATTTTGAAGCAGTTTATTCACTTTTCCACTCTTATTAGTAACATAACAGTCACATTACAGGGCTCATATTCGTGTGTGCGGAAACAGGCTTGTATCAAACCATGTGAAAAACACTCTGGATGCCTCTAGTGGAACTCTTCCAGGGCGTCCATTGTGTCTGTGAGTGCCTTGTTTTCCTGGTTTCTTTGTAATTAAATGCAGAGTAGAGAAGGCTTTAGTGTATTTATGACATAAACACATCATGGAGGCGATCGGCAGCATTGTGTCGGGGTCCATGACATAATTCAGAGGCGCTACAAGTTTGGCCAGTTTTATCACTATTTTCCGGGTCTTTCTCTTTCTTCTCCTTCTTCTGGATAATAACATTGCTGTGTCAATTGAGAGTAGCCCCCGATTGCTTGATGTGATGTACTGAACGCTAAAAATATGTTTTTTCAACTTGTTTGTGCATTCCGGACGTGTGAACAGAGCATTGGGGCATCAGACACACCGCAGAAACACAGGATGGCCTAGACGTGTGTCCACATAGACTCTGCATGTAAACTGGACACCCTGTCGGTGATCTGGACACAGTTTTAGTACTTAGGAACAGTTTTTAGTCGAGCTTTGGGCTAGAGGAGAAAATGGAAGGACTCCTGTCTGATAGTATTAAATAACGTGCAAACACACGTTTGACAAAGAGACTGATAACCTTGTCTCATTGAGCCCATCATTACTCCTTTAGTTGAATTGGTCCACATTACTACAAAAATATTGCCATCATATTTTACTTGTAGTTAACACCCATATCATTCCCACTAAATCTTCCACGCTTCAAACAGACAGCGCCATAATTTATCGTCCATAAAAGCAGTTCCAGCAGACATCTTCCACTGCACGGGCATCCCCTCTCACTTTAAGCTCTTCACCTGGGATCTGTCATTTCAGCACGTCGTCCGTCCAATCCAAAAATCACAGGATCGGGTCAGAATGTCGGATTTGGAGGTCAGGACTTTGCTCTAATTCCCCAGATACCTCCAAATTCCCAAATCCAAGCGGAGGCTTTCCGAGAGCTGCGTTATCTGGAATGACAGTCTAGACCTGCCCAGCCCAAAGGTGGTGGGACTCCAGGGACCTGCAGATGACCCTGTCCGAGCAACTGGGTCAGGAGCTTTAGGTTTATTTCTCCTTTCCAGTGAAGGCAGAGCGGGGCAGAGAGGGGCCAGGCGCTTCCTAATCTCCAAGAATGTGTGAAAGAGACGAGACTCATGTGGATAAATAATGCATCAGGCTGATTTTCAAGCCATTCATTTTAAAGAGAGAGCCGAGGTTTCTAGGTCATTTTGTCACCAAGCTTTCCTGAGAATCATGCTGTTCTGATATCTTTGAAATTAAATATTCAGTCACACGAGCAGATTGGAATTAATGCTATTAACTGCCAGAGTTCTCCATTGTTAAAGGTTCAGGGTTGTGGAGATGGCATTTTGTCTTTATGATTCCTACAATTCCGACATTTGCATGGAAACAAGTCAGGTTTGTGGAGAGGACGCAACTCGCTCACAGAACGTGTTTCAGTGCAACAAATGCGAAAAAAAAGCAAAAAGAAAAAAAAGCTTTTTTTTCTCGTTTTTGGCTAAAAAATCAAATACTGTGGCTTCAAAAATGTGTAAAAAATAAATAAATAAAAATAAGTGCTATAATTTGATTATGTGAGACTCTGTTGTGTCCTTGAGCAAGACATTTCACCTAAGAGTTCAGTTCATTTTAAGCAAATGGTCAAAACATTTATTAAATTAAATTCTTCATATGAAACATGAAGAATTTAAATTGTGTTCTTCACTATCAATCTTCTAAATAAATAAATAAATAAATAAATAAATAAATAAATAAATAAATAAATAAATAAATAAATAAATAAATAAATAAATAATAGTAATAATAATAATAATAATAATAATAATAATAATAATAATAATAATAATAATAATAATAATAATAAATGGAATAGTCCAGTTGTTCTTCTTTGGGTTTTTTCTTATATTTCAATCAAAAATAGTGTGAATGTTATTTTTCCAGACATGCTAAAATCGTGTAACTCCTGTGTGAAACGACCCAAAAATGTCAATATCCTCCAAATGTGACCTAATTTTCTTTTATAGTTCAGTCTCTTCTTTGTGCTCCTTTTTGGCAGCATTCTTGTTTACACCTCCGACTGCGATCCCTTGATGTTTTTGACAGAAGTTTCCCCCTCTCTGTTCCATATGTGCCGAGCTGGGTCTGCGAGGGGGCAAGCAGGAGGCAGGGGCAGGTGGAGGGGAGTGTGAAGACGTACCCCGAGGAGAGAGATAGAGACAGGGAAGTGTCCTTATCAAAGTCTGGCACGCATGGACAAACAGGAGCTGGAGTTAAACCAAAGACCTGCAGTGTGTCAGAGGGGCACGTTAACACACACTGACCTTCATTTTAATATGAGACATTTGAGTAGAGTCTGGGAAAGGTTTTGTGTTGTTCTCATTTTGGATCTGGTCTCAGGCAATGTATGGTTATATTTTTGTATGTTAAATTGTTTCATTGCTCTTTAAAAATAAGAACTTTTTTTATTGTAAACGACTACCTACAAAAGTGTTGGGTCTAAAAAAGGCCCTCAAAATTGACTTGTATGAGTTTTAAATGTTTCCTCTGCAAAATCAGACCTGGAGTTGTGTTTTGTTTCATTCACACGTTTAAGTAATACTTTATTATTCATCTGTCTACATCTCCAAAGCTCAAAATGTCATGAAGTGGTAGTTTTCAAGTTAACAGCAACATTTTACTTTTAGTTCAATAGACATTGGCAATCGCAGGGCTGAAGGTATCTAAATGATTGCAGTGAAGGTGTGTGGAGTTTAAAAACACAGTAGAGCACTTGTTGTATTACCACTTGACATCACAAGGTGGAACTGTGTGTTTTTGTTTGAGAGGACACCACAGGAAAGGCCTCACTCTGCTCTGGTGTTTTGTTTGGCGAGGAAATGGTTCATTCCCTCAAAGCGTTTCTTCTGGAAGGTCTTCTGCCACTTTTCCTACCACATGTGGTGTAAAAGGCCTGTAGCATCTCAAATGTCCATATCTAGCTCCTTAGTTATCCTCTATCCATGGATACAGAAAAGCATAATGTTCATTTCCTAAAGTCCAACAGTCTCTTACTTGTGTCCTTTGAACTGCACATGCTGCACTTCTTTGTTGGTTAAAATAATAATATAATATGATGTTAAAAACTGCTCTCAAAAACAAAAAGTTTCAGAAACAGCTTAGCGTGTGAGCCAGGCAGCTACAAAAGCAGCCATCCATTCCACTGCCAGTAGTAATAATTCACTTGACACTTTATTTTTCCTACTTGTAACCCCTCTGACTGCCAAAGTAGTAGTAGTAGTAGTAGTAGTAGTAGTAGTAGTAGTAGTAGTAGTAGTAGTAGTAGTAGTAGTAGTAGTAGAAGCAGCAGCAGCAGCAGTAGTAGTAGAAGTACTAACCTCATTTACTTCAGTCCACATTTCATTTGCCCCCTCTTGCACCCACCTCAGATTACCCCTTCCAAAATAGTGTCTTCTGTGTGTGCCAAACCCGATCCCGTAATGATTATAATGATCACCGTGGTAACATGGAGCCTCCCTCGCCTGAGCCTTTCTCCGTGGGGAATATTTACAGACCACATGAAACGGCAGGGATGAATCCAGTTGTCATCAGTGCGACCTCTCCTAATCAGAGGGGGCGCAGTAATCCAGGGAATGCCTGGTATGCTCAGTGTTTGTTGTCATGTGAGGTATGTGAGAGCGTGACTCGCTCAAAGTAGTGCCGCGTGGTATGGCTCTGGACCGTCTGGAAGGTTTATGGGGAGAGTGAAGGATTCCCAAGAGGTGCTTTTTAAAAATGGCTGTATTTTTTTAAGTCTTACACAGTCTTAGCAGTTTGTTATGGTCCTCAAGCTGTCTATGGTGTGAAGAGTTGTTATCGGCACAAAAGAAAGTGCACTAAATCTGAACTAGGGTGAAGAGTCCAGTCTGGGGTTTGTGACCGCAAGAATATGTGGTTTATAGGTTTTTTAGGTTGGATTGCATTCATTTTGTAGTTTTTCATTGTTTGTTACATCAAGAGGACATGTGCACATATTGTAAAATATTTGCTAAATTTAAAGCCACAGTATGTCACCTTTTTGCAAAAAAAGCAGTTTTTAAGTGCATAAAAAGTCCTTTCTGTGAGCAGGCTCGCATCTCCACAAACCTTTGTCCTGGAGGAAGGCCTCCTCCTTTGTCTGGTAAATTCAGATTTGTATCTCTGTATTTTTGATACACATTGATATCAGTCTGTTTCCCACACCCCCATCGTGCCACAAACCCGGCCAAACATGATCGTCCAATCAGATTGTCTTTTTTCAAACAAAAGAGCTCATTGGTCATTTACAAACAAAATCACATTTCTTTCACCTCACATTAAGGTCAGTTTTATTTAATGTGCAGTGACAGTACAGCAACAAACTCTTTCAACAACATTAATAGGCCCAGTGGACACAGCTCATTTAAGAAGCCCAACATTCTTACCATGAAAAATATGAAATCAAAAATAGATTCTGTTCAACAGTCAGACACTAAGAGCATAAATTGCACAAGAAATAAAATAAGTCTTTGAGGGTAGCATCACAAACTCCTCATAGTTTGAACTGAGTAGGTTTGTGAGCTCACCACCTGCAGAGGGGTTCATAGGGGGGGTCAGGTGCTATGAGTATTGGGCAGCAAGCTGCCCCCGCGACCCAGCCGGATTAAGCGGGAGAAGATGGATGGATGGATGGATGGATGGAAGGTTTGTGAGTCTGAGCTGCTCTGACCCGGTCATCCTGTCAGCCTCTTTCTCTATTTTAAACTGATGTTTTTGTTCTGTACAGAAAGATGCCATAATAAGAGACAAGACAAAAAGAGGTTCATTCTTTCAAGGCCTATTAAATAAATCATAAATGTCAGAAAACGTACAATCAGTCATGGTTAAGTCTGTTGTCCATAAAGGTTTTCAAATATTTCTAAGACACCACCAAGTTCACAGCTGCACCTTTAGATGTTGTTGGTGCCAGTGGCGTGTCCTTTGTTTTTTGCATTGAGTTGGGGTCACACACCGCTCCACAAAGTCTCAACATGTCCTCATATTGTACTGATATTGTGTTAGTGAAGACAAAGTGCGTATTTTGGATGCAGGTCATTCAGGTGACAAGCCACCTTGTCCCTTAAATACTAAACTTGACAACGGAGAAAGTGGAAGAGAATGAACAATTAAACTAGATGCTAAATACTGTCCAATACAACAGTCCTGACTTCCATTGTTCATGTTTTCAGTAAATGTTTAGTTTCGGGAAAAAGCTTCACCATTTACTGTCATTTCAGTAATATGCAAATAAAAAAACAAAAACATTCTACCAGCTGAACTTTGGGTAGCTTAAGGACATCGTCTGGATTCCATAGGACTCCATAGGTTTTCTTCATCATCTATTAAAGCCAAGTTGTTTTCCATAGTGGCTAAAAAAATACCAGCCATACGCATTTTAACGACCTCAAATATGTGCAACAGAACCACCTCCGAGCACAGTTTTACCGAGGCGTGTTAAAAAGCATGTAGCTGACCCATTTTCATCATTACCTCCAAGAAAACAAAATTCCAGTCTTCATTGAGTGTGTTTTCCTGGACCAGCTCATACACCACAGCCATCTGAACCCTGTGTAAACGTCTGGCTCGGTGATAATGGATTTGGGCGCTTGTGTGGCGGCTGCACGCTGGGCCGCTCTGGACTGGGACGCTCGCTGCTGGCAAATGTCCACCCAATATAACAGGAAATGTGTGAACGTGTAGATGGCTGAAAACAAAATTAGACGCATGAGAAGCTGTAGCTTAAACATTGCAGGAATAGTTGTAGAAATATCTGCAGATTAGTATTACTGCAGCAGTAGGAATAGTAGTTATAGTAGTAGTAGTATGATTAATAGTAGTAGTAGTATTAGGATTAATGGTATTCATAATAGTAGTATTAGTAGTAATAGTTTTATTAACAGTAGTAGTAGTAGTAGTACCAGTAGTAGTAGTAGTCGGAGAAATATATCTGCCGATTTAGTATTACTACAGTACTAATAATAGCAGTAGTAGTTGTAGTAGTATGTATGTAGTAGTATTAGTAATAGTAACAGTAGTAGTGGTATTAATAATACTAGTAGTATTTTTTATTCAATATTTTGCCAGTTAAGTCAATTGAGAACAGCTTCTCATTTACATTGACGACCTGGGATTATGTAGCATGTTTTAGGCGGATGGGGCAAACAAACACGGGGAGAACATGCAAACTCCACACAGAAAGGCCCGGGTGACCCGTGGGTCAAACCCGGAACCTTCTCGCTGTGAGGCATGATCAGCCACTATTACTGCGGTAGTAGTAATAGTAGTATCAATAAAAATCGTAGTAGTAAGTAGTAGTAGTGGAATTAATAAGTAGTAGTAGTAGTAGTAGTAGTAGTAGTAGTAGTAGTAGTAGTAGTAGTAGTAGTATAAATAATAATAGTAGGAGTAGTAGATAATACTACTGCAGCAGCAGCAGCAGCAGCAGTAGTAGTAGTAGTAGTAGTAGTGGTAGTAGTAGATATATCTGCAGATTTAGTATTACTGCAGTAATAGTAAAAGTAATACCAGTAATTGTAGTAGTAGAAATCTATCTGTAGATTTAGTATTACTACAGTAGTAGTAGTTGTAGTAGTAGTGGTGGTATTAATAATAGTATAATAATAGTAGTAGTAGAAATATCTGCAGATTTAGTATTACTGTAGTAGTAGTAGTGGTAGTAGTAGTGGTAGTAGTAGTAGTAGTAGTAGTAGTAGTAGTAGTTCTAGTAGTAGTAGAAATATTTGCAGATTTAGTATTACTGTAGTAGTAGTAGTAGTGGTAGTAGTAGTAGTAGTAGTGATAGTAGTAGTAGTAGTAGTAGTAGAAATATTTGCAGATTTAGTACTACTGTAGTAGTAGTAGTAGTGGTAGTAGTAGTAGTAGTAGTAGTAGTAGTAGTAGTAGAAATATTTGCAGATTTAGTACTACTGTAGTAGTAGTAGTAGTAGTGGTTGTAGTAGTAGTAGTAGTAGTAGTAGTAGTAGAAATATTTGCAGATTTAGTACTACTGTAGTAGTAGTAGTAGTAGTGGTAGTAGTAGTAGTAGTAGTAGTAGTAGTAGTAGTAGTAGAAATATTTGCAGATTTAGTACTACTGTAGTAGTAGTAGTAGTGGTAGTAGTAGTAGTAGTAGTAGTAGTAGTAGTAGTAGAAATATTTGCAGATTTAGTACTACTGTAGTAGTAGTAGTAGTGGTAGTAGTAGTAGTAGTAGTAGTAGAAATATTTGCAGATTTAGTACTACTGTAGTAGTAGTAGTAGTGGTAGTAGTAGTAGTAGTAGTAGTAGAAATATTTGCAGATTTAGTACTACTGTAGTAGTAGTAGTAGTAGTATTTATGGCAAGGCAAGTTTATTTGTACAGCACAATTGGCTTTACAGTATAAGTTGTATAATACTTCATAATATAATAGTAGTTGAAGTATTAGTCGTAACACTACAGACGTGTGTGTGATCAGGCTTCAACAGCTGCCCACACGCACCATGTGTTTAATGATGTGTCACATTTGTTATCAGACATTTGCTGTTAGAGTGAAAATAATGACACAGAAATCCTTTAAAACATCTGAAAATCTTGAATATGTGGCTGACATTAAAGGGGCAGCATGGAACATTTTCAATTCAAATGACAAAAATATAAATACTTGACATTAAATGAAATACTTTACATTATACAAAACAATCGATATAACAGCCAGGTTGTTCATGTTGTAGTTTGTGTTTTTCATTTGTGTTGCCAGTTCCAATGGTGAAATCCAGTGTGTTTCAACATAAATGTTTCTCTCTGATCTGAACGGTCTCTCCCTAAACCCCAGCACCTGCAGCAGACATGAGTCAGTGCTAATGCAGCCTCTGCAGCTCAGGGAAGAAACTCTGGAGGTTCTGAGTTTTCACATGAGGCCTGAACATAAACTAAGAATGAGAAGAACTTAGACATGTCTCTGTCTGCAGGTGAAGGCTCTGGAGACGCAGGCTCAGTTGTGGTTGTAGAACATTTTTCAAAAGAGTCCAGACTACTTACAGCTCCTAAGAAAGTCCTGACCTGTGGTAGTTGTGGTAAAGTTGTATTCTTGCGTCAGCATCATAATATGCAGTCCTTTCACGGTGCCCAGTGCTATTGTAAGTGTTGACCCAGCACACACCTCCTGTGCCTCTGTTATCTCTGTGTCCTTGAGCTCTGTCAGACTGAGCCTGTGAGACACTGTGTCTGTGTCTGAGTGTCCAACTGCTGCAGGAGCCATTAGGACCATTAGCACCTCTAGACACACCACACACTACTGTAGACGCACACACTGTACACACATCACTCACACTCGCAGTCTGACCCCAAATGAACAAACCAAACCAAAGCCAAGTGGTCTGGACCGGCCCCGGCGAAGGACCCCATGTCACCTCACTTATTTATGGACATGTAGAGCTACTGTACGTCTTACAAAATAGGACTCATGCTTGGATGGACTGTGTATTTAGTTGCAGATTAACACACTTTTTTTTTCAAAATAAAATACATTTAAAGCCACACCATGTAACCTTCTTGAGCTGGTTTCCACTGAAATAGAAAATTAAAGCCTTACTTTGGAACATTCTCTATGGGAATAGGTACATTTTATGCCATACTGTGGAATATTATAGCCAAAGGAACACCATTTCCATGGAAACAAGTAGATGGAGGCTTGTCTCCAGGCCAAAAAAGAGTAAAGTTTGTGGAGTTGCACACCCACAGTAAAGACTAGTTTTTCAAAAATGTTCAGCTCAATAAAAACATACATTGACAAACAATGAATTAAAACAATGGTCATATTTTTGCTGTAATGACATTTACACATGTGCTTATGATGCATGAAGATGCCCAGATTATTCTATTCTCTGTTCTAATGTTTCCTCATCACAAACAGACTTGGAGTTGTGTTTTGTTTCATTCACATGTTTAAAACACAAACCCTGCAGATTTAAAATGAGTTTCTCTCAAATTGATAACACTCTGTTTTACCTTGTGATGTCATGTGGTGATACAGGAAGTGTGTTTTTAAACTCCACACAACATCAGTAGGGTCATTTGGACAATTTCATCCCTGGAATTGCCAGTTTCTACTGAACTAAAGGGACTGTTAACTTGAAAACTACCATTTCATGACATCATGAGGTGGAACAGAGCATTTTGAGGTTTGGAGATGTAGACAGACTGATAATAAAGAGTTACTCAATAATGTGTGAATGAAACAAAATACAACTCCAGGTCTGTTTTTGAGGAGGAAACAACATTCTAACATGACTTAAAGCCCACAAGAGTAATAATACAGGACCTTTAAGCTATTACTCGCTGTCATAATCTACTGTAGAATTTTATGAGACTTATCTTTGAGCTACCATCTTTTAACTACACCCTTAGCTCAAATCTCCCCTGGGTGCCCAGGTTCCACACAGACACCAGCACCTTTCTTCCTGCTTGTTAATCTGACATACTCCTGACACATGATTCTGTGTTGGGGCTTATCTCGCCCGGACAGATGCTCTCATTGATCCTGCGGTCCGAGGTCTTCGCTAATTGAAAAACAGGCATTCCCACGCACAGTTCAAGGGGCCACCCATCTCCGCCCATGAGAAGGTCACCACGCTATCAAAGAGATCCACCAGAGAAGACCATTTTACCCACATATCATGAATTAAACATAAGCTTAAATTAAGTCTTGAAGAGTCGAACCAGTGTCATTTTCATAATTACACGCGCTGGAAATTAAAATCAGAAAGAATAGGCAATGAGCGGCACTTGAAAGGAATTTTTGAACCCCTGTTGTGGCAAATGAGGACGGGTCAAAATTGGGTCAGTGGGACAGCGGACTCTATCAGAGCCTATAGCGTACATTAGCATGCTATGGCTAGGTCAGACTGTTATGTAAAGGTCTTTGATTTTGAAGATATTTTACATCCTGTATTAAACATTTGGAATATAATTTTGCAGTATACAGAGTGTTCCAAAAATATGACATAAATTAACAGGCCAATCATTTAGGCAATTCTGGTTGAAATAACCTAAAATTTTCACAGAATGTTCAGAAACAGATCAAGATTTTATATTTAATGTTTTCAAGTTGAGCCGTTTGAGTCATTTTGTGTCTTGGAATCTGCTCCACACACTCAAAGACTGTGCAGCCTTCAATGCAAAATTTGGAAAAACTTCACCAACTGCCAAACAAATGTGCACTACCAAAACTGTAAAGAAGAAGGTGCTTCTGCAGGGCTAAAGGATCTGGACCAACATCAACATCATCACTGAGCTAGACGTTAGTTTTAAAATGTCAGATATTTCAGTCCCATAATAAACTTATGATCCATCCATATTCTTCTCTTTATCCGACTGTGTCAGGGGCAGCAGTTTGCCCAGTCCTCTGCACACCTGACCCCTGTAAACCCCTCTGCGGGTGGTGAAATAAATGTCTACTGAATTTGAATAGTACAGGGTGTCCAAAAAATTGGTCAGCAGACATTTATTTAGAGTAGAGAATATTAAAATGTAGGTGAAATAGTTAAGGCTGGTTTATCTTTTCCCTTTAGAAACGGGCCTTGAAAGGTCCTGTATTTTACAACATGGACTTTTGTGAGCTTTAATGTTCTAATGTTGTTCCCTCCTCAAAAACAGACCTGGAGTTGTGTTTCATTCACCCATGTTTGAGTAATGCTTTATTATTAGACGGTCTACATCTCCAAAGCTCAAAATGCTCTGTTTCACCTTGTGATGTCATGAAGTGGTAGTTTTCATGTTATAACAGCTAAACTTCAGCTCAGTAGAGATGGTCAAATCTAATGAAGGAAGTTTAAAAACCCAGTGGAGCACTTACAGTATAACCACATGGCATTACAAGGTGGAACAGTGTTTTCTGCTTGGGAGAAGAACACTAAATATGCCGAAATATTGTACGTTAAACATGTGTGAAGGAAACAAAACTCAACTCCAGATCTGTTTGTCATGAAGAAACATTATTATCCAAAAACAGTGTAATATGAACCCATTAATTTTGGATGACAATAGTTTTCAAATCAACGTCATGCATTTGCATTTTGCATTAACAGTTTTGTTGCCAATCTTATAAAATCTTAACAGCTTCACAGTTGTTTGCAGGATATTGGTAGACTATATTCCTTCTAAGTTGCGCACCTGTGTGGCCACGCACATGGTTTTTCAGACCGTGTATTAAAGAATTGCTCATACTTTTTTTATTAGACCAATATCTCCAACCCGCTATATGCACAGAACAGACTCAGCATCAGCAGACATCCCTCTGTCACAAAAAGAACACTCATATTCCATTGTCCTTTAGTCTAACAGAAGCTGATGCATCAGTGGGACCGAGCTGTTTTTTCAGTGCTTATAGTTTATGCAAATGAGCCATGACGTTTAAAGTTTTGTTTCTGTAAAACGCAAACAAATGTGCACAAAGCTGCATTATGTTATCACACTGGCTGATGTGGCTCTATAATGCTTATGGTTTATATGTTGTAAAGTTGAGTTTATTTATTTGCAGAAGATTTTAATGAAGAATGCTTTTTTGTATAATGACTCAAGTGGTTTTATGGTTGATTGGTTTGTATTTGACCAACTTGTCAAACAATATGTGATGTGGGTGAGAATCATTGAGTGAAAGTACATCTTTGCTGCATCAATTGACAGATTATTTCAAATAAATCTGAAATTTGATAGGCTAACCTGAACCCTGTTTCGAATTATTTTTACATGATTTTTAAAACTAAATTGAGAGTCAAGGTGTAATCCTCAATATTTGAATTTGTTGACTATTTCTAATTTCTGTCCTGAAATAAATATATCTGACTGTACATTGCGAGAGTTCTTAGTAAAAACATAGAAACGGTTTTTGTGACGTTCAACTGTAGCTGTAGCTGTAAAAATGTTGATTTAGTATTATTAATCCTTACACGCTATGAGCAACTGTGACAGGTAGGACTTAATCAGTTGTATAAAGTCACTGGAGAAGTTGAAATTAATTAACTTATTCAGTAGGATTTAGGATTTTGTGTGATTTACGGTGTCGAAAGCTTTCCGTAAATCAAGAAAGACAGCCCCTACCACCCTCCCCTTATCCATCATTGCTTTTATTTTTTCAGTGAATAGACATGTTGCAGTCTCAGTTGAATGGTTCTTTCTAAATCCGAACTGCATTAGATGTAGTGAAACAGAATTATTGTTGAGGTGATCAGTAATTTGCTGAGTGATTACTTTTTCGAAAACCTTGGATACACATGGTAAGATGCTGATGGGTCTATAGTTGGAGGTAAGGAGAAGGTCGCCACCTTTAAAAATTGGACACACCACTGCAGGTTTCCAGAAATCTGGGAATGTCCCCTGTCTCATTGACATGTTAATAATATGTGTTAATGGTGTGGCTATTGATACACTGATTGCCTTAAACATGAATGTATCCATGCCATAAATGTCCTTAGCTCTTGACAATCTAAGTGATGAAATTATTTTCATAATTTGATTTACAGACACTGCATTTAGCTTCAATACAGGCTCAGTAATATTAACAGAATTGATAGTGTTCTCATTAGTTTTTTCAACAGAGAAACTCTGAGTGATGGTGGCAACTGAATCAACAAAGTATTGGTTTAAAGTTTGTGCTATTTCAGCTGGATCCTGTAACAATGTACCATTAATCTTTAACTCAATTGTCTTAGTAATCTTACACTCAACAAAAATATAAACGCAACACTTTTGTTTTTGCTCCCATTTGTCATGAGATGGACTCAAAGATCTAAAATTCATTCCAGATACACAATATTACCATTTCTCTCAAACATTGTTCACAAATCTGTCTAAATGTGTGATAGTGAGCACTTTTGCTTTGCTGAGATAATCCATCCCACCTCACAGGTGTGCCACATCAAGATGCTCATCAGACACCATGATTAGTGCACAGGTGTACCTTAGATGGCCACAATAAAAGGCCACTCTGAAATGTGCAGTTTTGTCTCACAGCAAAATGCCACAGATGGCGCAAGCATTGAGGGAGCGTGCAATTGGCATGCTGACAGCAGGAATGTCAACCAGATCTGTTGCTCGGGCATTGAATGTTCATTTCTCCACCATAAGCCGTCTCCAAAGGCGTTTCAGAGAATATGGCAGTACATCCAACCAGCCTCACAACCGCAGACCACGTGTAACCACACCAGCCCAGGACCTCCACATCCAGCAGGTTCACCTCCAAGATCGTCTGAGACCAGCTACTCAGACAGCTGCTGAAACAATTGGTTTGCATAACCAAAGAATTTCTGCACAAACTGTCAGAAACCGTCTCAGGAAGCTCAACTGCATGCTCGTCGTCCTCATCGGGGTCTTAACCTGAATCCAGATCGTCGCCGTAACAGACTTGAGTGGGCAAATGCCCACATTCGATGGCGTCTGGCACGTTGGAGAGGTGTTCTCTTCATGGATGAATCTCGGTTTACATTGTTCAGGGCAGATGGCAGACATCAGCAAAGCGCGAGCGTGTGGCGTCGTGTGGGTGAGCGCTTTGCTGATGTCAATGTTGTGGATCGAGTGGCCCATGGTGGTGGTGGGGTTATGGTATGGGCAGGCATCTGTTATGGACGAAGAACACAGGTGCATTTTATTGATGGCATTTTGAATGCACAGAGATACCGTGATGAGCTCCTGAGGCCCATTGTTGTGCCATACATCCATGAACATCACCTCATGTTTCAGCAAGATAATGCACGGCCCCATGTTGCAAGGATCTGTACACCATTTTTGGAAGCTGAAAATGTCCCAGTTCTTGCATGGCCAGCATACTCACCGGACATGTCACCCATTGAGCATGTTTGGGATGTGCTTGACCGGCGTATACGACATCGCGTACCAGTTCCCACTAATATCCAGCAACTTCGCACAGCCATTGAAGAGGAGTGGACCAACATTCCACAGGCCACAATTGACAATCTGATAAACTCTATGCCAAGAAGATGTGTTGCACTGCATGAGGCAAATGGTGGTCACACCAGATACTGACTGGTTCTGAGTCCCCAGACCCCCAATAAAGCAACAACTGCACATTTCAGGGTGGCCTTTTATTGTGGACAGTCTAAGGTACACCTATGCACTAATCATGGTGTCTGATGAGCATCTTGATGTGGCACACCTGTGAGGTGGGATGGATTATCTCAGCAAAGCAAAAGTGCTCACTATCACACATTTAGACAGATTTGTGAACAATGTTTGAGAGAAATGGTAATATTGTGTATCTGGAATGAATTTTAGATCTTTGAGTCCATCTCATGACAAATGGGAGCAAAAACAAAAGTGTTGCGTTTATATTTTTGTTGAGTGTATTTTCTTGCATAGACAATTTCTTGATTTGAGTCCAAATTAGTTTTGAGTTACCTGAGGTGTTAACTTTCAATGTAGTGAACACAATCCCAGTTCTAAACCTGCTGTTAAACACACATACCAAACTCAAGTTAATAAATATAAATAAATACATATTGACAATTATTAGATTATTAGAATGATGATCAATTACTCTCCATTATGCTGATCACTGTACAGTTCTGAAACTGCTCATAGTGCTGAAGCTCAGACACCTTTCAATTTGCTCAGTGCTGAAAAAAATTCAGAACAATATCTCTGATCCAGCTGCTGCGTTCTGAACTAGTTGGAGGCCGGAGAGGAGGGAGTTGCAATAGTCTAGTTGGGAGAATATTCAGCGCATGGATGATTTTTCACGATCAGGCCGGGAGAGGATATGTTTGATGTTACTAATTGATGGTGGAGAAAACAGGACTGGGCGACTTTTTGGATGTGAAGGTGGAAGTTGAGTTGGATGTTAGTACAGTAGTATCAGTCTGGAGTGAGCCAGGTTATCTGAACTCTGCTCCAAACCACAAGCGTTTACTGACAGACGGCTGACTGTGGAGCTTCCAGTTAGAAAGACCCAAGCTGCTCTTTAATGATTAGAGATGACAGAACCTTGAAACAGCTCTATCTTATTTGAGTCCAGCTCTGAAAACACCTACACATGCATCTTACTTAAACACTTTTTGTCTGTACATGAAACATCTAATCTTATGTTATTAGGTTCTTTTTTTTCAACCACAAGTTTATTTTCATACCTGACAGTGTCTGGTCTCCTTATGTTTCTCTAGTCTGATTTTCTCAGGTTCTTTTTCCTCTCCCAGGTGTGTGGGAGCAAAAATAACCTAATAACATAATTTATCGAAAGACCAAATGAACCTCATTGGACTCTTCTAATCTTATCTGTAATCTGCTATCATAATCCCACATGTTGGACACTACTTAAACACATTTAGACTTCCAGACCTTTTTGTACTTAATCTATTCTCTGTAGCTGTTGTCTGCTCCTTACACCACTGAAGGTAGATGACCAGAACAGAGCCTGACCATCTGTTTTCTTCATCTCTCAGTTTCTGCTGTCAGCTCAGTCCACACAGGAGCAGTAGCACGCTTCGTAAAGTCTGCGCTGGTCCCAGGTGACGTTACAGAAGCGCTGTGTATGGGGCCAGAACTCACATCGACTCCAGAGCTGTTCCAGAGTTACACCATCAAACGCACAACAAATGGATTTATACATGCTGTAAAAGTCCGGTTCAGTAGTGGAAATAAAGTCAGAGCCAACATGAAAACAGAGGAACAAAGTAACTGCTCACTTGTACGTTAAAGAGCCCGTTTGATGCTGTTTTCTGACCTGTTCGAATGCTGTTTTCCCCTCACAAACATGTTTACTTGCATAAATAGTTCTTCTCTCAAACTCAAACGAAACTTGTGATGTCATGTGGTCATACAGGAAATGCTCCAATGAGTTTTAAAACTTTTTTTAAAAACAGTTTTCTATTAGTTCCTTTTGTCTGGAACATAATTCTGCTGACCTTTTAAAAGCTAAAAGTGTTACACTGCTCTGTGAAGCACTTTGGAAACGGACTTGTTTATGAAATGTGCCTTACCAATAATGTTTGATTGGAAGTAGTAGTAGTAGTAGTAGTAGTAGTAGTAGTAGTAGTAGTAGTAGTAGTAATAACAGTAGTAGCAGAAGTAGCAGAAGTAGTATTAGTAGTCGTAGTAGTTGTAGCAATAGCAGTAGTGGTAATAGTAGTAGTAGTAGTTGTAGTTGTAGTAGTTATGGTAGTGATAGTAGTAGTAGTAAAAGTAGCATTAATAGTTGTAGTAGTAGTTGTAGTAATAGCAGTAGAAGTAGTCGTAGTAGTTGTTGCAGTAATAGTAGTAGTAGCAATAGTAGAATTAATAGTAATTATAGTAGTTGTAGTCATAGTAGTAGTAGTGATAGTAGAAATAATAGTAGTAGTTGTAGTAATGGTAGTAATAGTAGAATTAATAGTAGTAGTAGTAGTTGTTGTTGTTATAGTAATAGTAATAGACATAGTAGTAGTGGTAGTAATAATAGTAATAGCAGTTGTAGTAATAATAGTAGTAGTTGTTGTAGTAATGGTAGTAATAGTAGAATTAATAGTAGTTGTAGTAGTTGTTGTTGTAGTAATAATAGTAGTAGAAGTAGTAATCCTGGTTGTTGTTATTGTAGTAGTAGTAGTAGTAGTAGTAGTAGCAGTAATAATTATAGGAGTTGCTGTAGTAATAATAGCAGTAGTAGTTGTAGTAATGGTAGTAATAGTAGTAATAGCAGTTGTAGTAATAATAGTAATAGCAGTTGTAGTAATAATAGTAGTAGTTGTAGTAATGGTAGTAATAGTAGAATTAATAGTAGTTGTAGTAGTAGTTGTTGGAGTAATAATAGTAGTAGAAGTAGTAATCCTGGTTGTTGTTATTGTAGTAGTAGTAGTAGTAGTAGCAGTAATAATTATAGGAGTTGCTGTAGTAATAATAGCAGTAGTAGTTGTAGTAATGGTAGTAATAGTAGTAAAGCAATAACCATGTTCAATTCCTCCAGTTTAGTTTCCTTTGTTTTTAATCCTTCGTTCGTTCTTCACACTCACCCTGAACTTTGTCTCCTTCAGGAATACATGGACGCCAACAAATGCATCGATGAGCTGCTCAGACAACTGGAGGAGGAGCGCCGCAACGTCCGCCGGTAAGTGAACGCCTCCCCAGCAGATGTTTTCTACTACCACAATATCAGCAGATGTCTACGATCTATTTCACGCAACAATGTCCGGCCCAGACAATCTTCGGCCGTCTCGGATCTTCTCCCAGTCAAAAGCTGCGCCGAGGTTACGCAGACGCTAATGGCGCTGCCCTGCTCGTGCACTTATCTTTTAGCCACAAGAAAAAGAGGTGATTTTTAACCTTCAGGCTTGAATGGGGGCCCCCGTCGAGGTCATTTTCCACCCCAGCGAGCAGCGAGGGCCAAGGGGTCAAAAAGTGGGTGGCTGGCTCACGATGGATGACCAGTGACCAGCAACTTCACAAAGGAGTGCAAAGGAATGACCCTCTGAGCCCAAGCCGTCTCCTCCCTCCACTAGGACACAGGAGACATCTAAGGTGACATCCGAAGTGACCTAAAATGGACATACGGACACGTTATAGTGCTCCCTTGTGAGTTGGGAGCTGTGAACTTGTGCATAGGTCAAGGAAAAGTAGCGGAATCCAAATAGCATCTATTTGATACCAATGTCCAGTTTTTGAAATATTGGAAGACCTACAGCAACGTTTTGGGAGCTTGGGAACATTGCGAAGCCGATCTATTGTTGGTGGATTCAATTAGTATGATAAAATGGTCGGCGAGTACAATTTATCTTGCCTGGGGTTGACAATGTGTCCTTGCCTAAGTGATAAGTGTTGTGCATTACAATTTGACCAGTGGCAAAGTTCAAGGTCCATCATTCGGAATTCTTATAGTGAGAAGCTTTGATGTTCCAAATTATACTTTTCCCATCGTCTTTATTTGTCTTTTTTATTTAAAGGGGCCATATGACTGATGTTATAATGTTTCCTTGTGAAAAACATGAGAGTTGTGTTTTGTTTCATTCATACATGTTTAACACACAAACCCTGCAGATTTAGACTGAGTTCTTCTTTCAAACAAAAACACTTCTGATGTGGTAATACAGGAAGTGCTCCACTGTGTTTTTAACCAGCACACACCTTCACTAGAATTATTTGGATAATTTCACGCCTGGAATTGCCGATCTCTACTGAACTAAAGGTGAAAGGAGCTATTTCATGATATCACAAGGTGGAACAGAGCATTTTGAGCTTTGGAGATAAGACAGATGAATAATAAAGAGTCACTCAAACATGTGTGAATGAAACAGAACACAACTCCAGGTCTGTTTTTGAGAGGATAACTTGGCTGAAACTTCACAAGAGCCAGTTCTGTATAATATGGGACCTTTAATAGGCCGATCTTAGGAATTCTGATTTTCTGTTGAAACTTTGGTTGAATATGTTTTGTCCATATGCGGATGTGTCATGCAATAAGATGGAAGAAAAGGGAAGAGTGTTTGAGTGGCTCCCACTCACGCCTCACAGCAAGAAGATTCTGGGTTCAATCCTGGGTCGCCTGGGCCTTTCTGTATGGAGTTTGCATGTTCTCCCCGTTTCTGGATGGGTTTCCTCTGGGCTCTCCGGTTTCCTCCATCAACCCAAAACATGTAGGTGTGAAAGTGGAGTGTGTGTGAGTGTTGGTGGTGGATGGATGGAGTGAATGAAGCATGATCTGTTAATAATGCTGTGTAAAGCGTCTTTGGGGACATGTGTCTGTGAAAAGTGCTATGAAAATAAAGTGACCTTACCTTACCTTTCATTTTGGCCATTGTAGCAAAATAGGTCCAATGTGGAACTAACCAGGGGTGTTGAAAAAAAAAAAAGATTCTTAAAAGGATCACAATTCTGCATTTTAACGATTCTGGGTCAATTCCAAACTCTCAAAAATCGTTTTTGATGAGGAAAGAGGCAGTCTACACACACACACAAACACACACAGATACACACACATACATGCATACCCAAACACAGACACACACGCACACAAACACATACATACAAACACATGCAGACACACAAAAACACACACAGACACACACACACACACACACGCGCGCACACACACACACACACACACAGAAACACACTTGGTGAGACTGAGACAGGAGAGGTGAAGGGGAAATCAGCGCCTTTTGTCTTTAGCAAGGAAAGCTAATGCGCTAACTACTGCTACAACCTGTGGGGTTTAAAGGGCCAGAGCTCAGCTCATCGTAATTATACTGTAAAGTGTGTACAAATATTTAGAATCTTTAAACCTACTTAAATGTATTTCAGGGACCTTCTGTCTGATTCTTACCTGAAAAGAATAATTATATTTTGCATTGTTACAACAGGGAACTTGAAATGTGTAAAATAAACATTCTTCATTTTTTGTTTTTGAATGAAAAATAGCTTCAGAATTGAATTTAGAATTGTTTTAGAACGGATACTAGTTTTAAATCCAGTCATCGAAATTGACTGGTCAGTAAACTAAAGATTCACACCCCTAGAAGTCACCTCTCCCTGCTATTTACTGCAGTTGATTCTGACTTATAATCAGAGTAAACCGAATTATAATCAGAGTAAATCTGATTATAATAAGAGTAAAACCAGAAGCCAAGTTTATTATTTGTGAGTGTTGAGTAGAATGTCTGTCTACAATGTTTATTAGCTGAAGTAGAATCAGTCCCAGTGTCTTTTGGGACATGGTAACTCTCCACATTATCAAAAACCTATTCAAAACATCTCCAAGTCCCTACTCCTGAATGCACAACACATCCCAGCAGACCATTCCCAACATCTGAGACAAAACCAAACACTCCACCTTCTCCTTATTAGGCAGCACCAAGGGACCACAATCTGGGGCCCATCAATCCATCAGGAGGAGAGAAAGAAGTCTTCAGATTCCTCTGGCTCTCCCTGTGACCCAGTGACCCAGTGTGGGGTATTATGGGTACTTTCACAGCACACCGCACAATCAGGGACAATTATGAGCTCCTGCTCAAAGAATGTAGGACAATGTGCAGCAGGGCCTGGCCGCCAAACTGTGGACGTCCAGTTTTATTGCGTGTTTTGGACCATGTTTGCTCGAAGAATGTAAAGAATGAGCCTCATTTCAGTGCGTAGTAATTTCGTAGGCGTTGGCTTTTTACAATATTTGTCCTAATGATCCTTTGGGCTTTGGACACGTCTGGGCAACTCAGTGTTTTTTTATGGATTTTGATTTCAAATATTTATGGGAATTACAGTTGGCGAGGTTTTCACATAATTATCTCTGTTATTAAGGAAATACTACTATACTTAAATACAAATACGTGTCTGAGTAATCTTTTATTATTAATCTGTCTGCATCTCCAAAGCTCAAAATGCTCTGTTCCACCCTGTGATGTCATGAAGCGGTAGTTTTCTATCTAACTGCTCTGTTAATAAACAAATAATCCGTCCATTCACCTCTTCACCTTCTGGAAGTTGCTGTGAGTGCTGCCATCATGAGTCAGGTTGTATTATTTTGTACGGGACTCCTGAAGTTTACAGTAAATAAGTTCAATAACCTGTTTTAAAGCCCCCAGAGAATCAGAGCAGTGTGACATGTTGGTGCACATGAAAACTGAACATTTTACACAAATTAACTGACTTTATGTTGTACTTAAGATGTAAAACTATTACTTTTTTATGAAGAAAAAAGTCTAATGTAGGAGCATGTAGACACAAAAGTGGGCGGGGCAGAATCAGGTGGATAGTGGGAACATTTAAGAGCCAGAATAATAAAAAGAATCATTAAAGTGAATTAAAAACACAGAGGAGCACTTACATACAGAGCTTAACAAGTTTATTATCATCACCCAGTGTAAGGTGTTTGCTGCTGCCGTACGTACCGTATTTTCCCAACTATGAGTCACTCCGGAGTATAAGTCGCACCAGCCAAAAAATGGACAATGAAGAAGAAAAAAACATGTATAAGTCACACCAGGCTATAAGTAGCATTTTTGGGGGGAAATTTATTTTAGTAAAATCAGTCCAAGTCCAAGAACCAACATTTCATCTTGAAAAGCATGTTATAGAAGTTATAGTAATAAAAACAACCCAATAGAGAAGAATCTGTGTAGCATTCGTTCATTTGCTTTTTAATATAGAACCAAAAAGAAAAAAAGGAAAAAAAACAAAACTTTTTTCTTTGTCTCTAAAAACAAAATGAAAAAACTGATAGCGATTTTTTTTTTTTCATTTTTGATTCATATATACGATTTATATATTTGATCTATGGACTGTCAGTGTGAAAAATGTAATATATAAGCCGCACCTGAGTGTAAGGACCCACCCAAACCCTGAAAAAAACTTATAGTCCGAAAAATACTGTAATATAACAGTATTTCTGTTTACCCAAATATCTTTTTATGTTTCTAGAATGGTTAATCCTCCAGTATCTGCAAGATCTTTGTATCAAAACCATATCTTTAACACTAAAATAGAAATATTGATATTCATACATTTTCAAGTTTAATATTTTCCAAAAATGACACCAAAGTCTCATCCAAAGCAAGTCTCTGGGAACAGCTGAAACTATTTGGAACTCAAGAACAAAAGAGACGACAAAAAACAAAAGGACATGTAACAGGTACGCAGGCTAATTAGATAATTAATAGGCTGTTAGCGTAACTTTTGTGTCACGGGTTCGTTCGGACCAAATACAAGAAAAAATGATGGCGCAGTCGGATACTTTTCTTAAGTTGATTTTTCCTTTATTCGCACCACAGCCCAATGTGCAAAGTGCAAATATTTACAGTGAAACACGTCCAAAAACAAAAAGAAGTATTTACAGTAGAGCTCACAGCAGCCAGCACCCACATAGTCAGGCCAAGGACAGACACCAGATTGAGCAAAGCTCTCCCTCATATACCCCTTAGCCCCTCCCCTTTGGACTAACCAATTAACACAGTGGGGTTTTAAGTTTGAAATCAATGCCCAACTGTACCCATTATAATAAAACATCTATAATTCAACATAATAATGAAAATACTTGAATAACCCCCCATATGGTATGACTTCATTATTTAATAAACTCAAGAAAACAGAATAAACCCACAAATTAACCCTAATGGTAAAGTCCGGGGTCATGTGGCCCCCTTTGCGCGCCACTATGCGCTACTTATCGCACGACCAGGAAGCACCCCGGTTTGGCCCCTGAACCAACGGGCAGCTACGGGTGCTCCGTCACATTATCCCCCTCCTCCCCGAGGTTGACGATGTGCGGCAACCTGGAGAGATAGTCCACCACAATGTTGGTTTTGCCAGCTCTATGGCGGATCTGGAAGTGGAATGGCTGAAGAGAGAGATACCAGCGGGTGAGATGACTGTTGTGGTCTTTCATAGAGTTCAGCCAGACCAGAGCACGATGGTCAGTCTCCAAGACGAACTCCCTCCCCAGCAGGTAGTACCGCAGGCTCTCCAGGGCCCACTTGATGGCCAGGCCCTCCTTCTCCACAGTGGAGTACCTGGTCTCCCGTGGCAACAGCTTGTGGCTCAGGTACAGCACCGGTAGTTCCTCTCCAGGTTCACCTTGAGCCAGGACTGCCCCCAGTCCCACTGCGGAGGCATCAGTCTGTACCAAAAATGGCTGGCTGAAGTCGGGACTTCTTAGCACAGTTGAAGAGCACAGACAGTTCTTGAGTATCTGGAAGGCCGTCTCGCAGTCCTCATCCCAGGAGACGGGATTTCGCCGGTCCTTTGCCGCCAGTGCTGTCAGCGGGGCAGTGATGGTGGCGAACTGCGGGACGAACCTCCGGTACCAGCCGGCCAAGCCCAAGAAGGACCTCACCTCCTTCTTTGTGCGAGGGCGTGGGCAGCTCCAGATGGCCTCGACCTTGTCCACCTGTGGCCGGACCTCACCTCCTCCCAGACGATAGCCCAGGTACGTTGCCTCCTCCTTGGCCCACTGACATTTAGCCGGGTTTAATGTCAGACCCGCCTGCTGGATCTGGCCAAGGACTCGCTCGAGATGCTGCAGGTGCTGCTCCCAGGTGTTACTAAAGATGACCACATCATCCAGGTAGGCAGCACTGCAGTCCCCACACCCCTGCAAAACACGGTCCATTAGTCTCTGGAAAGTTGCAGGTGCTCCATGGAGACCAAAAGGCATCACGGTAAACTGGAAGAGGCCGGCAGGTGTCTGGAAGGCTGTGTAAGGGCGACTGGACACCTCCAGAGGTACCTGCCAGTAACCCTTGCAGAGATCAAGGGTGGTGATGAATCTGGCCTGACCGATCCTCTAGGTCGTCCAGGGGAAACGAGCCGCGTGCTCCGCTAGCTAAGGCGCGCTCTCGGGCCGAGAGAGGCACCGGTCGGGGAAACCGACGGGCAGCTACGGGTGCTCCGTCACATTTTGTAATTTAGGCTGATCAGAAGACTGGTTCGACTCTGGGAGGAAATGGACAGTAAATAACCACAGACACAGGAGAATTAAGGTGCGGATGGTACCATATATTGATAGTGAGGAAAGAAAATTATTACAAAACACCCACTAGAACCCTTGATATTTACAATCTGCAGAAAAAAAAAAGTTTGACGTCTTTACAATATGTTTTGATCGACCATTGACAGTATTCATCCAGAATATTCCAAAATCCAATAGTTGTCCAATAGGACGACCGTTCACACAGTTCACACTTATTGCATAGTGACATGACTGGACAAAATAAAAATGTCCCAATGTCCAGCAAGGTCCCAATGTCCATAAGGGTTTTAAATGTCCTTTGGTAAGTAATATCCATAGGCTTGAAGCCTGCGTGAATGTGTTTGTGTGAATGAATGAGAAGGTGGGGGGGAACAAGGCTGCCAGAGCTTCCTACCAGACCAGCAGGGGGCGCTCTGGAGAAGATGTCCGGCTCCCAGCCAAAATTCTTAGCTCACCATCGGGTTAAAGCTCAAAAAAAAAAAAGAACCTGGCCTGTACAGTATAAACAGGACTATATTTTAGTAAACATCCAGTGTACACATACATTCTTAATAATCCCAATTATTCTATTTGCAATAATAGAATACATTTCATTCCAACATTCATTAATAAACACAATCAACCAGACTCACCAATTCCTGTTTCTGACACACCACGCGATCAAATTTTGTGTTCAGCCCCTGCGCTGGTTGGTCTCTAAAGGCAGATAATGTAGCGACGGGTTTTAGATTGCGATAAAACGTTATAATACAAGTGAAACTGACATTTATTTGCTAGGACCGACCTGTAGCAGCTGCCCCGTGCTCCTTCCCCACGCTTCTGATTAGGAGCCGCACAAACAGCTTGTAAGACGCGCTACGAGCGTTACGATTGGTTGAACGCGGTCACGCATGTACGTGCGTGAGGGCGCAGCGTTACGTAACCCAGGTGACGCTCACGTAAAGAGAAATGCCGAAATGCATATTTTAATATGTTTAATAGCAGATTTCCACCCTGGTTACAGACAGAAAAACAAAGCGGCAAGAATGCAGCTGTGATCTGCACCAAAACACAAAATATTCACATTTTTGGTTATTATTTGTCAACAAGGACTATTATTATTATTCCAATTGGTAATTTTCTTAATGAATAACAATGAAATTGTTCATTTGAATCACGTTTTTGATAAACTATGAAGTGATTTATGTTTTCTTGTTTTCATGACAGTTTTGTTAAACTCTGTATATTGAAAAAAGAAGTGTGAATTAAATAAAACATGCTATTTTTGATGGAAGCAAAATTATATGTTTTTTTGCATGGCCCATTTTGCTTTCAAAATCACTTCTGAAATATATGTTGTCTTTAGAATATGATGATGAATTTGTGTGAGTTTTGTTAATGCACGGTTTGGTTGTGTCCCTTTGTCCTCCCCGTCACACGTCTGAACACAAACCCCACATCTCCATCCAAACTGCCATCCCCATCTCTCCCTCTTATTGTCTCATGTGTCAAACCCATGCGCCTCCTCCGTCCAATTCAATGAGCATTCACGCGGGCGCCGTCCCCTCCAGCTCCCGGCTCTCCATCAGTGCCCTGGGATCCTGCACTTCAGCCATTCACCGCCAGCACGTCCTTGACACGTGAGACAAAAGGCGTGTCAACATCACCCTGGCCAGCGCAAATACAGTGGAGTTATAGAGACGTGACGAGGGACAGTGAACTCGCGGGGGACATATGGACAGAGGGACGCAGCTGACCTGGTTCTGTGGAGCTGCTGCGTCACTGTCCCGGGATGAAGTGGGCCCGTCGCTAATCTGCCCCTGGATTAAAACAATGGAGGGGATTGGACTCTTGTTTTCAAAGTGCACTTTCACAAGGAAATGTACCGTTAGACCTGACTAGAATTTCAAATATTATGAACCATGAATTCTGTTTTAAGAGTATTTTAAGATTTTTAGATGAATAGAAAAACATATTCAAACATATTCAGACAGAGAATTGAATTTTCTTTTGTGATGGAACCTAAAACCTACCTGGACAACTGAGGGATTACACAGAGATTATGAACAAAAAAAGTACATTGGGCTATGAAAATAAATACTAAACACTAAATTGCTTGGACTCTTGGACTTTTACAAGTTTCTACAAAGGTATAAACGAAAGTTGCAGTGTTAGGACATACGAATTGTTGGGAAATATTGCAGTATGAAAATTAAAACATGGTTTCTGAGGGATTTCAGTTGGACATAAGAACATTTGAAACGTTTACACAAAACTGACTCTTGTGTGTTGGTACTACTCAGAAACAGACCTGGAGTTGTGTTTTGTTTCATTCACATGGTAAATAATCCTTTATTATTAGTCTGTCTACATCTCCAAAGCTCAAAATGCTCTGTTCCACCTTGTCATGTCACGAAGTGGTAGTTTTAAAGTTAACTGGTACTTTTTACCTTTAGTTTGGTAGAGATTTGCAATTCCAGAGCTGTAATTATTATTGTTTAACATGATCTAATAATTCCTTATGCGTATTCAAAGTCCCACTGAGTAAGATTTCAAAACTTAAATTTCAAAAACTAAATTTTAAAGTAAATTATTATAATAAGGCGCCTTTCTGGACACTCAAGGTCGCCTTACAACAACATAAATTGATTACAATTAAAACATACAGTTAAAAGCCACAGTTGAAGTGGAACAGTATTTAATTGTATATTATACTTTTTTTATTTTTTTGCTGCTCTAAAAAACATTTAAACATTTAAGTTGACGTGGTGGACGACAGTTTGCAGCACGTTGAAAGAAGCCCTTTATCTGCATACAGAATGTCCACACAGTGTTACAAAGGAGCTTCCCTGTATATACTATTCACTGGGGAAGGTTCGAACTATAGCGAGCTGGACATACTGTACATGGACTTCTTTAGCAGACCAGAGTCCTGTACCCGTGGATACCCGACAAGTGAACCGCAGATTTGAATGAAACAGATGAAAATGTTGCGCTGTGTCGAATGCACATTCAGGTTGGACGCAGGAAAGCGCGGGTCTAATCTGTGGTTTACAAAACATCATGTTTGAACAAAACACAGGGCTGTATTTTAGTGATTTTATAAGATGATTAAATGTAAAATCCATGTTTTTGCTGCACGCATGCATTCCCACAAATCTCTGCCACTTTCATTTTCAAACCACATATGCAATGTCCTGCAGTTCAAAATGACTCCCGACGAGTTGAAAAGAAAATGATCAAGTGGAGAGTACAAAGTTGTGGCTCTTTTTTGGCTTTCGGACTGATTTTCATTCAGGTGTCGGTGTGTATTTATAGCAGGTCGGATCAGGTGCTGAATTTTATTTAAATTTTGTTGGAAAACAGGTCGGATGTGGATTCAGGGCGGTGCAGTTTGTGAAAATCAGACCTGTGCAGGACTTTGTAGCAGACTGTACACACAAGGTCATACATGAATATACCTTTACCTTTAACTGATCACAGAAATGCAAAAACTGTCACAGTTGCTGGTATTAGCGGAAAAGACTGTTTCCAGGGCTCTCCTGTCTTATATAAATAGTTGTAGCGTGTATCTGAAGGAGCTGTGGCAATGGAAACATTTTAAAACAAGTACATTTAATTATTTACTCTGGAAACAAGTTCATCTCAGTTTTTGTTTTACACAGTAATTAACATGAGTTTAAAGAGCCAAGATACTAAATGATAATAAAATTCATGCTTCCACAAAGTCTGTATTAGTGAGGAGCGATACCAGTGGTTTTTGATTCAATCCGAAACCAAGTAATATTGAGGCAAGTATATCGCAATATCGATCTGCTACCGATACCAATGAGCTTTTTATGGAAGTTATAGTATACAGATCATCTACAACAGGGGTCTCCAACCTTTTCCTCCGGTGAGCTCCTTTACAAAACAAAAATGCCAGAGAGCAAGAAATTAGAAAGAGGATTAAAAGAAAGCGACCGAGCCTTTGGGTACAGTGTAGGGGTGGCACGGTACACTAAATTCACGGTACGGTACGTACCTCGGTTCAGACCCCACGGTTCGGTACATTTTCGGTACAGTGCAGGAAAATAAAACATAATCAGAAAGGCTGTCCTCAAAGGCAGCTTTTTATTGCCTAAATCTCCAGCTGAGATAACTGCAACTTGTAGTGAAACAAGTAAAAGTAAAACATGTAAAACAAGTGAACACGCAAGCACCACATTGAGTATATTGATTGGTTACTGAGCTGGGTACATCAGTGACGTTTTAACACATGGTCTTTATAGGTGCCTTCTGTGTTAGCATATAAGAAGTGTTCCCACTCACATAACCCACAGCTGTCAAACAACGACAACAGACCGTCTTCGTTTTGTCCACCACCCGCCCTCCGTTGCTGTTGTAACTCACGGGGAACCCGAAGTTGTCCCACACCACTGACTTAAATGATGGTGGTGGGTCTTCTAACTCCGGGCTTGAATTACTCGCCATCGTCTTTCACCCCTCTCGCAACGACCTAACAGCAGCAACAACAACAGCAGTTTTGTATTTGAAGGCGGAGTTTGCTAGCTAGACCAATCCAGACATGTATACATGTTCATGGACCAATCAGGGCTTGTACATGGCAATGGTTAAGGAAACCGTCGCAAAAGGAAAGTCCCGTGGCCAGTCCAATATTAAACTTTTGTACCGTATATTCTCCGTCAAAATGCGCACACCGAACCGTGACCCCTGTACCGCGACGGTTCAATACAAATACATATACCGTGCCACCCCTAGTACAGTGAGACACCGATAAAACATAAACCACTGCCCATTTATTAGTGCACAAAGTTGGACTTCAAAATGAAATATTCACAATGATAACAGGTATGTTATTAACCATATTTTTGTTATTCAGCACAATATAATTCAGAAATCTTTTAGTGAGCTACTTGGAAGGGGCTGGAGAGCTGCTGGTAGCTCCCGAGTTACAGGTTGGAAACCCCTGATCTACATTATAAAGAACTTTACCTTGACATAGAAATTAAACAAAGCATTTCATTTAGGTTCCTGTGGAAATAAGTTTTTTTTCTTAACATTCTTTTTTGAACTACACTATGAAACACATATACTTTTTGTGTTCATTAAAGGTGCGCTATGTAACCTTTTTGGTTGGGGGTCCGTCACCGGCTTGTTTCTATGGAGATGTCATTGTTCTGCCTCGAATGTTCCACAGTATGACTTTAAACAGCTCTACCTTAAATTTATTCCATTGCCGGTGGTTTTATAGCTCAAAAATACTCAAAAAACAACAAAAACACAAGGATTCTGGGTGTGAGCGGGGTCGACTCTCCACAGACCTGACTTGTAACTTGGTCTGGTTTGGTCTCCATGAAGATAGAACAGTTTAATGCCATACTGTGGAACATTCCAGACAAAATAATAACATCTCTATGGGGAAAAGCATTGGACGGAGCTTCCACCAGAAAAGTTACACAATGTACCATTAACCTTCTTGAAATAAAATGCAGTATGTTTGCTCCACTTCGGCTTAACCTGATCTAGAAAAGAAGAACAAAAAAAGTCTTGCCTAACCCTACCTTTTTATTTCGTACTGATCCTTGAGCATCTCCGTAGCAGCTTCTAAAGACCTTATTACATCATGAGTCAAGCCTCATTCACCGTCTCCAAACCTCTTCACCTGCCAACCCTCCTCTCGTGGAGCAGATGGTGTGAGCCTGACCCTGCCCACACCTTCTTCACACGACCAGGAGAGATGGGCATTGGCAGGAGGTGTGTGGGGGGCCCCCGTTTGCACACCCAGCTGGGGCCCGAGCGCTCTCCAACCGGGGGTCTCTGCACCGCACGCGTTAGCCCGGACATCTGCGGATCAATACACTATTTGTCATGTTGGTAGGGAGACGGTGCGGAGCTGGATGAATGAGAGGGGCAGGGGTCAGATCAAATGTGAGCTTCAGCCTGGGGATTATGGGTAATGGCGGCGTTCTTTGTGGAAGTGAATTTGCCTGTGGGCCAAATTGAAAATTGACCACTTTAAGTCCAGGAGAGATTAATGCGTCATAGTGTTGCTCGTGTCTCTGGAGTCCTTTTTATCTTATCATGTGCTGTACGTGTTCATGTTTTATTGCGTTTCTGCTTGTTTCTATGGATACGTTATTGCTCTGCCTGGAATGTTCCACAGTGTGTCATTAAACAGCTCTACTTTTCATTTATTCAATCACAGACTGCTCGAAAATACCTAGAAAAACAGGCATTCTGACTGTGAGCGGGGTCGCCTCTCCACAGATCTGACCTGTAACTTGGTCTGGTTTGATCTCCATGAAGATAGAAAGGTTTAATACCATACTGTGAAACATTTCAGACAAAGCAACAACATCTCCATGGGTAAAAGCATCTGGCAGACCTTCCACGAGAAGTTACACAATGCATTTTTAAGATTTTATTTAGCGATTCAAAATTAGATTGTACTCCTACAGTGCTTTGTGGTCAGCTAAGCTTTACATTTGTAGTACAGTATTGATAACTAAGGTACTATTGGTTTCTAAGAGATTTCAGTTTGACATCTGAATCTTTACAGGTCCCAAATTACACAAAATTAACTCTTGTGAGCTTAAGTCATGTTCTAATGTTGTTCCTTCCTCAAAAACACACCTGGAGTTGTGTTTTGTTTCATTCACACATGTTTGAGTGATTTTGCATTATTAGTCTGTCTATTTAGAAGCGCAAAATGCTCTGTTCCACCTTGTGATGTCATGAAGTGTTAGTTTTCAAGTATACAGCTCCGTTTATGTTTAGTTCAGTAGATATTGGAAATTCCAGGGATGCAATTATTATTATTATTTACCACCATCTTTATAAGGTCTTATGCATAATTGAAAGCTAAGTAAATTATTGTATTTCATTCTAGATTTTCTTGCTCTCAAAATGTGTTTTTACATAGATTGGGCATGCCTCTTTATCAGCAGTAGAGCTTAACAATGTTAAAGTACTGTACTTAAGTAAGAAAATTGAGATATCTGTACTTGAGTATATTTTAAAGTGGATACTTTTTACTTTTACTTCACTACATCTGAAAGAAGGTATTTGTACTTTCTATTCCACTACATTTTGAACAGGAGTGAGACATATTTTTTATTATTGTTTCAAACCAGAGATTTTTTATTTTTTAATCAAGGTCATATTTTGAGCAAACATAGTATAACAAAAAAACAGAACAAATTTGAATCAAAATCACTACATTTGAAGCTTTATTAGACCTCAAAATCTGTGTGAAATACTTTTACTTTTTGCTCTTTAATACTTTTAATTAAGTAGATTTTTCATGTGTTTTACTATTTGCTTTAGTATCAGTACTTTTACTTAAGAAACAAAATCGAGTTGTTGCCACTGAAATTCATGATGCTTCTTTTTAGATTATGTTGTGTGTTTATTTTTGTACTTGACATGTTTTGGTGAGTGGCCACGCACCCGCCACTGGTTCTTTTTAACAAAATGACATAAGTGAGTCTATCTCCATGGAAACTGATGTAAAGTTTTGGTTGACTTTTGCCCATATGATGCTATTTTCTGATCTTTGTTATTATGCTGTTTCCTCATCACAAACAGACCTGTTGTGTTTGTTTCATTCACACATGTTTAACACACAAACCCTGCACATTTAGACAGATTTATTATTATTATTAAACTCCACACACTTATTTCAGCTCTGGAATTGCACTTATTGCACTAAACTTAAAAAGTAGCTTAGTAACTTAGTAACTACCACTAAATTACATCACAAGGTGGAACAGAGCATTTGGAGCTTTGGAGATGTAGACAGACTAATAATAAAGAGTTACTCAAACATGTGAATGAAACAAAACTCCAGGTTTGTTTTTGAGGAGGGAACAACATTCTAACATAACAAGAGTCATTTTTGGGAAATATAGAACCTTAAAAATATAAATTTCCCACTGTATAGAAATGTCCCTATGAAAGCATGTTTTGTTTTGTTTTTTTATTTATTTTTATTCAACAGAAATGTGTTACAATATAATGCTCTATATTTTCAAGTCAAGTCAGTCACATTCTCAATAAACTAAAATTCGTAAGCATTTTTTCCCCCATTATTGAAAAGGAAAATTGCACAAATGTTGAACCTGATCATTAATGTTAGCGCCCAGTCACACCACAAAGTTTGCATATCAACAACACCTTATCTTACATTAAAACTACAACTCCAGTTCTGTTTTTGAGGAGGTAACAACATCAGAACAAGAGTCCATTCTGCATAATATAGAAGCTTAAAGTTGTTTAAGTAGCAAACTAGAGAATGATGTAAACCGCATTGTCTTCTGCAGTTGGTGCTCAAACCCCCTCCACATTTGGAAATGACTCCTTTTCTAATTGCCTCACAGGTATACTCCTTGATTGCAATTTGGATTAGCTTGTCTTGGCCGTTCGCCTCCCTGTTAGACCTCAATTTCCCCTCCTGCGATTTCTAATAGCTTAATCCCGAGAAAGAATTCCATAATTACCCGCCGATACCTCACAGAGCCAAATCTGCTAAAGCTCTTTGCAAATTCTCCCGTCTGGCCCGTTTGACTTCGAGGCACGTGTGTCCTCAAAGACTCCCTCTCGCTGGCGGCCATCTTTGTACAGTACATAAAAGACAGGGGAAAGCAGCGCACTGGCCGTGCCTTCTACGAGCCTTAATGGGATAAGTTGGCGATGATTTGATCCTAGTGTGCCTCCACAGCCCGGATCTACCCTCTGAAGTGAACGACCGAGGGGCTAATCCGTGCATTTGGAGGTCACTTAGAAGCAAGGGGAGCAAGGAAATCAATGGGTTGGTCTTGGAGGCTGGAATGCGCTCTAGACGCCTTTGAAAATAGTTCCCTTAAGATCTCGATGGAGGTTAAAACACACCAGACTGAGCCCATAAAAGGAGACGGGCTTTTATGTGATATCTTTAGGTGGACACGTTTTGGATTGGGGGCTCAGAACTGTTGGGATCCTGACAGTAAATCAACAAATAACACCGCAAGAACTTGTTGGACTCAATAATCCTTCAAATTTGTTAATAAAACGTGTGAGATTTTTGACCAATTCGCAAAACGATGTACCAAATTTTGACTTTGCAGTGGTCCAAAGTTCTGCCTCACTTACCTTGGACAACCTTCAGAGACCAGAGTGGAGTTGAGCCATCATGGTAAAGCTAGAAACAACTAGCATGCTAACCATGCACTTCCTGATTCTCGGGCAACTGATAATTTGCAGCTGATGTCTCAAAATAGACATAAACACTATTTGACCAGAAAAAAACTACTGCTGGTACTTCTACTCCTGCTGATATTTTTACTTCTGCTGGTACTTCTACTACTACTCCTACCACTCCTACCACTACCACACTTCTACTACTACTCCTGCTGATACTTCTAATCCTACTGCTGCCACTACTCCCACTACAACTCCAACTGGTACGTCAACTGTTGCCATTACTTCTACTAATACTCCTGCTGGTACATCTACTGGTACTTCTACTCCTGCCACTACTCCTACCACTACTACTACTCCTACTACTGCTCCTGCTGGTATTTCTGCTGGTACTTCTACTCCTACCACTACACCTACCATTACTCCTGCTGGCAAATCTGCTGGTACTTCTACTCCTACCACTACTCCCACTAATACTCCTGCTGGTACTTCTACTCTAACTGGTACTTCTACTCCTGCTACTACTCCAACTGGTACTTCTACTGCTGCCACTACTCCTGCTAGTACTCCAACTGGTACTTCTACTCCTACAACTACTCCTACTACTAGTCTAACTGGTACTTATACTCCTGCCACTACTGCTACTCCAACTGGGACTTATATCCTGCTGCTGCTACTTGTACAACTACTCCAAATGGTACTTATACTCCTGCCACTACTACCACTACTTCAATTGGTACTTCTACTCCTGCCACTACTTCTACTACTACTCTAAATGGTACTTATACTCCTGCCACTACTACCACTACTTCAACTGATACTTCTACTCCTGCTACTACTCCTACGGGTACTTCTACTGCTGTCACTACTCCTGTTACTACACCAACTGGTATTTCTACTCCTGCTTCATCCTCTACTTCCATTAGTCTTTATATTTTTCTTATAGTTTTCAGACAAACTGAAAACTAGTAATGTATACATGGTGTCTCCATGGTAACTGCTGAACATTCCACCATAGAGATACAGGTAGAACACCCCCCACCATGATGTCGCAGCTTGTTTTGACCTCAAGAGCTGCTCATGCAACATAACTGTACTGATCCAAGACACATTTTACTCAAATACATGGAAAGATTTTTTTTTATAATTTGTTCAATTCGCAAATCTGAATTTTGTTGGGGTTATAAAGGAAGACAGTTCATTTGAAAACACCAATATTTAAATGTGTAGAACAGATCGTGCAGGTCATGTTTGCTGACTGTCTTCCTTTGCATGTTTTCTGTTTTCCACATGGCTGCAGTAAAGTGGAGTTGTTATGGTCTGCTTGTGTTTGTCATTGCGCCCTCACAGCCCCAGCCTCCCTCAAATCCCCCACAGATATTAATCCTGACACTGCCATCTGACACTTGACTCACACTCACACTACCAGGGCTGCTGCTGCTGCTACTGCTGCTGCTACTTCTACTAGTACTACTACTCCTGCTGGTAATTTTACTCCTTCAGGTATTTCACAGATATTAATCCTGACACTGCCATCTGACACTTGACTGTAGAGTTCACACTACCAGGGCTGCTACAGTTGCTGCTACTTCTACTGCTGCTGCAATTCTACTAACACTACTACTACTCATGCTGGTACTATTACTCCTTCTGGTATTTCTGCTCTTGCTGGTACTTCTTCTCCTGCTGGTCTTTGTAGTCCTGCTGGTACTTCTACTAGTACTCTTGCTGCTACTTCTGCTCCTACCACTACTCCTACTAGTACCTCTACTTCTACTCTTGCTGGTACTTCTACTCCTGCTGGTAGTTTTACTCTTGCTGGTACTTTTACTCCTGCTGGGTCTACTATTTCTACTCCTGCTGTTACTTCAACTACTACTCATACTGGTACTTCTACTAGTGCTTCTACTCCTGCTTGTACTTATGCTTCTACTAGTACTCCTGCTGCTATGACTACTCTTGCTGGTACTTTTACTACTGCTGGGTACTACTATTTATACTCCTGCTGTTACTTCAACTGCTATTCCTACCCTTGCCGCTATACTTACTATTACTCCTGCTGTTACTTCGCCTGCTGTTACTTCTACTCCTGCTAGCACTTCTACTGGTACGTCTACTCCTATTGTACTCCTCTTGGTACTTCTATTGCTACCACTCCTACTAACACTCCTGCTGCTACTTCAACTGCTACCACTGCTCCTACTAGAACTAGTCCCACTACTACTATTCTTAACACTATTCCTACTGCCAATTCTATACCTGCCCCCACTCCTACTATTATGCCCTCTACTTCGGCTTCTACTTCTACTACGCTTGTAGTAGTGGCTACAAGCGTAGTAGTGGCTACTCGTACTCCTGCCTTTACCCCTGCAGCTACCTCCTCACCCCGTCTCCCCGGCCCTGTAAAACTGCTTTGCATCATGGGAATAGTAGTTCTGCTGGTCCTGGCTAAGCGCATGGAACCGTTTTATGAGGTTAATAGATTGAGTTAATGAACCTTTTTATTGATGCCTCCCCAAGGTCGCCGTGTCTGCGGTTTCTGAGCTAGCGCACAGTGATATGCGGCGAAGCTCTCCCCTACGGTGCATTCAAGGTTAAGTACGCTAACCGGTAAAAATGTGATACTGGACTAAATGGATTTACCGTCTCTCTGCGGTAAACAAGCTAGCTGGAGGCTGATTTTATGAGACTTGTTAGTATTAGCGAAATGCTGGAAGAGTTTGGCGTTCTTCTAGTGGTAGTTACATGTGTTTAAGAGATTAGAGGGACTTTCCATGGGGGTTTTGTACTGTCGTAGCACTACTGAGCTTACAGTGTTTTGGTTATGATCTTTAAAGAGGCAGTATTTTACTTTTGTGGGGTATTTATGTACATATTTCCATCACCATGTCAGCTTTTATTGCTTTGAAAATGCCATATTTGCCAAAAAAACAAACAAACTTATTAACATGATTATTCATTACTAAGTTTGATTTTTGTTTTTGATTCTCTGAGAGGCTTTCCATGCTAAGTCGCTCAGTATCAGGTTTGTGAAGTTGTAATGTTTTGTGTATCATACTTTGTATTATATTCACTGAAAAAAAACAGATTAACATGATGGCTACTAACTTTCATTTTTGTTTTTGATGCTCCGAAATGCTCTCCATAAGTCACGTTCCCTTCAGAACACTATCACAATGCAATCAGAATATACCTGAAGCAAATGAATACATCCCGAAGCAAATGAAACTACTTGCACATCGTATGAAGTTTGTATACAGTTTTGTATCATGTTTTTGTATTTTTATGGAGAATTGTCGTGTGGGAGCATGGGTGACGTAGGTTTGTGGGTGGAACATTGGACAGAATCTTACAGCTGACTGGATATAAGATATGGGGGGTTTGAATAGGACCCAGGAGAGATCTCTAAATCACTGAAACACACACACATGGATGACATCTGAAACCTCTTCAGGTGTGTTTTTGATGTGGGAACGTTATAACAAAGCCCCAGAAAGTGGATTATGTGTAATATCCCCCCATCAATTAACTTTATTTATGATCAAGTCACTGATTTGGTCATTTTTTCCGACATAAAACAGATATATTTAGTTATATATTGCCATTTTATGTGATATTTTTATGTGATATTTTGACTATACATTTAGAAAATTTTAAGCGATAAAAAAAAAAAAAAACTTGTATTAATGGTTGCTCTATTTTGTACCATTACTCCTGTTGGTACTTCTACTTCTTGTAGTACATTTTATAAGCAAAACTGCCTTTTAATCAGTACCATTTGAGTTCTTCCTTTGTCTTGTGTTTGCCAAACCACAGTCTTTTACTGACCGAGGAATGGCCGTAGATCTCACCATTAAATATCCCCAAGTGGATCATTGACGATTTCACATTTCAATAATTTGCACATCCCAATAACATTTCATATTTATTAGACCAATTTTATATTTTACTGGTTAAACATTTTACGACACTTTTACATTTGATTTATAGACTGTCAAGTTTCACAAGTCCCCTGCTAGGATTCTTCTAAATGATATGAGGAAGACCAGATGCATTACCACTCCAAACCCAAACTGCACCATTTGTCTTCTAAATCGAAAGTGGAACGTTCTTGAATAATTGATACCCATTTAACAAAACGCATATTGTAATTTCCTTTCGCGAACTTTGCATATGTTCCGGATTCTCTACAGCCACCCCAGCTGTTAGGACGGCTCCCGCGATTCTACCGATTCGTCACCGTGATTGATTCCTTCGTACCAGACTCCGCATCTGTCACATCAGCAGGTAGTCCGAACTGGTTTCAATGGACTCGGATTCATTAAGTCACCAGACCTTTACCGCTAACTGTCACGCGCCGCTGGACTGTTGGACTAGACTGTATTTGTGCTGGTTATATGCAAAGTGAGAAGTGTCAGATCGATACGCCAATGGAACGGTATTGATGTTTAAAACGCAATTCGGTTAGCGGGAGTGACGGGAAATCTCTACAATCCGTCTGACAATTCCTCTTACAGGTGCTATTGAAGGATTCTCGATAATTAAATGTCATTGTCAACATACTAAATATCCATTCTTTTTGGGTTATTAGGACTGACGTCTGATTTTGTAGCTCATCTTGAATTGTTTTTGTGTACTTGGTAGCATTTCTGGAAGAAGGTCTGTTAGTAGCTTGTCTCCATGGAGATGTTGCCTGGAATGTTCTACAGTATAAAACGTATCCATGTTGCATTCATTCATTGCTTGAAAAACACATTGTTATCACTTGAAATATGCAGCTCTACCTTGGCTTCTTGTCTCCATGGAGATAAATATGTACCATATTTTTCAGACTTTAAGAGTTTTTTTCAGGGTTTGGGTGGTTCTACGACTTATACTCAGGTGTGACTTATATATATATATATACACACGCATTTCTCACCTTCCACGGTGGTTGGTCTCTCACCCTCATCAGCTCGGGTCCTCTACCAGAGGCCTGGGAGCTTGAGAGTTCTGTGCAGTATCTTTGCTGTTCCCAGTACTGCACTTTTCTGGACTGAGATGTCTGTTGTCCTTCCTGGCATCTGCTGCAACCACTCATCCAGTTTGGGGGTCACGGCCCCGAGTGCTCCGATCACCACAGGCACCACCGATGCTTTCACCTTCAGGCCTCTCCAGCTCTTCCTTGAGCCCCTGGTATTTCTCTAGTTTCTCGTGTTCCTTTTTCCTGACATTACCATCGCTCGGTATTGCAATGTCACCTCCACGGCTTTGTTCTCTCGCTTATCCAGAACCACGATGTCTGGTTGGTTCATCATTCTGTCAGTCTGTATTTGGAAGTCCCACAGGATCTTGGCCCGCTCATTCTCCACAACCTTTGGAGGCGTTGCCCACCTTGATCCTGGGGTTTCCAGCCCGTACTCTGCACAGATGTTTCTGTACACTATGCCCGCTACTTGGTTATGTCGCTCCATGTACGCTTTCCCTGCCAGCATCTTACACCCTGCAGTTGTGTGCTGGACTGTCTCAGGCACTTCTTTGCACAACCTACACCTTGGGTCTTGTCTGGTGTGGTAGATCTGGGCCTCTATTGCTCGGGTGCTCAAGGCCTGCTCCTGTGCAGCCAGGATGAGTGCCTCCGTGCTGTCCTTCAGACCAGCCCTCTCCAGCCATTGGTAGGATTTCTTGATATCAGCCACTTCAGTTATGTTCCGGTGGTTCGCCCCATGTAGGGGTTTGTCCTCCATGATGGTCCCTCCAGCACCTCTTCCTCTGTGTGTATATATATATATATATATATATATATATATATTACATCTTTCACACTGACAGCCCATAGACCATATATGAAACCTATATATTAATTTAAAAAAAAACAATAAAACAAATTGTTATCCGTTTCTTCATTTTGGTTCTAGAGACAAATAATAAAGAAAAGGGTTGATTTTTGTTTTCTTATTTTTGGCTCTATATTGAAAAACGAATGAACGATACAAATGATACATGAATTGTTCTCTATTCGGTTGTTTTTATGACTATAACTTCTCTAACTTTCCTTTCAAGATGAAATGTCTCTGATTTTATAAAAATAAATTTCCCCCAAAACTTATAGTCCGGTGCGACTTAGTTTTTTTCTTCGTCATTACGAATTTTTTGGCTGGTGTGACTCTGGATCCACTTATAGTCCGAAAAAATACGGTAAATGGACTTTGAGTTTTAAGCTGATGTTATAATCTCATCATCAAACACCTACTTGGAATTGTATCTTTACTTCTTTCGCACTTGCTTCATGAATTAATTTATCAAAGGTTGTTTTCTCTGGGAACTTAAAGATACTGTGTTCACATTTTGCCCAGATTGTTGCGTCACAGGTAAAAATACAGACTTCTCCTGTGCAGTTTTTAAGTCCATAAAACATCACCAGACTCATTCTGTGGTCAAATTGTGTTCACAACAAACACACGGCTCTTTTAGCACAGCTCAGTTTGTTTATTTTCCCATAGTTCAATCCAACTCCTAAACGTCTCATCGGAAACGGATTTGTAATTTTTCACGTCTGTTTTCCAAATGCAGACATTATTTTAAGTTGGAAAATGTGAAACGCTTATGCCAACAATTCCAAGATGACCAAAAGCGTGTTTAAAAAGGAATTAAGGCCACAAGACTGCGTACCGTGTTCATTAATGACATACTGTGGAACCTCCCACGCAGAGCAATAACACCCCCATACACAGGAAGAGCACCCGCAACCAATAAAGTTACACAGGACACCCCTAGACTGTATAAAATGTGGACTAAGGGAGTGTTATAAGAATTGATTAACAGACAAAATGGCGAAATAAAAACAACTGGATCGTGTAGAGCGGGTTAATATTTTGATATATCTGACCATTGTGCTACAGCTACTATCCCGAAGCTGTCAGACTACTGAACTCTCAATAATACTGCACTAAACTACTTTCTGCACTAAATTAATGTGTCATGTATGTCACTACCTCACGTCACTATTATCTGTGCAATAACCTGCTCCATAACCCACGTGCAATACCATTATGTGCAATATGGAACTCATCTGTGAAATACTCTACCTACACCTTATTTAATGCTACCTGCACATTTATATTTTATTATATTTTATGACATTTTATTATAGCTGTATTTTGTAATTGTATTATGTTTTTTACTATACTGTTTACTTATTTCCCTTGTATTTGCAAACACTTTTTAACAATACTATTTATTGCATGCTATTAGTACTTCTTGAATATTAGTGAGTCAAACGGTCTCATCCTGAGCATTTCATTGCACTGTAGACCTTGTGTTGAGCCTGCATATGACAAATAAACAATCTTGAATCTCTTGAATCTTGAATACGAAGACAATATTCCAATGTAAAGTCAGTTGCTCACTTCTTATTTGGAACGCGGTGGCTAGCGGTGGGTTTGCTATGTCCATTCATACACCGTTACACAGTCTACGAGTACACCTTTCAGTAAATAGCTGGAATGCAGTCACCTCACGGCAAAACATCCAATCTCTCAACACTCGGGGATAGACAGGATCTGATGGTTCTTATCTGAAAATGGAGGATGTTTGCAGAGATGGCCACACAGGTGTTAGTCAAAATAATATAACACTTTAGCAGCACAAAAGGATGGAATCTCAGGCTAGATCTTGATAAGGAAGTCTTCAGTAGAGCTTAATAGAGTTGGATGAGCAGCCACAAGGTAAACTGACAGAGCTGCTGGTATGGTGGTGGTGTGGCCTTCCAAGACAAACGGCCAAATACTCCAACCGTAACTTTGCGAGGGTTCGATTTCCCAACACAATAGGACCCATATTCATGTAAAGAGTCTGGATGATTGATTGATTGATTATGCACTGATGGAGAAAAAAGTATTGAATATTGATGGACAAACGGACTTGGAGTTGTGTTTTATTTCATTCACACGTTTAACACACAAACCCTGCATATTTAGGCTGAGTTCAGAGTTCTATGAACAAGAAAACACTCTGTTCCACCATGTGATGTCACGTGATAATACAGGAAGTGCTTCACTGTGTTTTTAAACTCCACACACCTTCACTAGAATAATTTGGACAATTTCAGCCCTGGAATTGCCCATCTCAAGGTAGCTGTTAACTTGAAATCTACTGCTTCATGACATGACAAGGTGGAACAAAGCAATTTCAGCTTTGAGATGTAGACAGACTGATAATAATGGATTACTCAAACATGTGAATGAAACAAAAAAAAACTTCAGGTCTGTTTTTCAGGAAGTAACAACATTATAATAGCTTAAAGATCACAATTTGTGTATTATAGGACCACACAACATAGCTTTGTAATAAATAGGCTAATTTGAAGTAAGAATTTATATTTCTGGAGTTTTTGTAAATTTGTAGCAGGAAGCACACTTTGCATTTGGTTGCCATCATATGTATTTTTTATAAGTGGTGATTAAATTGTTTCAGAACCAAGCGATTCAGTTGGAGTATTAAAATATTACATTTTTTGTAATCTTGAAAACAGAAACTGTGCAACAATCCATCTTGAAAAACAGCAAGAAATTCCATACACACAATCTATATACAAAATAATATGGATTCTGTCAGGTGTGATTTGACTTTACACGTTCAGATTTATTTGTGTGCTAGCTTGCCAACTGACCCCAGCTTAATTAAAGACCATCTACAGTTAAACCTTGTCAATCCAATCTAGTCACAGCTTCGCTGGAGAAACGGTGTCTCCATGGACCACCAGCGGGAGAGAGGGAGGGGGACATATCCGCCCCCATCCCCCTCGTCTCTGTCTCTAATGGGACATGACGGAGGTGTTCCACAGCCCTTATTCCATTACACACTTCATCTTCTGCTCACATCACACTCTCAGGAGAGGATTTTTACATTTTTACATTTTACTATTTACATTTCATACATGTCATTTTTACAGTGCAAGTCAGTTTTACATTTACATTTTACTTTTGCAGTTGCATTTTATATTTACAGTTAAATTTAACATTACATACATTTCATGATAACATCATGAGTCGTCATGTGAAAGTCTGGGCAAGTCAATATTTTACATTTACATTTTACATTTCATATATTTAATTTTTACTTTTACATTTCCAGTTACATTTTACATTTACATTTCATATATTTAACTTTTACAGCGCGAGTTGTCATCTGAACGTCTGGGCGATTCAACATTTTACATTTGGAGTTGCATTTTACATTTACATTTTATGTTCCATACCTTTAATTTTGACAGCGTCATGTGAAAGTTTAGGCATTTTAACTGTAACATCAGTACAGTGACAGAACTGCTTTGGAAAACATGGTTTTGGATGTGAGCCTGCTGGTTCTAAGGGGAAATGGAGATAGAAAACATTGTGTCTATATTCTTAGATAAGACTTGAGTATAGAAAACAGAAAATTGGTGCAAACGAAGACTCACAAGAGGCACAGGCTGAAGGCTCTGCTAAATGAGCCACTATAACTCAACTTATAAAGTCCATATTTCGCTATTTTCTGATCGATGTTATATTGTTTACTCTTCAGTTTTTAACAGTGTCTCAGTTGAGATGTTAAAAACATTTACTGAGTTTGATTTGGCAGAGGAGCTAGTGTTAGCATCACTGTCAGTGTTTGTTGCATGTCCAGTGCTAGCTGGTGTGAAGTCTGTGCCATCTTCTGTTATTTCACAATCAGTTCATGTTTGTTTAGGTATTTCAGGGGGAATCTTTATTCCAGGCTAAGTGCAGTCAGTGCAGTCACAGTAGTACGTATGGTTAACAGGATGGAACGTATCAGAGTAAAAGTAGTAAAGCACTGTAATTAAGTAGAAAATTAGGTATCCGTACGTAAGTGTTTTTATTACAGTTTGAGACCTGCTGAAAAGACTAAAGGGTTTATTATTTAACATGGTCATAGTCTGAGCAAACAAAAATATATCTATATAGTTAAACAAAATTCTGGACAAATCGGTATGAAAATCACTACATTGTTACAAGCTAAATCTCTTTGTAAACAATTTGAACTTTTGGCGCTACAGATTGAAATTGCCAAAGGTTTTCATATAAATGTTAGTGATGCTCTAGGCCTCCTTCTGCCACCTCAAATGCACTCCAGTCACTAAAGAATGTCTTATTCAGGCTTGATTCAAATTAAACTATACTAATTGGGGACTTAAACTGGGACTGGCTTACTCCAAATTCTGATGATTTCAAAATTGTATGATTTGTAATTATCTCACTGACAGATCTCAGTGTATTAAATGAGGTAATATGTGTTCAAATACTCTCTCAGTAACAAAAGGAGTGCCCCAAAGCTCTGTTTTGGGGCCACTCCTATTTACCATCTATGTGAACGATGTTGGCCAGGATCTTGTGGACATCAAATACCATTTTGATGCTGATGATATGGTTTTCTATAGCTTTGATAACTATTAGTATCAGTGTCTCTACATTACAAATAGCTTTTAACACAGTTCAGAACATGTTTCTACAACTGGATCTTTCTTTATATGCAAAAAAAGAGCATGATGCTAGTTTCAAAAACAAAGAGCAATCTGCAGATTAGTTCTCCAGTGGTCACTCTTGAAGGGGCAGAAATCAAAAGAGTTCAGTATTTTAAATATCTAGGTATTTTAATTGATGATAATCTTAGTTTTAAAGGAGATGTTGAACAATTAGTTAGGAAGCTAAGAGTAAAAATCGGCTTTTATTTCAGAAATAGACGGTTTCTTTTAATGCAAAAAAGAAACTAGAAGCAGCAACCTTTTTACCCATTTTGGATTATGGTGACCTTAGTTATATGAATGCCCCAACTCAAGTATTGAAACTGTTAGATTGTGTGTGCCACGTCTCTTTACAGTTTATCAGAGACTGTGAGCCTTGCACACACCACTGGTGTACACACCTGTGGGCAGCACTGGAACCTCACACACTCACTCTCTGGGTTCTGTTCATGTATAAGGGTTTTCTGCTTCTGTTCCCGTCATATCTCTGTGAATATATTCAACCAAGAGAGGCTGGACTATTCTTTACGCTCTCAAGAATCACTGCTACTGTTTGAACTGAGTGTTCACACAGAAGCAGGTCAGGTGCATTTCAATATTCTGCCCCCACAACATGAAACAATTTACAAAAAGACTGGAAATGAAAAGAACTGGTTCCAATAGGACAGTTTAAACTACTGCTCAAAGGTTTGGAAATGAAATCCTTGGTTTGTAAATGTTTTAAATAGTCTGATGAAACAGTTGCTTTAAATGTGTTCTGTAATTTTCTGAATTGTTTTGTTGAGCTGCCATCTTGGCCAGGACTGCCTTGAAAAGAGATTAGTGATCTCAGTGGGACTTTCCTGGTTAAATAAAGGTTAAAAAAACAACAAAAAAAAAACACTGAAGATCTCAAAATCTGTACGCAATATTTAGGACATTTTTAAACTGGGTACTTTAATACTTTAGTAGTAGATTTTTTCATGGGATACTTTTACTTTCTTATTGCTCCAGTACCTGTAAGATAAGATAAGATAAGATAAGATAAGATAAGATAAGATAAAATAAGATTAAGATAAGATAAGATAAGATAAGATAAATTTTATTGTCCCCAAGGGGAAATTTGTTTTGGGCACTGCCCGCAGCTTAAAAAACAAAACAAAACACAGTTCCACTTCACACATCACACAACAGTCAAAAACATGTAGCACATTTGTGCACTGCACAACCAAAAAGTGTCCAAAATATTGCACTAACCCTATTGCACAATGATTATTGCTGTTATTGCACCATTGAATAAAGTGACTAAGTGCGCCTTGTTGTGCAGATTTGTTCAACAGTGCAACAGAAGTGGCACAAATTAAAGTTTATATCTCTTACTCTTAAACTTAGGCACTCGCCTGATGGAAAGATTTCACCATGCAACAGGTGAGAGGGGTTTCCCACAATCCATCTGGCCTGCACAAGCACAGAACATGTACATCTGCTGTACATTTCCTTAAGCAATAAAAATGAAAGATGATTGACATGACCTACTCAGTCACTCTGCTGCCATAAACAACATCAAAAATAGCAGAGCTACATCAAATATATGCTCCTCCGAGTTTTTAAAGTCCATTCACATTCAATTTCAGTGTATTTTTGGTACTAATATGACCTTCAAACTAACTACACTTCTATGTTACCTGGAGAGGGTACTTAATCCAAGCATTCCCTTGGTTCTAATAGAGTGTTTAAAGATAAACTAACTTTTCTGGTCTACTACCTTCTTGAGTCCACGGAGTCGCTATTGCTTTGAATATTCCACACTACGAAACCCCCAAAAACTATTTAAAGTGCATCAAGAAACCCAAATGATCACGTTTTAACTAAGCCTCACAGACTCTTAAGTAAACAAACTCACCTTGTGTCCTTCTCAGGCATTTCCTCCTCTCTTCCCCGGGCATCCTAACCACCCCCCTCCAGACAGCAGCCATGTTGACAGCCAAACAACCCCTCTGCGCTCCTATCCCTCCGCCCCCCAGACTTTTGATCTCCTAACTGCCTTCTTACCCCATACTTTCCCCCGTATTAGTAATCGCTGTTCTCTGGTAGTGTGCCTCGGCCTAACCTCTGTGCAGGAGCTAATCGTGGCCATGGAACAAAGCTCGTGTTGTGGTGGTAGTGAGGTGATTAATGACTCTCTGAGAACACACACCTAGACAACATCGACGGGGCTGTGCTGATGAGCTGATGAGAAGCTCGGGTGACCATTTGTAGGCACTGGACTGGATCCGGTACTGAGATCAATGCTAGAGGAGGAAGGGCGAAAGCTGGAGGAAATGGATGTAGGTTACGCATTTTAAGATAAACAAGAAAAAGCTGTGTAGTTTTAAAGCAGACCTATTCTCTGCAAAATGGACTTTTCAGAGCTTTTGGCCATGTTATAGTTCCCTCTTCTCATTTACCCTCTCATTAGTGATGATCTCCTCCCGATTTCTCCATCCCCACTACACACTCACTGTGCAGTACTTACTTCATTCTCCAATTTGATTTTCTTAATCAGTGATACTATTTTTGCTAGCTTTCTTTTTGAGAGAGCAGGGTAAGAAAACACACTTTAGGACAGAGCTGTAAACGGCCTCATGTGAATGAGCAGCTTTTGTACAGCTCCAGATCAAACTCTAGAGCAGAGCTGAGCCCATACAGGAGGCGTGTGAACATCCGCAGGGCGCACAAACATGTTATGAATGCTATTATCCTAATATATTTCCAAGTAAAAGAAGTTTTGGGCATGTTACACATTGTTTTTTAGTGGACTAGTTTTCAAAGGACTTTTTTTAGATTCAGGCAATTCACTGAAGGCGCCGCACCACGCCCTCAGTCTGCTCCACCTGATATTCAGGTACAACACACCTCTGATTTAGAGCTCCACCCCACACACTTGTGTTACTGCTAAGATTGGGGGCAAGATCGGGCCCTTTATCTGCTGCATGTGCAGAGGTCCGGACACCAGGAGAGAGAGAGAGGGATAGGGCAAGAGAGGGAGAGACAGAGAAAGAGAGATTTCGGGGGATTGTGTTCATGCTGCCACTGGTTTCTCATCTCTCTTTGTGCACTTTGGACAGTTTTGCAATTATTGATGAGCCTGTTTTTTTGGTGGTGCCCTCACAAGCCCTTGGTGCCCTACACACACCTTTATATATATACATATATATATTGTTTGTTGTTTTTTACTGTTGACAGTTAAACAAATAAAAAAGCTATAAAACAATATTCAGCTAGAAGCCATTCCAATAATTCATTTCACATTAGCGCCTGTAGATTACCATTATGTCCTTGCATGTTTTGTAGCGTCAGGTGTTGAGTGATGTTGCGTGCAGGTAAACAGCTTTTCACTCTGGGCTGTTTGTGAGCTCATATAAAGACCTCCAGCCAAGTGGAGTTGGACACATTTGTATGTGATACGTCCAAATCTGCCAAATCTGCCAAGAGACAAGTTTAATGTTAATGCATGTACAGACACAGCTGAGCAGCCGTGAACTTTTCTTTAGGTGAGATTTAATCAAGGAGTCAATAAGGTTTGATGGAAGACACTGAGGTACACAGAATGCTGGGATACTACTACGTGAGCTAGACAGAAAGGTCAAGGTATTTCACGTTCTGTAAGTGATAAAAGTTTTGGAGTCATGTTTTTTGCATGGAACTCACCCTCTTTTGTCCCACTGAAGGACTTTATGTCCTTTAACACTAAAATTATGCTAAAATATCATGATTGAAAATTGCAGGGCTGTTGTTATCTGATTGTGCTTTTCTCTCAACTGGATTTAATAGTAAATGGTCGCATTTTTATACAGCGCTTTTCCACCTTCAAGGTGCTCAAAGCTCTTTACGAGAAGGAACCACTCACCCATTCACACACACATTCATACACACATTCACACACCAGTGTAGACACTGACACTGGGGGCAAGATGGGTTAAGTGTCTTGCTCAAGGACACAACAACAACATTCATCTGCTGGAGCTGGAATCACACCACCAACCTGTGGGTCAATGGATTTGACCGCTCAACCAGTGATGCTTATGTCGAGAGCGGGATTTGAACCGCTGACCTCAGATCAGTGGACAAATGCTCTACCGCCACAGCTATTTTGACACCAACACAAATGCACAAAGCTCTTAAATCTTCACATTTTTCACATAAAACTAAACTAAATCATTTGTATTTTCACTGAAATAGGCTGAAGCACATCTGTCGGCGTTGTTCATTTGGGCGCTCGACCTTTGACTTACACACAAACCTCAATATGTGATGTGATTGGTCCACTCACTGCTTGGTAAATTTGAACCCTTCAGTGGAAGTATCTCAAGAAGGATTCTCGTGAGTCTGTGAACTCGAAAATCTTGCAAGAATCCGTGTTGTATCAGTGTGTCCTCAAAAGTCTATTTTTAGGTATCATTTACGAAATTACTTTGAACGGTTTAAATTATTTTGTGCTTGTTTACAGAAAGGAAACTTTATATTTGACGCATTAGTGCAGGTCATGGTTTAATTATTAATATTATTGTATCGGGAGCCATGTATCGTGCGTTTGATGAGACGATGTCCGAACTGAAGATGGACTGGAGCCGAAGCTGAAACCGGGGAGAGAAAATGCTTTCGTAGGAATGCTTTGAGAAGGTTGAAGGACAGATTATAGTCTGTTGTTAGCTGACGAAGAAGTGACAGGAAACGCACTCTTCCTCGTTTAAATGACTCCGATCTGGAAAACCAACATTGTACAGGAAAGCCATTGTACTTCTTGGCTCGTGATGCAATTTTACAAACCACTTTACGCACATTTCAGCACCATTATTCCTCCATCATTGCTTATTTTACTGCCTCGTACAAAATGACCAAGCTGACCTCCAGCCCATGACCATACTTCATTCCAAAATTGGCACGCATTTTCATAATTATATTCTCCCCCCGTCTTGGCAGCGCCGTGAAACTATCCGTCAATCCTCTCGTCTGCGCTCCAATCAAATTAGCTTCATACGCCGTGGCTAATATTTCTCCATTATTTGCATGTGTAAGTGTTAGCATTGAATAAGCTGCGCATTCGTCTTGACTCCCTTTCGGATTCCCAAATTGGACAATGGCTGTAATTGGCGGCCACCTGCTTGTTGCGTCGCAGCTCAGCGTCGGTTGGAGCGAGTTTTAGCAGCTGCGGATATGATAAATGCAATTAGCTCCCCTCTTGTCGTTGGGGTAATATGGGCCAATCATGTGACATCTGAATCGTTGACAGATGAGAAGTGTGATGAATGGAAGAAGGGCCATGTCAGATTTTGGGAGGTAATCTGATTTAAAATTTTGTGTTTGGGGGATGCAGAAAATTCAGTGAGTAAGTCAATAAATCAATGTGTAAATAAAAAATAAAACAACAGCTTCAAAGATGATGGGGTCTCAATGCACTGGTTCATTATCATCAATTTGGATTTGAAGTTTAAAGCTGCACTATGTAACTTTTTGGTTCATGGTCCATCACATGTCTTTTCCTATGAATATGTCATTGTTCTGCCTGGAATGTTCCACAGTATGACATTATGGTCCCCCTACCCTTTGTTTTTTTTGAATTTCAATTAGAACAAAAGAATAAAATGAAAACAGTTTGTTATTTCATCCATCCATCCATCTTCTCCTGCTTAATCCGGCTGGGTCGCGGGGGCAGTTTGCTGCCCAATCCTCATAGCACCTGACCCCCCTATGAACCCCTCTGCAGGTGGTGAGCCCACCCTTTTAGTGTAAAACAAAACAGATTTCAACCTTTATTTCCAATATTTAATTTAAAGTTTATTTCATATAACACCCATTTGCCTATTTTAATTTTGGTATTTTATTCTCTTTGGTTTATTTGCTCTGGAAGTTCTGCTGCTTCCTGTTTCTCGTCATGGAGTTCAACAATGACTTTCTAAGACATGAAAGTAAACACTTTGCAATAAATGAAGATGACATGTTTGTCCATAAAATTGCAACAATTTTAAGGTAAGTCCCTTTAGCAGCAGAACTTCAGGGCCAAATAAACCAGAGAGAATAAAATATCAAAATTAAAATAGGCACCAAGACTATTTTTTGATTGGTGTTATTTGAAATAAACTTTAAATTAAATATTTGAAATAGAGGTCCAAATCTGTTTTTTCTTTGACACTAAAACAGAATAATGAAATAACAAACTGTTTTTATTTAATTGTTTTTAATTCTCAGTTGAAATTCAAAAGAATGAATGGTGCACAGGCCTATGAAACCGCTCTAATTTACATTTATTTATTTACAAGTGGTTTTATAGCTCAAAAATGCCTAGAAAAACATCTGAGTGAGCAGGGTCGCCTCTCCACAGATCTGACCTGTAACTTGGTCTGGTTTGGTCTCCATGAAGATAGAAAGGTTTAATGCCATACTGTGAAACATTCCAGACAAAGCAATAACATCTCCACAGAGAAAAGAATTTTTAATGTGGATTTTGTGAGGAATTTCTTAACAACACGGTTCTTTTCAGTTTGCATGTCAAGAATTAAAAACAATAAAAAAATCCACATCCTAGAAATTCAAAAATTCGGAAAAACACTTTATCAATTGCTGAAAATATGCCAAAAAATTCTAAATTGTCAATTAGTTAGTTAGTCCAGTGTTGGGAACTAACTGAATACATGTACTGAGAATATGTAGTTTGAATACTAATTTTGAGTATATTCTGGCAGTTATTTTACGAAAAAAGGAATATGTGGCTGTACTTGATCTCACCAAATTAGTGAGAAAAATAGAAAACACAAGTATTTTGGTGACTGCTTTTCTGATTGTTCCTTCTCCAGTTAGTGATAGGTGCATGTAAAAAAGTATTCCAAGTATTCAGAATGCAGTACTCCGTTATAAACACACATTTTAATCTAGGTATTCAGTATTCTGTAACTAAATACATCTTTAAAGTATTCTTCCCATCACTTTGCATGTTCCGCAGTCCCCGTAAAACCACAGCTTCAGCCCACCCACACATTTCACTAACAAAACCTCAACTTAGCTTGTTTACCTCCGCCGTGACCTCCCTCGTGTCCCCTGAACATCCCCTCCGCCCCCCCTTTCGGCCCAACTAATTCTCTCACATGGTTAGCGTCATTGTCCATTCGGGGCATTAGCCACGTTAGCGCTGTGAAGTCAAACCCTGTGTCCCTTTTTTCTCTCCTTTTTAACTGAGCGTTCCTGTCACTGGGAACACTTTCAGAAAAATCTGCCTTTTGCACCCCCCTCGGCGAGCCCCCCTTCCTCGCACTGGTCTTATTGGGGGCCCAGACAATAGCCAGGACCCCCTCCCTCTGGTGGCGTCCCGTAGTTTGTCACAGGCGTTGAGCTGAGACTGATTTTGATTGTGGCAGATGGAGCCAGGCTGGAGGACGGTGGAAGTGAAGTACACCAGGAGGACCTTACAGCAGAACTGGCTCCTGGTTTTCTCTCTTTCAGGATTTTTGACGCACTGCTTGATTTTTCATGCATTTATTTCGTTTCCTTAGCAGGGACAGTGAATATTAATCAACATTTCTGTACCAGAAGTAACCAGAGAGGCTATTTTTCATCTGCAGTCCCTGGGCAGATGGTAAACATGGTCACCCTAAAAGCACAACAATAAGAATTATACATAAAGTGCACTTAACAGTTCAATTAAAAGGCAGTGAGAATACAAGTTTATAGCTGGTTCTTAACATGTTTTTTGAATAGATTGTATGATGCTGCCAGTGACTGTATTCCACTCCTGAGAAGATGTGATGTGTACTGCATTTTTAAATACTTCCTGTTTTTCAAGTTCTTCCTTGTTTTTAGCTATTCTGAGGCATTCATTTTCTTTGACAGGAGAGTGGAATCTTTTTTGAATGCTTTCTGGCCATCAGAATCAAATTGTGGTCAGACAGACCAGCTAGCATGTTATAGGTCAGACCTGGGCATTGTCCAGCTTTGGAGCCACAAACAGCCCTTTAGTTAACTCTGACCGGCCCCTTTAAGCTAATTTGGAATTACAAAATAAACATATTTTATCATTTTCCCTCATGCTTGAACTAAAGCTGCATTGCTTTTATTTTAGAGATGTTTTTAAATGACATTTTTTGTAAGGCAGCTTCACTTTTTCATTGCTTAGTCAGAACATCAACTCTTACCAGTCTGAGCAGTGCGTCAGAACAATGTTATTTATACTTTTAATTTTAAAAAAAAATACAATTCATATTATGCAGAATTGAGATAAGCATGTTGTGGCCCCTGATCATTTGTGCAAGATCAGATTTGGCCGCTGTTCTTTTAGATGTTTTCTACAAGATCCATCCTCCCAGTTCATGTTGAAATCTGCAAAAATGACAGTCTCTTTGTTTATATGACACTCTGAAGCTGCTGAAGTCACTCCCCATAGATTCTGAATGGTTCCTCAGTCGTCCAAATTTCAAAATATGACAAGATACAAAGAGATTGTATGAAAAGTGAAATTTGTATGGTCTCAAGTAGCAAAGGATTATTGTTGGCTTTGAACAAAATACTGGTATTAAAACTTAAATCACAAGTCTAATCACAATCACAATGTTAGTTTGAAAAAGCTTATCACCCATTCATTGCTCTGAATTCTAAACAATCGGCGTCGGCATCGCCCATATCTGTCGATCTCTAGTATGAAGTAACAAGACAAAAAATAATAAACATTTTCAGGCATTTACAGTTCTGCTGTGGATCAAATATCTGCATCAGCACCAGACTAATGATCGTCTCTTTGACCCACTGCTGACCTTCAAATTCTATTAAGAAGAATCACATGTATTTGTGTTTGCTATTAAAAAACTAACAATGACGACAGAGGACAGAGGTCTTTTTGCATTCATTTTAACACTGAACATTGTAATTAGTCCACTATTAAAATAATTGGACTCAGCAGGCTCTAAAACACCCAACAAAGAGGTGTTATCACAGATGGTGGCATTATTGGTAACATTTTAGTTTAGGGACCACATATGAATTGTAAAATGCATAATAAGTGCCTAATTACATATTTGTTAGTATTTATAAAGTATTTTCAATGTGTTTTTTGTCTAAGGCTGTATTTTGCAAGTATAAAATCATGAGCTGTTTTCTTCCCATTACAATAGATGTTTTTTACATACACTGAAATCTTAAAAAAACATGAATAAGTAGGGACAGGACGAGACACAATTTCAACAAGATGAGACGAGATTGGGTCCACGAGAACGAGAAAAGATGAGATTTTAATACCATTTCTAATACAGATATTTCACAATCCAATTTCCAATTTTGGCCTTTTATTTATTCGATTTCATATTTTTGTTTCCATTCTAGTGCTGCTTTTCAGAACTGTAAGAGATGTACGTCTTGAACGTGTAACCCTTTTTCGTCCAATCCAAACAGAAACAGTTGAAAAAAATCTCACAAGATCCTTTTTCTCATGTGTGCATGATCTTGTGGCATTTTTGTCTTGCGAGATTTTGTGACACAGGATCTTGTCCCATCTCTAGTGTTTGATAAATACCAAATAATAGCTGAGTAACAGGTAATTAGTAAACAAATTACTGTATTTTTCGGACTATAAGGAGTATAAGTCGCACCAGCCAAAAGCTGCATAATGAAGAAGAAAAAAACATGTATAAGTCACACTTTTTTGGGGGAAATTTATTTTAGAAAGTCAAAGACCACGAACCGACATTTCATCTTGAAAGGCAAGTTCTAGAAGTTATTGTGATAAAAACAACCCAATAGAGAAGAATCCGTGTATCATTCGTTCATTTGTTTTTCAATATAGAACCAAAAATAAAAAAATGAAAAAAACAACTCTTTTCTTTATAATTTGTCTCTAAAACCAAAATGAAAAAACCGATAACAATTTGTTTTTTTCATGTTTGATTCATATATACGATTCATATGGACTTCATATATTTGGTCTATGGACTGAAAAATGTAATATATAAGTCACACCTGAGTGTAAGTCGCAGGAACCACCCCAACCCTGAAAAAGTGACTTATAGTCCGAAAAATACGGTACCACTTTTCACCACGGGATATCAATAATATACTATCCATAAATGTTCTCTATCTAAAAGTGTGTTTCAACCTTTATTATTTGGCCAAATTGCATAAAACGACCTCAATGTAAAATCAGCAATCCAAACGTTGTAATCATTGACTCAACAACGACTAAAATGACCATTGACCGAAATGTTTTTGGCGTGAACCTTCTTTTGTTTTCCACCTTCACTCATATCTGTTTGGAAATCACAAACTAGCACTAACCACTCCAGGGTTTCCGTAAACAAACTCTCTTTCAGACTTCAGCACCTCCCAACAAAACCAAACCACTGTCTCCTCCGAAGAACAAAACACTGTCTCTAGACAATGGCTCATTTCAGATTTTTGACACTAGATGAAAAACCGTCTGCTGGCCTAATTATATCTTTGTGTTAGACTCTTTGTTGCTTTCTGACTTGTCGAGAAAAAGAACTCTTCTTCTTTTCTTTTTTGTATCGGGAATTTCCGAGTTGTCAGCAAAATCAAACATGTTATGATCTCTTCACAATTGGCGCTGGAACTCTGTATGTCCCGCTATTTTGGTCTCCCTACCCTTTTTTTTTTTGAAGGGGACCATCCATCGCAACCATAAACACTATCTTTAGTAGCGCCAGCATGTAATTAGCCCCTGTAAAGAAGTTAAGTGTGAAGCGGCTCGTTCAACTTTGGAGACTGTACCATTTGCTCCCTGTTCCATGTTAAGACCCCAGTCAGCCAAACATCACAAGCTTTCTGCTGCTTTTTTTGTGTACGTACACCCCCTCACTCCACACTCACCACCCTTCATTTCCCCTGACCCCCTCCCCAAAAGGGACAACTCCTCCCCCGCCGAGAACCCCCATCCTTTTCCCCCGATCCGACCCTAGTTCAGTCGCCCCTCGGGGAATAGACCTACCACCAAAGATCTACCGAGCGAACATCCCAGTCCACCACATGTTAAACGTCCTGCGAGCTCAAAAAAAAAAAAAAAAAACAGAGTAGAGAGAGAGACACTGAGGCACGGGGAATACTCGGAGGGGTAGATCGAGCGAGGAGGCGGGGATGGAGCGAGGGAGGGGGCGGGGGTAGCAGTGGAGAAGAGGAAAAGAGAGAGAGAGAGACAGAAGCTCTGCGGTGGTAGCAGCCAGAGCAGTCCGAGCTCAGCCAGCGGGGGTATAGGAAGGAGGAGAGATGTCGACAGAGAAAGGGGAAAGTCAAAGCACGTTGCCAGATTGAGTGAGACAGCTACAGAGCAGGAAGGATTCTAGGCAAGTTGAGAAGAGGAGAAGAGAGAGGAGGGAGAGAAGGGGCTCGTCAGCGCTTTGGTGGATGTTAACTTTGCGTGGATGAGTGCTTAGCGGCTGCAAGGGGAGCAAGGAAGGAGCTTCTGTGGATTTTTTTCCCTTTTTTTTTTTTACAATATGCGTGTCCCTTGAATGCACCAGGATGCTGAGTTTCAACGCAGGTAAGTCCGAGGAATACTGGACATGCGTGACAAGCCGGGGTAACAAATGTGGGGGGGATAGAGGACTCCCTTGTCTTATACCCAATCTAAAGACTGCAATATTTTCGGGTCATGCTTGCCTGCTTGCTTTGATGGCATTTTAGTTGCAGCTTTGTCATGATTCTAGTAGAGCTGGTTTAAAGGGACTTGAACTGCACGTTGTCAATGGTACCTGAATTAAAGAAGTATATGTAAAAATAGATGTTCACTACAATATCGTGAGTCGGTATGACTAAATTACATTAATTTAAATGATCAAATTGCTACGCATACTTTTAATACCTAATAACTGTCACTGAATACAACTATAGTAGTAGTAATAGTAGTAGTAGTACTATTGTCAGTGTGTCTACTGTACACATTCCACTCAGATTGACTTGCAAGTTTAAAGGTACTTGTAAATACCACTTTAAAGGCATTTAAAGTGGCATGTTACGCTATTTTCTGATCTTGTTTCCTCATCGAAAACATATCTGGAGTTGTGTTTCGTTTCATTCACACATGATTAACACACAAACCCTGCAGATTTAGCTCCACTGTGTTTTTAAACTCCACACATCTTCACTAAAATCATTTGGATCATTTCAGTGTTGCCAAATTTCTACTGAAGAAAAGTACCACTTCATGACATCACAAGGTGGAACACAACCTTTTGAGCTTTGGAGATGACTATAACTTTTTCAGTAAATTTTGAACATATTAATTTTGGTATACATGAAAAGAATTTAGACTAAAAAAAAAAAGGCAATAAATAAATATAATTATTATATTTGGCTAATTTTATATTCACAAATGTAAATTCTGTTATACCTGTTTGTTTTTTCCTGTTTTAATCAAGCAGTTAGAATTCTACTGATCCACTATTTCTAAGTGTATTGAATATCTTTGTACAACGTAACTGGGACTGTTTTTATGTTTTTATTTTATTTTATTTTTTTCTATATTTGCCTCCTCTTGGCATCTTATTTGTCATGTCCTGTATATTCAAACTCAAACGTGTGAAACAAAACACAACTTCAGGTCTGTTTTTGACGAGGAAACAAAATTCCAACATAACTAAAAGCGCACGAGAGTTTTGTTGTGCAGTATAGGACCTGCTGGTTTGGATTTCATTGCAACGTTGACACATTCATTGATTAGTTGGTCAAAAGTCTCTTGCTCGTGGACTTTACAAATGTCATCCAATCTCAAAAGATGTATTGCTTTTTGGCACAAACACACTCCACTTTGAACTTGCTTTAAGGCAGGATCGATCTACATGCGCTCCCGTGGTGTACCTTGTAAATGTCAGCCCATTTCAATATGCTGATTTTCAAGACGAGCCTCGTAGCATTATCACAAGGTTGCGTCCTCGCCGAACTTCCGCTGGGTCATCCAAATAACAGTCCAACTCGCAAATGTCAAACCGAAGGACTACGATGTCTGAAATTCTCCCTCCTGTCGCCGCGTACATGTCCCCTGCATGCTCCTCTCCTCCGGGCTCGCAGTGAGAAGCGGTGGCTAGCTTGTACTGTTGCTAGTGGCAACAGTGTGCGGCCAGGTGGTTGCATAAATGCACAGACCCTTTAAAGTCCTCTGTCATCAGAATGTGCAAAACAGCAGAACGGAGACAACTGCAGGCAAACTGAAGATAATATATTCTTAATGATTCACTGAGTCAGAGATGTCAGTTAGTTATTTGCTTCTCTGTTAAAGGTGCATTGTGTAACTTTTCTGCTGGAAGGTTCATCAAATGGTTTTCTTCATCAAGATTTTAATGCTTTGTCTGGAATGTTTCACAGTATGGCATTAAACCTTTCTATCTTCATGGACACCAAACCAGACCAAGTTACAGGTCAGATCTGTAGAGAGGCGACCTCGCTCACAGTCAGAATGTTTGTTTTTCAAGGGATTTTTGAGTCATAAAACCACCTGTAATTGAATATATATATATATATATATATATATATATATATATATATATATATATATATATATATATATATATATATATATATATATATTATGGCATGCCGTTTAGGAAATTAAAGAATATATTGAATGAAATTTGAATATATTGAATGAATGCTTGAATATATTGAATGAAACTTGAATATATGGAATGAAAGTTTGAATATATGGAATGAAACCTGAATATATTGAATGAACGCTTGAATATATTGAATGAACGCTTGAATATATGGAATGAAACTTGAATATATGGAATGAAAGTTTGAATATATGGAATAAAACCTGAATATATTGAATGAATGCTTGAATATATTGAATGAATGCTTGAATATATTGAATGAATGCTTGAATATATTGAATGAACGCTTGAATATATTGAATGAATGCTTGAATATATTGAATGAACGCTTGAATATATTGAATGAACACTTGAATATATTGAATGAATGCTTGAATATATTGAATGGAACTTGAATATATGGAATGAAAGTTTGAATATATGGAATGAAAGTTTGAATATATTGAATGAAACTTGAATATATTGAATGAACGCTTGAATATATTGAATGAAACTTGAATATATGGAATGAAAGTTTGAATATATGGAATGAAAGTTTGAATATATTGAATGAAACTTGAATATATTGAATGAACGCTTGAATATATTGAATGAAACTTGAATATATGGAATGAAAGTTTGAATATATGGAATGAAACTTGAATATATTGAATGAACGCTTGAATATATTGAATGAAACTTGAATATATTGAATGAACGCTTGAATATATGGAATGAAACTTGAATATATTGAATGAACGCTTGAATATATTGAATGAAACCTGAAAACGACGTCATAACGGCACTGGCGCCATCTTTTGTTTCTTTCATTTCGTGGCCTACCTACCATTGTCAGCATGAGCGAGTCTGCAAGAAATTTAGTTGCAGCAATAATAAATAACGAGGAAGCAAACAATGCCCTGGCGAATGCGTGTAGTTTTACGAGAAATACAAATTTTAACATATACCGCTCTACGGACAAAGAAATTCATTCCTTTTTTAATAGAGGTGGACATGTGAACCCCACAGGCCAGGTGTGTCAGTCAACTGCTTAAGAAACATGCCTGCGCCTCAAAGGAGGAACCTGCAGCCCCAACCTACAATCTACGTCCATACACACGAAAGGGCCCAAGACACAAGAGGTAAGGAAATAATTTAATACATTTTAATTAAGCGGTTGAGAAAGCTTAAGTTTAGCCCTGGAGGTGTTTATACTGGACTGGGCTAGGCCAATAGTCCATGATAAACACCTCCAGGGGCTAGGCTTAAGTTGAAGCACCAGGTTAAACGGGGCTGTTGTGCGTACCGTCTCCACAATCGCATGCAATTAGGCTAAAACATGTTTAACATCTCAGATAACAGGGGAAAGTATCCTACAACCACAGAAACATACACTCAACTCTCACTACATGCACTGACATCTCTCATTAGACAGCTGGAATGGTTTGTCTCTTCTAAACCTTCTCCCTCTTTGAGTAAGATAATAGAAAAGTTGCTTGCTATTACTGTATAATTACCGCAAATTAGCGATTAGCATTACTGCTAAATAATCTTAGAAGGTTTAACATGTCTAATATTTCTGTTGTTCGTTGTTACTAATTAGAGTAAACGAAATGAAACTTTTCTCAACCGCAATTAAAATGTATTAAATTATTTCCTTACCTCTTGTGTCTTGGGCCCTTTCGTGTGTATGGACGTAGATTGTAGGTTGGGGCTGCAGGTACCTCCTGTGAGGGCGCAGGCATGTTTCTTGAAACGGTTGACTGACACACCTGGCCTGTGGGGTTCATATGTCCACCTCTATTAAAAAGGAATGAATTTCTTCGTCCAGAGCGCGGTATATGTTAAAATTTGTATTTCTCGTAAACTACACGCATTCGCCAGGGCATTGATTGCTTCCTCATATTTATTATTGCTGCAACTAAATTTCGTGCAGACTCGCCATGCTGACAATGGTAGGTAGGCTACTTAAATGAAAGAAACAAAAGATGGGCGCCAGTGCCGTGATGACATCGTTTTCAGGTTTCATTCAATATATTCAAGCATTCATTCAATATATTCAAGCTGCCTCATTCAATATATTCAAACTTTCATTCCATATATTCAAACTTTCATTCCATATATTCAAGTATCATTCAATATATTCAAGCATTCATTCAATATATTCAAGTTTTATTCCATATATTCAAACTTTCAAACAATATAATCAAGTTTCATTCCATATATTCAAAATTTCATTCAATAAATTAAAGTTTCATTCAATATATTCAAGCATTCATTCAATATATTCAAGCATTCATTCCATATATTCCAAGTTTCATTCAATATATTCGTTTCATTCAATATATTCTAGTTTCATTCAATATTTTCAAACTTTCATTCCATATATTCAAGTTTCATTCCATATATTCAAGTTTCATTCCATATATTCAAACTTTCATTCCATATATTCAAGTTTCATTCCATATATTCAAGCGTTCATTCAATATATTCAAGCATTCATTCCATATATATTAAGGTTTCATTCAATATATTCTTTAATTTCCTAAACGGCATGCCATAATATATATATATATATATATATATATATATATATATATATATATATATATATATTCAATTATATACCGTATTTTCCGGACTATAGAGCTCAACGGTATATAAGTCGGTATATACAAGCTGCAACCGGGCTATAAGCTGCAGATATTTACTGCATCTACAGAACGATTTTGTACTGTAAATGTACATTTATGTACCTGAACAGATTCTTTCTGAACAGTGCCTTTTAACACGGCAGCAACTGTGCTGATTAAAACGAGGTCAAAAACAGAAAATAATCGGTAATTAACCTTCATTTCTCTTGTGCACTGAAACCACAAGTCACTTTCGCTGAAACCATTGACGCCGGGCTTATGTGCAGCAGCAGGGCAGAGGTCTGCGCGGGACACAATTTCAGTCCCCCTCCCGCATTCTTCAGTACCGTTCCCGCCCGCTCCCGCGTCAAAAAGCTTTCAGAATATGTCCCGTGCCGCACTGTTTTGTGTTGGGTCCCGCGGGTGCAGGGCTCTACAGCGGTTTCCTTCCTGGAGCAAGATCGATGCCTTCAACTTAAAACTTGCATCATACAAACTCCTTCGTGTGCTTTTCATAATGAAGGGGTGAGGATTTGAAAATAATTACCAGTTAGTAATTTGCCGTGCGCGTTATATCTGCTAAATAAAAAGTAGCATATTCTTCTTTGCATTAATTTTCCGTCTATCTTGTTTTTGAAATTCCGGTTAGAGCGCCCCTAGCGGTGGAAGAAAAATCCACAGAATAGCCGCACCTTTGTAAAAGCTGCATGGTTGACATCTCCATAGAAACAAGCAGGTAACGAACTTTTAAGAACAAAGTATGATACACACAAAGTGTTTTTGACAAAGGAAAACTCAAAATACTGGACTTCATAGCTGGGCGTCACCAGCTTGTTACCTGTCACTTAGAGGTAAAACTATCCACGGGCAAAAGGGGCTATTTGAAAATCCCACAGTGTCTTTTGCTTCCATGACAACCACTCTACTCTCTCAGGAAGATTAAGATTTCTGTCCGGCCCACTAATCCCGTACAGAAATGACAGGAGCAGAAGTGGGTGTAGTGAGGAGAAGAGAATATAGATTATCGGGGAAGAGGTTGGTAGACGAGTGTTTTGAAATAGACCGAGGCGACGGTTAGAGTGTGTATGTCAACGTCAGCGCAGGTCGATAGGCCGTCCTGATCGTCTGGACTGGTGATACTCAGTGAATATGGATACTTTCATGCAAGAGGTAACATGTTTTTGTGAATTTATTGATCCACACAGTGGTTCCATTCATTTGACAGCAAGTATTATGGATTATATTGTTTTTTTATGACTACGTTAAAAACATCAGTTGCTCAGTTGGTGGAGCGTTTGTTTGATTCACTGACCAGTTTCTGTGTGCACTGGTGTTCGAGTGTGTTTGTGAATGTGTGAGTGGTTCCTTGATGTAAAGCGCCTTAAGTCTTGAAGGTGGAAAAGCGCTGTATACAAATGTTTTTATTTATCTGTTGCTTATAATTACGCATATTTCTTTATTTATTGGCCTTTATTTAACCAAGAGTCTCATTGATATTAAGAATCTCTTTTTCAGGGGAGTTCTGCCCCATAGAGGTCTGATTGTTTTTAGTAAGAGGGGAAACCAGACCACCATGAGGAAACCTACACAGAGAGAACATGCAAACTCCACACAGAAAGGCCCTGTGCCACCCCAGAGTCCAACCCAGGACCTTGTTGCTGTGAGGAGTACTAACCACTTTGCCATTCTGTCACTTATTATAGGTGATAGTAGGAGATATCAGTCTAGTAATGGAATATAATAATAATAATAATAATAATAATAATAATAATAATAATAATAATAATAATAATAATAATAATAATAATAATAATAATAGAGAAAAAGATTTGTGATGAGTTTATTTAAACCCCTCCTAAAGGATTTTAGGTGTGCCGTATGGTCCTAAAAATACAGTAAATGTTGATTTGTGTATTGAGTGAGGACAGTACAGCTTGACATACATATATACTTGACATATATACTTGACATATATACTTGACATACAGTATATAGAAATAAGCAACATTCAATGGAGCTCGACAGTGACTACGCACCTCCCGATTCTACTGTACATTTGTTTCAAAATAAATAAATCAAAGTTTGAAAGCTAATGTCCACAAGAACTATAATTTGATTTCAAATCTATTTCTGAAACCTTTTTAAATCATTAAATTTTTAAAACAGAATCTTTTGTTCGAAACTTTTTGGGCTTAAAACAACCACATTATTGTTCTTAGTCACCACGTAAGCTGCTTAGTCTGTGCGATGTCTTTGAACTCTTAATATTTGAATTTTTGGAAAGTCTATGGGAAAAATCACTATACAATTTCCTCCATATGTGACTGGCCACAGCAGTGCCCCAAATTCACCTGAAGCCTGCCACACCCTCACCAAATAGGTCCAAAAATACCCCGCTTTATCCAACACAAACAGAATCTCTTATTTTCTTTTTTACTGTGTGCACTTTTTTTTGTAATTTTCATTGTTTCATTAGGTCATTCTAAAAAAAAATCCCATTATACACCATTGTAAAACCCCGGGAGAGCACGGGTGGTGGCATCGCTCCGTCCAAAAAGGAATGGCATCCGTCTAGTTTGTGACTTCTGACGTTCTTTCTTCCTCCCCACTGAGAGTTTCCCAAGATCCGTCTAAAATAGCGTGGCCCCCACCAGAATAATGCTTTTATGATTTTAAATGCCAGAGGAGGAGAGCTTGGTGATGAAAACTCCACTTCCCAATCTCAATGACTATGTTTCAGTTTGCTAATTGCACCGTAGCAGTAGAAGATCTGGTACACTTCAGTATTTCCTTTAGGGCAGAATGATATCAAGAGAGAAAAAAAAAAAACATGGAATATGGGCTGGCCTTGTTGTCTGTGGGAAAGATAATAAATATAATAAAGAGATGACGGAATTTCCCCATTGGCGAAGACAGCGACTTTAATTTGAAATATGTGACACAGGGACACACTGCTGAAAGGAAATGAGTTATGTGGGAGTTGAGGAATAGTCTGGTCAAAAATCTCACTTTTCGGTCGTTGGTTTGTCATTGCTCTGCCTGGAATGTTCCACAGTGTGACATTAACCAGCTCTACTTTACATGTATTTGATTACAAGTGCTTTTATGACTCAAGAATACCTAGAAAAACAGGCACCTCTCCACAGATCTGACCTGTAACTTGGCCTGGTTTGGTCTCCATGAAGATAAAAAGATTTAATGCCGTACTTTGAAACATTCCAGACAAAGCCATAACATTTCCATGGAGAAAAGAATCAGAAATGTTACACAATGCACGTTTAAATATATAAGTACATGTATAAGCAGCTCTTGAGGTCAAAATAAATCCAATGTGTACTTCTGCATCTAATTATAACGTGTTTTAATGTTGGATAACCAGGAAGTGCACTGTTAGCATGCAAGTGTGGTGTCTGAAAGTTGTGAGAAGTGCTTCAGAATGCATAAAGTAAGTGAAGAACGTTGGATAACTGCAGACTGTTGAAAATGAACTTGTTTTTCCAGTTTTTTAAGACAGCATCTTTAAGCTATCTAATATATGAATATGGAAATTAAATGTGCACTGCATAACTTGCTTGTCTCCATGGAGATGTTATCATTTCTTCTGGAATGTCCCGGTATGGTGTTAAACCTAACCATCTTACATGTACTCAATAACATGTTTTTTATTGACTTGAAACCTTGCATTTTTACCATGACCGGGCTCGCCTCTCCACAAATCTGATCTGTAACCTGGCCCTATAACACCACCTGTTGTTTACATAGAGATAAATAACAGTAAAGCCATACTGTGGAACATTCCAGGCAACATTTCCATGGAAAGAAGCAGATGACGGGACCTTCACTCTAAAACTTTCATAGTGCAGCTTGAAGTTGGACTCCCTGTCACTTTTGTTTCGTCTTCTTAAAATTAGATCGGAATGTGTAGTCGTATTCAAATTTGCTTGTAAAAGTTGTTGTCTTATACGTACAAAGTCTACTTAGTACTTTATGTGAAAATCTTGTATACGTTTGACATTTTGAGCCTATAGGCCTGTATATAGTGCTGGCATTAACCCGAGTGCAGAGTTAAATCACAAAAACTATTCTAAATCTACATGTCATGAGCTGCAGTAAATAAACAGCAGAATGAGACTCTTTAGTGCTTAGTTTGCATCTGTAATTAGTTATAAAAGTGATTCAACTTTTTATGCTGTAAATCTTGTCATTTAGACAAAAAATAGCCAAAAATATCAGCGTAACGCAAAGAAAATGTACATATGACTTACTTCTTACTTGAAATCTGGGGTATCTTTTGTGTTAGCCTGATAACCGCTAACAGTCTTTGGGGCGTCACTAGCACAGGGTTGGAATCTCTTCTTCTTATTTTAGCATAATTTATAGCCTGCTGTATGCGGTAGGTCAGGAAGCTCTGATGCCATCAGTCACCTTCTATTTGACACCTCACTCAAACGCCTATCTGCTCTCATCTGTGCACTATTTGGCTTCTATCTTTCTTTCTGTAGTAGTAGTAGTAGCAGTAGTAGTAGTAATAGTAACAGTAGTAGTAGTAGTAGTAGTAGTAGCAGTAGTAGTAGTAGTAGTAGCAGTAGTAGTAGCAGTAGTAGTAGTAGCAGCAGCAGTAGTAGTAGTAATAGTAGCAGTAGTAGTAGTAGCAGTAGTAGTAGTAGTAGTAGCAGTAGTAGTAGTAATAGTAGCAGTAGTAGTAGCAGCAGTAGTAGCAGTAGCAGTACTTGTTGTTCTTGTAGTACTAGTATCTGATGGGGAAGCTCACCTTCGATTTGACATGTTCAAACACTAATCTTATCTAGAAAGCGTTTAGTTTCTATCATTAAAAATGGTTGAACTAAAAATAAGATAAGTAAAGTATCTTTAGTTACTGCTTCCACAGTTGTACTTGTATATTTTATACTACATGGGGGGTGAGGTACTTCATGACGTTGTCACTCACTCAAGTGTCTGACACCGTCGTCAGCTGCTGGGCCGGCCAAAGAATTGGACCGTTAAGTAGCTGTCAATCACAAGTACAAAAATAAGTACTTCAAGTAAATATAAGCGAGTACTCTCCTGTACTATGGGAGCTACTGTTTAGCCTGAGTTACTGCTCTTTCAGAATACATTGTCTTGTGGGTCAAGCACTTAATCCTTTCAGTTTTCCCAAAACCATTGGAAAGAAGTTGGCACCATATCCAAGTGCAATATGACTGAACTGTCCAGTTTTATTATTATAAATTTTTTTATGGTTTAATATTTTTTAAGTTTTATTTTTATTTTTTGTATTATTGTTATTATTTTATTCATTTATTATTATTATTATTATTATTATTATTATTATTATTATTATTATTTATGCATTCAACATGCATTCTCAGAGTTGCACAGTTTAAATATGGTAAATAAAGGTTAAATAAAAAATAAATAAAACTCTACATGGAGTTTTATTTATTTTTTATTTTACCTTTATTTTACCAGGGAAGTCCCTTGAGCTAAATTTTTTTTTACGAGTCTAAAAACAGCATGTTGCACTTGGTGATGTCATCTGGTGGCTCCTCCATGTTTTTAACATTCCCTCACCATCACATAAACTCGTTTGGAACATTCAGCTCTGGAAAAACATGCTTTCCCTGAGATAACTTTTTCACTAGCAGTGGTTGTTTGTCGCCTCATTCAAACCGCCTTAAAGTCTTAGCGAGAGTTTCGTGCCACTTTGAGTTGAATTTATTGAAGTGTGTTTGTGTGTGTGTGTTTGGGGTTCAGGGCCCTCTTGATTTATCAGTAACACCAGTGTCATTTACAAGTCACATATGTTCCTCAGCTCGTGCAGGATGGATCTTCCAGCGCTCCCGTCCCCCAGACTTTCCCGGGTCCGTGGGAGTAAACAGATCTGAGATGACAAAGAGCGGTTCACATGTGTCATTACAGTCGTCACAGGGTCAGATGTGGAAGCTTCACTGTGATCAGGAGGAGACATGTCACTTCCCACACCTCAGCTCACCTCAGGGGCATTCCTGTGCATGAACATCACCACAGCTCCGGCTAAACGCTCCTTTAACTGTTTTCTCTTACACTTAGGGCTTTGCTGACATTTTAACGGCTTTTTTTTATGAATCCGCACTTTAAACCTGTGGCTCTCGAAGGTTTCACATGCACCAAGTACCTCCAGAGAAAAAATGTTGATTTGCAAGTACCACCAGATCCACACCAGGTCTATGACAGGACTACTTCAGGTCTTACCTAGGTCTAAACCAGGTCTAAACCAGGTCTAAACCAGGTCTAAACCAGGTCTACACCAGGTCTATAACAGAGCTACTCCAGGTCTAATCTAAGACTAAACCAGATCTAAACCAGGTCTATAACAGGACTCTTCCAGGTCTAATCTATGACTAAACCAGGTCTATAACAGGACTACTCCAGGTCTAAACCAGATCCAAACCAGGTCTATAACAGGATTATTCCAGGCCTAATCTAGTCCTAAACCAGGTCTAGCAGGACACTGTAGTTCTAAAGAAGAAATTATCCAAAGATGAGCAAAAAGTGGTCAAAATAATCTGTAAATGAGCCAAACCCAGACTCTGAAGAGCGACAAATTCCAACCTGAAGAAGCTTGTGTCCCACAGTTTGACAAATACATTTTAAATTACACTCCACCATGTGGAGGAGCAGCCCCTGCTTGTCTTCATTGCCTGGAAGGTTCGTCAGTATTGCATTAAAGGCGTCTTTTGTGGTTGAAATAAGAAAATGATGGCACCAGGCCAAGTTACATGTCAAATCTGTGGAGAGGCAAGCCCACTCACTGTTAAAATGCCTGTTTTGAAGGTAAATGCCTGTATAAATGCATGAATGCCTGTATAAATGCATGAAAGTTATGTTTAATGTCATACTGTGGAACATTTCGGCCAGTGACAGACCCCCCTCTTCACAAAAGTGACATAGTGAGGTTTTAAATTGGTTTTGATGGTTTCATTTAATTTGTCAGCAAAATTATTCTCACTATTTTGGTATACAATTTTCAGGAAAGATTAGAACAAATTAGCCCAAGAAACATTATTAGATTATTAGATTTTTATTTTTTAGCAATTGCGAGATAGGCCATACTAACTAGCTGAAATGGGTTAGCAAAGACACAAACACATTTGGGCATTTACCCCTGACCTATGAGCCAAACACTGCCCACCTAGCGAAACAACCAATCTTTCCACAATTTTGAAATTTCTCGCGTCTTTCCATCCCCTAAATCCCTTTGGCCAACCCACTTTCAGCGCCGTGTCGTCCGTTTGTGCAGCGCCCTCTCCTCCAGTGCCTCATGTCACGACAGAACCCTCCACCCGAGCCAGACGCTGATCAAATATTTATCGTTAGCATGTTTTTGGACCACACGGTTAGCCAACGTTAGCGTAGCCCGTTTAGCAAAGGAAAATGATCTGTTTCTGTACTTTACTTTAGTACATTTCACAGTTGATTCTTTTTACTCTGAGTGCAGGTATCTGTACTTTCTACTCCACTACATGTTTGAACAGGACTCAAAAGGAAAAGTAAAGTAATAAGCAATGTTTCCTTTAATTTTGTTCAGTACTAAGCAAATTTAAATGTGTCTTGTAGTTTGGGCAAATAGAAATATACAAATAAAAACTGCTATGAGAAAAAACATAAATACAATTGTTTCTGTTGAACAAATCTACAAAATTATTTTACTTTATACTTGTTAAGTACATTTTTGAACTTGTACTTTAATACATAAGTAGATTTTTCATGTGATACTTGTGATACTTGTATTTTAAGGTGTTTTTGAGCTATAAAACACTTGTAATTGAACAAACGCAAGGCTAATATGTTTAATGCCCTACTGTGGAACATTTCAGGCTAGGAAATAACATCTCCGTGGAAACGAGCAAGCAACAGACCTTCTATTTTAGAAGTTACACAGCACAAAAAAGTAAATTAGTAACAAAATAACACACTTTTCCACCCAGCCGCTCCAGCTGCTCATGCTTTTCCAACAGGAGGCACAGCTGTGTCTGTGACTGAGGCCCTGGAGCCCATCGGCCTCTGAAAACCACCTGAGGATTAGGCTCTAAGAGGATTGGGCCGAGTGCAGATTTGATTTTTTATAGAATTAAAAGTGTAATTCTCCCTGTCCACCACGCGCTTTATTTCATGAGGCTCTCGAAGTGGATATTTGTTTCATTTCTGTGTCCTACTTTTACACGAGTCACCAGGGAGTATTCTTCACCAGGGAGTATTCTTTACTATTTAGGATTTTGTATCTAGTATTTAGTACTAGTAGTAGTATTTGGCTGTAGTAGTTTGGTTGAAATAGAATGCATTTTACAGGAAGCATACTACCCCCAGCCCCTCTTTCTCTTTCACTATTTCTCTCTCTCTCTCACTCCCTTCTCTATCTCTCTCCTTCTCTATCTCTCTGTCTCTCGATATCTCTCCTTCACTCTCTCACACTCCCACTTTTTCTCTCTTCTTTGCACCTTCTATCTCTATTTCTCTTTTTCTCTCTCTCCCCCTCTCTCTCCTTCCCTCTCTCACTTTCACCCTTCCTCCCTCCTTCTCACTTCTTTCCTCTTTCTCTCTCCCTCTCCTTCTTTCGCTCTTTCTCACCACACCTCTCCTTTCCTCTCTCTCTCTCTCTCTCTCTCTCCTTTCCTCTTTCTCTCTCTCTAAGTATGAAGCGTCAGACCTTTTCTATAATATCCAAATCAAGTTTGAAATGTTTGTATTGTAACAACACAAACCCCAACACAAATCTTCACTAGAACTTTTATAGACTTTTCTTGTATTTTTAAAGGTGCACTATGGAACTTTTTACGTGGGGGTTCGTCACCTTCTTGTTTCTATGGATATGTCACCTGAAAAGTTCCACAGTATGACATTAGTATGACTCCTCTTCTTAGTAAATACTACAGAACAGTGGTTGCAGCAGGTGAGAATACTGAACTTTTCTCAGCTTGGTTCCTGGTTTATCTTCTCGTCTCCACCACCCCGCCCTCTGTTTCTTTACTGTTAATTGTCCAATCTTTCGTCGTCATCTCCTCCCAGCGGGCGTTCCACATTCTCTGACCCCGGGGCCTTCGTACCGGGGCCCAGGTCAAAGCGAATTACTGTGGAATGTCCCCTGCTTGAATGGGTACTCCGCAGGGCTCAGCGTGGCACCACTCCTGTTCATATACGAGGCGGTGGACTTTTCATTTCAAACCTGTTAGGAGAGGGGTGGGGTGGGAGGAGGGATGGAAGGGTGGAGGAGGTGTGTACTTCTTCCCGTCTTCTCGTCCGTCTCTCCAAATCAGCCCTGGAGTGGAAACGTGTGTTTTTTAATGATAGGACGCCTCCGTGACTGCAGGCAATACAAAGTAATTAAGTCTTTTTCTCAGTGCATTCCTTCACAACCCCCCAGCTCATCTACTATCACTCTCTCCTTCTCTCACTCTCTTTCTCACTCTCTCCTTTCCTCTTTCTTTCTCACTCTGTCCTTCCTTCTTTCTCTCTCTCCCTCTCTGTTTCTTTTCCTCTTTCTCATCCCCCTCTATCTCTCCCCTTCCATCTTTCTCTATCTCCTTCACACTCTATTTCACTCCCTTTTTCTCTCCTTTCTTTATCTCTCCATCCCTCTCTTTCTCTCCCCCTCCCTATCTCTCTTCTTCCTTCTTTTTCTCTCTCTCTCTCTGTTTCTCGCTCCCCTCTCTATCTCTGCCCTTCTCTCTGTTGCACCCTCTTTCTCCCTCTCTATCTCTCTTTAGAATTTTAATCTCTCCTCTCTCTCACTCTCTCCTTCCCTCTTTCTCTCCCTCTTTCTCAATCACACACTTTTTCTCTTTTCCTCTCTATCTTTCCCTTTACATTTTTCGCTATCTCCTTCGCTCTCTCTCTATCTCACTCCTTTTTCCTCCCTCTTTATCTCTCCTTCCCTCTCTTTCTCTCTTCCATCCATCTCTCTCCTTCCTTCTTTTTCTCTCCTCTCCCTGTTTCTCCCCTCTCTATCTCTGTCTTTCCCTCTTTCTCCCCCTCTACTGTATCTCTGTTTTCTTTATTAATCCCTTCTCTTTTTTTCTCTTTCTCTCCCTTTTTCTCTCTCACTCTCCTGTCTATATTCCCTTTCCCCTATTTCTCTCCCTTTCTCTGTCTTATTCTCTTTCTTTCTCTCTCACTCTCCTTCCCTCTCTCTCACTCCTTCTCTCTCTCTCTCTCTCTCCTTCCCTTCTCTATCTCTCTCCTGCCCTGTTGTTCAGTATCGATTCCTTCTTCGATACTAGCCTTAGTATTGGCCCTGAGGTAAAGTGTCTCCATGACGACGGGCAGGTGCGCATCTATCGGCAGAAGTCCTCCTGATAAACTCGTCTGAAGTGTTGTTCAGTTCAGTTTGACGCAGACGTTTAACTCACCGACCCCGATCCTTTCATCACATCCTGGACGATTTACTACAAGTCTGAGAGAAAAGGACAAAAGAGAGAGAGAGAAAGGTACTACTGCTGCTGATGAAGGGATGGAGAGAGAGGGAGTGTGTGGCGGGGGAAAGAGAGGGGGGAAAGAGAGAGAGAAAGATGCTGCTGATGAAGGAAGGGAGTGTGTGAAGGAGAAAAGAGAGAGAGAGACTGCTGCCACTGATGTAGGGATGAAGAGCGGAGAGAGGGAGTGTGTGAGGAGAAAAGAGAAGGGGAGAGAGAGAAAGGTGCTGCTGCTGATGAAGGGTGGAGCGAGGGAGTGACTGAGGGGGGGACTAGTGAAGGAATATACTGAGAAAAGAGAGAGAAAGAAAGGGGGAGTTAGAGAGAGAAAGGGGGCCTTCCCTCTTTCTCTTTCCTCCTCTTTCTCTGGGAGTGAGAGAGGGGAGGAGAGAGATAGAGAGGGGGAGGGAGAAAGGGGGAAGGAGAGAGAAGAGATTAAAAAAGAAAGGAGAGAGATAGAGACAGAGTGAGAGAGAGAGAAAGAGGGAGAGAAAAAGAGGAAAGGAGAAAGATTTTTAGTCACATTCTATTGTCTTAAGTAAGTTTTTTTAGTATCTGAATTGGTATCAAGCATCAAGTTTATTCCTTAGTATCAACATTGAGTTTGAAATGTTCGTATCGTGACAACTCTAGTACGACATTAAAGTTACCTATCGCCATGGAGACCAGAGTAGATCTGTGGAGAGGCAACCTCGCTCATAAGAAACAGATTTTTTTCCTATATTTTTTCGTGATGAAAAGAAACATGACAAAATCGAGTCGACGTAGATAAGTTTAAAGCCATACTGTGGAATATTACAGGCAAAGCCATACCATCTAAAAATCTATAAGGAGAAAAAGTGACACAGTGCGCCTTTATGATCTGCTCTGGGTATTTTTGAAAGAAATCATAAAAGATAAAGTGCTTTCAAAGTATCTGTAGGTCTTTTCATGGCGGTGCGTTCGCCTTTAACTTCTCGTGTGAAACTTCTCTCCTTCTCTTTGTCTCCTCTTGGTGTCACAGAGGAAGGGCATCAGGTTTAATGAGGCTGCACTGTTTATCACCTGGAAAACTTTTAATTTGTGGTGCACTGCTGCTCTCTCTCCCTCACTCCCTGTTTATCTCTCTTCTTCCCTCTTTCTCACTCCCTCACTGCCTCTCTCACTACCTCTTTCTCCAGCCTTCCCTCATTCACTCTCTCCCTCCTCCTTCTCTCCTCTGATCTTTCACTCTTTCTTTCTTCCTCTTTCTCCCTCCTTGTCTCCCTCTCACCTTCTCTCCCTCCTTCCTTCCAAACTCTCTTGGTCTCCCTCACTCCTTTCTGTTTACTCTCTCCTTCTCTATCTCACCCTCTTTCTTTATCTCTCCCTGCCTCTTCCTCCCTCTCTCTCCTTCTCCCTCTCTCTGTCTTTCATTCCCTCCCTCTATTTTTCACTCTCTCCTTCTCTCTATCCTCCCTCTTTTTCTCTCTTCTTCTCCTCTCCATCCCTTTCTCTTTCTCCATCTTGTTTCCTCTTTCTACCTCTCTTCACCTCTCTTTCCTTTTTGCTCTCTCCCTCTCTCTCTCCCCTCCCCCTCTCTTCATTTCTCTCTCCTCTCTCCCCCTCTTCATGTCTCTCTCTCCTTCCCTCCCTTCGTCTCTTCCTCCCTCTCTCTTTCTCCCTCTCATTTTCCCTCTCTGCCTCTCTTTGTCTCTCTCTCCTTCTCACTCTCTTTTTCTCTCTGTGCTTCACCCTCTCTCTTCTTCTCTCTCTTTTTCTTGATCTCTCCTTCTCTCCCTCTCTTTGTCTCTCTCTCTCCCCCTTTCTTCATTTCTCTCCCTCCTTCCCTCCTTCCCTCTCTCGGTGTTGATATTAAATATTAAATATTCACACGTTACTGAGCTTGTCTCCATGGAGATGTTACTGCTTTGCCTGGAGTGTTCCGCAATACTGCATTAAAAGTATTTACTGTATCTTCATAGAGCCGATCAATCGAGTGACGCCACAGGGCCAACTTACAAGTCAGATCTGTGGAGTGGTGACCCCGCTCACAGTGGGAATGCATGAATACATATGTGTAATGCTATACTGTGGAACATTTCATAGTTCCTTTGTGCCCCTTGAAGATGTACAATGTAATAGTTGTATTAGACAGTGGAAGTACAGTATGTATGCAAAGTTCTTTACTACTACAGTCATTAAAAAACTAGTTATGTACTTAATGTGTACTTATATTGCTGTTTCAATAGTAGTATTACAGCTACTGAAGCGACTGCTACTACTACTACTACAATAACTTGCAGTATTTTCAGTCTACTACTATCAAACAAAACTATGGCTGATACTTGTGTTACTACTGGTATTACTTCTGTTACCACTACAACTGCTACCACTACTGTTACTAAAAACAGCAATACAACGTCTACTCTTACTACAACTACTGCTATAGCGTCCAATAGTATGACCAAAACTACTACTACTACTACTACTACTAGTACTACTATTTTCACCTTGTCATGAACGTCAACGAGTTATGCTGACACACTCCCAAACTATTACAACTGCTGCTTCCACAGCCAAAACTGCTACTACTACTACTACTATTACTACTACTACTACTATTACTACTACTACTACTACTACTACTACTACTATTACTACTACTACTACTACTAGTAGTAGTAGTAGTACACTTACTACTACTATGTCATCAAAACTCCATAGTTCCCATAATTCTTGTCATTAGAACACTTTATGAATGTCAGCAGTAGGTCAGGATTGGGGGTTGGAGAGCTATGTCAACACACTCCCAAACTACTCTTACAACTTCTGCTTCCAAAAGTACAACCAAAACTACTACTACTACTACTACTACTATATCTACTACTACTACTACTGTCACCAAAACTCCATATTCCTCCTTGTCATTAACAAGTTTTACAAATGTCAGCAGTAGGCCAGAACTGAAGGTTTGAGAGATATTTCCACAAAATCCCCAACTAACTGCTGGTTCCAAAAGTACAACTAAAACTACTGCAACTACTACTGCAACTACTACTGCAACTACTACTACTACGTCATCAAAAGCCCATATTTTCCCCTTGTCATTAGCACGTTTCAGAATGTCAACAGTAGGTCAGGATTGCAGGTTGGAAAGCTATGTCAACGCACTCTCAAACTACTCTTACAACAACTGCTGCTTCCAAAAGTCCAACCAAAACTACTACTGCTGCTACTACTACTACTAATACAACTACTACTGCGTCATCCAAAGCCCATAGTTCCCTCTTGTCATTAGCACGCTTTATGAACATCAACAGTAGGTCAGGATTGGAGGTTGGAAAGCTATGTCAACAGACTCTCAAACTACTCTTACAACTTCCAACCAAAACTACTACTACTACTACTACTACTACTACAATAATAATAATAATAATAATAATAATAATAATAATAATAATAATAATAATAATAATAATAATAATAATAATACATTTTATTTATTAGGCACCTTTCTGGACACTCAAGGTCACCTTACACCAACATAAACAAATTAAGCATGATTAAAAAGTAGGGCAGTATTTAATTGAATGGTTAGGCCCGAGGTGAAAGGCCTATTAGTATCGCATAGTGATGCTCATAGGGGGCGGGAACTAAAATGACACGATGTGACTCGCCTGTAGTGACCAGGGACCCTCGCCATGACGTAGCAATGCGTCAGAGCACTCAGAGCAAACGCACTCACCCATATTTCACCCAGTGAATAATGACGAAAACTCATGAAATTTGGCCACCTGTTAAAGAATCCAGATCTCTAACTTTTGGCTATTTCCATTTTCAATAAATAAATAAAATGGCTCGTCAGCGCCCCCTAACGAGGCAAAAATATATTAGGAAATACGAATGACACAAAAAAAAAAATTGCACGTAGAATCATGAAATTTAACACAGAAGTCGATCATGACAAGACAAGTAAAAAATATTATTATTGCCACGCCCCCTGACAAACCAGGAGGCGGCCATCTTGGATTACATTTTGTGAAGCTGAAACACACTCCTCCGCGGGCGCTCACCCGAACGGTCTCATAAGTGGTCCACACTATCTCCAGGGGCGGAACATCAAAAAATATCCACAGCTCCCAAATCCGTCTGACGGTCTCTGAGCAGAGAAGCCACAAAAAATGAACACAAGTTTTGGATATTTACAAATTGCTCCTATTTGCTCAAACAAACTCTGATTTCAATGAAATTGGAAATTGTTCTTAAACTCACTGCCATAAAGCTACTGAATGTGAAAAAATTTAATTTGGTACATTAGCGTCCCCTAGCGCATTAGCGCCCCAGATTGAAATAAAACGTGATCCCGCAAACACGTTGAAAAACGTTCAAAAACTCACAACTTTGCCAAAAGTTCAGAAATGCTGAGACATTCAAGAAAATATAGGTTTCATGCTTGGGGATCAAATAATGGAGATAATATGCCACCTCGAATATTAGGCTCCGCCCACTTCTATGGGGGCAGTCCCAGCTTAACTTTGCCATAGAGTCACGAAAGTCAGTACATGTATTCATCATGTGAAGACAAAACAAAAAATATTATGGTGGCCACACCCCCTGACAAACCAGAAGGCGGCCATCTTGGATTGAAATCTTCAAAATGCAGAGTTCGCATTTTGGCTCATGTTGCGTTTGAACACACTGCTCTGAAGGCGCTTCACCCACAGGGCTGAAAATCACAGTACATCATCTAGAGAAGTACTGAAAATCACCGTACATCATTTAAAGTGCGGCTTCAAAAGTTTGCTCCATTTTTTTGAAAACTGTCACGGTTTACGTGCGGCAAAGTCGCAAAGTTCAATCAAAATTTAGACAATATTCAATGTCAAGATTTGTTCCCGTTGGCACAGACTTAGTGCGATCATGCTGAAATTTGAATCGCTGATGCTGATCTCGGCCTGAATATAATACACTATAAAGCATATGGAAACTTACACTATAGCGCCCCCTAGTATAATGAAACGCCAACATTATCGGATTTGTGTTTGCGGGCACAGCGTAGGCGCACGCGAGGGCCGATCATCGCCGCTTGCGGCTATATTTGTATTTAGTATTGTATTTTATTAGTATGAAATATTTATTGTTTTAGTATTTAGTAATGTATTAGACTACTGCATCTACTACTGCAGTTAGTACTACTAGTCGTCACCTTGTTATTAGCACACTTTACGAACGTAAAGTAGTTCATAGCTGGAGGCCGGAGAGCTGTGTCCACAAACTCCCACTATCTCCTGTCATAAATCACCTTTTATCACAGTTCAGAGGCACAGACCAGAGCCAGGCCCAGGGCTGGAGGTGTTTGGTGCAGCTGTGGAGGAAGAGGAGCCGTAAAAGTCCTCTCCAAACATGCTAGTTGGCGTTAGCTGTTAGCCATTTGGTGAGATGGATACAATGGGGCTGATTGCATGATCGCTGCATGCCAGAGGCAGAGATGCAGGCTGCCATGGAGATGAATGGAATATGTGAGGGAGGAGAGCTTGTTTATGGGTCAAAAGCACTTCACTTCTGGCTGTATGACAGAAAAATTTCAATTAAAGACGCAGTACCTAATTTTTTTTGTCACAAAATAGAAAATAAAAGCATGTTTCTTCTTATTTTAGATGTTTTTATTGCACTAAAAAAACATCAGGTTTGTGGAGAGTTACATCTCCAAATTTACTTGGCCTGTTTGTTTTTCATGGAAATGTTCCTTTGGCTTCATGGAAATGTTCCTTTGGCTTCCTTTCTACAGTACGACATAAAATGTATGTATCTCAATCAAGAATGATCCAAAGTACAGTTCTAACTTACTGTTTCCATGGATACATACAGGTGATGTGGCAACTCCAGATAGTTACACACTGTTGCTTTAGTTTGTAGCATTACCCATAGTGATACAGTACGGGAGCTTTTAAGTAGAAGTATATGAACATAAATGCTATTTTTTAATATATTTTTTATTTCTGCCAAAAACCTAATATAATCACTCTCCTTTTATTCTAGATGCCCTTCCATTCCCAACAGTTCTTTGCAGCATTGTGGATTCTTTGATATCTGATATTTGGCCTGCTGCTATAGCTTTTTTTTTGTTTTGTTTGTTTGCCAGTATCAATATTTAGCTTTTAAAAACCATACTGATGCTGACAAAAGTATCTCAAGTTGAAGTAAAGTTCACATATTTACTTTTCACTTTTGTAAAAATAACAACAAAATGTATTCATTTGGGATATAAAATAATTTGTTACATGCAAAACTTTTAGGGGCAGGAGAGCTACTTTGTTGTGTGGAGCTTGTGAAAAACTGTTCTTCTGGTGCTCTTCAGGGCAGGGACCAGGCTCAAAAAGTACAAAATAGGTAAAAGCCTTTAATAACACATGGCAGGTAAAGTTAAAATCACACCAATGCCCTTTGGCCTTCATCAGGGCAAAGGCGTTTGCGTGTGCTATTAAAGGCTTTTAACTATTTTGTACTTTTTGAGTGCTTCACTTTTTTCGGCTTTGTATCATTTGTTCCATGTTTGTGTCACATCCGGACATACTCAGATACAAATCTTCCAGAGGAAACACTTTGTGGGAATGATTTTATCAGCGATCGAAACACCTGAGCAGAGTGAGGCCTTTCCTCTTGTGTTCACCAGATGGACACTTTTGTCCTGAGGGTTCTTCCTTCCCTCAAACTGCCCTGACACAGATCTGCTGATTCTCCCTGACCAGTCCTCACTGAGACCTTTGACTTTTGTCACAGCTAAATGTGAAGTTTCCTCAGGACCAATAAAGTATCTCTCTTTCTCATATAGCACAGAGACCGATATCAAAGAATCTGTATCAATATCAGCCGATACCAATACTGGAACCATTATATTGCCCATCCCTCCCTCAGATACTATAAAGTGGTATTAAAATAACTAAAAACACATTTCTCCAGGCTTGGCACTGTCCCAATTACTATATTTTTCTGACCTAACACTGACCTTCTCCTGAATAAGACGAGTGGATTGTAAAGTGAAGCATCTCTATGGACCTTCTGAGTGTCTACGGAGACTGACACCCTTAACCCCAGAGTGTGTTTACCAGCCTATTGTTCCCATTGTAACTCATTGGCCTATTCACTTCTCAGTTCATGTATAGGGCCACTGTTTGGTCTCCATGTGTTGACAGCGGTTGTGGGGTAACTCCCTGCAGCAGTGGCACAGTGGTTGTGATTCAGCAGAATCTTCTGGTTGGTTGTGGTACAGTGATGGGCCATAGATACTGCAGCCCTGGACCTATGCTCTGTGTGCACTAAAGAACAATGAAAATACAATAGTGTTAATGAAGTATTGAATGGTGGAAAATTGGAGAAAGAGAGAGCAGTTAAGGGGGAGTGAAAAGCACTATTGTGTATATTTGTGTATGCAGGGAGTATTCAATGTATACAAGTACTATTATTGTATTGTATTGTATTGTATTGAATTCTACTGCATTACTGATCTTAACTATTATGATCTAGTTTAATGCAGATGCCCTTCCTGCTGCAACATTACTGTGATTGGACAGTGCAGACAGGTGAAGTGCATTGCCCAGAGACACAAAACATGCATTGCTCACATTATGGGATGTTGCCACTAAATATGGGATAATCTACAAGTCACTTTTATTTATTTTTTATAAAACAACCAACTTGCTTAGAATACTATTTCTTGATGACTATTGCTATTAACACTACTACTACTACTATTCATACTACTACTACTATTATTACTACTACTGCTAGTGCTACAACTACAACTGCTACTACTATTACTGCAACTATTACTACTACTACTGCTGCTGCTACTGCTATGATTACTACTATTACTACTACTGCTGCTACTGCGACTACTACTACTTTCTTGTCACTACTATTGCTACTTACGCTACTGCTACTACTACTACTTCTATTACTACTACTACTACTATCACTGCAACTACTACTACTATTACTACTATCGCTGCTACTACTACTACTACTACTACTGGTACTGCTGCTGCTACTACTACTACTACCACCACCACCACTACTACTACAACTACTACATTACTACTACTATTATTGGTACAAGAACCATCGTCTGTTGCTATGGCCATGGAGCTTTGCAATTGGTCAGTCTGACTGCCCTTGAGTCATTTCTATACTGTATTTGACCCTATTGAGCCGCCGTACTCACCCAGTTGCCGCATTGTTTAAGCTGTTTATCTATATTGCACGTTAAGCCTTTAAGCCCATGGAAAAGTATAAATGCTACTGCTATACTATCTCTGTAATACTACTGTAAGTCAACCTGCTATCAGCACCTGCACAGTCAGCAGCTAACCTATATATGATAGCACTGTGAGACAATTTTCTAAAGGCCAAATAGCAATCAAGAAACACTTAACTGAGACTGTTCTTGAGAATGAAAAAAAATCAGGAAAAAATATGTTTTGAGGTAAATTGTAGGGCTGTAGTAGACTAAAGACATGTCCTGCTGATTTATCGGTCGCCTAAAAAGGGGACATGGCCAAAGCTCTCAAAACTATACCATATCTCTGTGTATCTGAGCCAAACTGCATCGCAAGACTACACCTGCAGGGGGAGCTCATGCAAAACTACTATTTATGCAGAAAAAAATACTAGGAAACAATGAATTTATATCAAGAGAATGGTATATTATAACGTAAAAAACAACATATGAACATGTTTATAAGTTTTGTTTTTAATTTTAATTGTTTAAATTGAGTGCTATCACAACACAGTCAACGTGCATCCTGCTAATGCAACTACTGCGCATCGCATCAGGTTTGTGTAGCTGTAGTGTACAGTTCTACATATTTATGGAGAATCTTACAGCTCACCGTCAGGAGGGTGTGAATAAGAAAGAGGAGAGATCACTAAATTATTCAAACATGCATGGATGAAATCTAAAACCTCTTCAAGCACATTTTTTAGAAATTGAACAATGTTAAAATATTGTTAAAAGCTTCAGAAAGACCATTTTGGAGAGTTGACCGTTCAGTCTAGTGCAGTCCAGTCTGGCTATGCTTGTTGTAAGGAGTATTATACCTCGGATAACAATTAGCAGTTTTTATAATTAAATAGTTTATTACCATGAGGGCTTGTACAAGTTCACAGACAATACAATACTCAGGAAAGGTTCTAAGATACAATTTTTTCTATCAATATCTGCTCATATGCTGTAGGCTAATGCTAGTATTAGTAGCTAGGTAGCATTTTTGTCAATTCTATTTCACTAAAATGAATAAAAGACCATGGAGAAGACCTTGATGGGCTGACTGACTGCATCACCAGCTACATAAACTTCTGTGTGGACTTAGTAGTCCCAACAAAGACTGTGAGCTGTTATCCAAACAACAAGCCATGGATAACCAAGGACATTAAAGCCACACTCATTGGGAAGAGGAAGGCCTGCAGCTCGGGAAACAAGGAGGAGGTCCGGGCTGCTCAGAAGAAACTGAAGGTGCAGCTGAGCCAGGCCAGACAGAGACATGGGAGGAAGCTGGAGTGGAAACTTCAGCAGAACAACATGCGGGAAGTGTGGAGCGGCATGAGGACCATCACGGGACACAAGCCGACCCGAGGGGGAAGTGTTGAGGGAGACGTGAACACAGCCAATGAGTTCAACATTTTCTTCAATCGCTTTGACACTGCAGGAACTGTCCACCTCCAGCCAGCAGCAGTCGCCCCCCTACCCCTCCCTCCCCCGTCTCCTGTGGAAGACCCAGCTCACACCTCAGATGACACCACCCCTCTCCCTCATGACACCTCCACACTGACTGTCACTGAGGAGCAGGTGAGGTGTCAACTGCAGAGACTGAAGGCCGGGAAAGCACCAGGACCTGATGGAGTGAGCCCCAGAGTCTTGAAGGGCTGTGCTCCCCAGCTCAGTGGTGTCCTGCACCAGATCTTCAACCTGAGCCTGACTCTTCAGAGAGTCCCCCTGCTGTGGAAGACATCGTGCCTCGTCCCTGTCCCGAAGACGCCGCGCCCCAGCGACCCTAAGGACTACAGGCCTGTGGCACTGACCTCCCACATCATGAAGACTCTGGAGCGACTCGTCCTGGAGCAGCTGAGGCCCATGGTCCAACATTTGCAAGACCCTCTACAGTTTGCCTACCAGCCCCACCTTGGAGTAGATGATGCCATCCTGACCCTACTCCACAGAGTCTACTCTCACCTGGACAAGCCGGCCGCCACTGTGAGGATCATGTTTTTTGACTTCTCCAGTGCGTTCGACACCATCAGGCCGGCTCTGCTGGCTGAGAAGCTGGCGGTGATGCAGGTGGATGCCTCCTTGGTGTCCTGGATTGTAGATTACCTCACTGGAAGACCACAATATGTGCGTTTACAGAGCTGTGTGTCGGATAGAGTGGTCAGCAACACCGGGGCTCCACAGGGGACAGTCCTGTCTCCCTTCCTCTTCACCCTCTACACCACGGACTTCAACTACTGCAGTGAGTCTTGCCACCGTCAGAAGTTTTCTGATGACTCTGAAGTGGTGGGATGCATCAGCGGTGGTGACGAGGAGGAGTACAGGACTGTAGTGGACAACTTTGTCACCTGGAGTGAGAAGGGCCACCTCCAGCTCAATGTGACGAAGACAAAGGAACTGGTGGTGGACCTGAGGAGGACCAAAGCTGCTGTGACCCCCATCTCCATCCAGGGGGTCAGTGTGGACATGGTGGAGGAGTACAAGTACCTGGGGGTGTACTTGGACAATAAACTGGACTGGAGCAGGAACATGGACGCGGTTTACAAGAAGGGCCAGAGCCGCCTCTATTTCCTGAGGAGGCTGAGGTCCTTTGACATCTGCAGGACAATGCTCAGAATGTTCTACGAGTCTATGGTGGCCAGTGCCATCATGTACGCTGTAGTCTGCTGGGGCAGCAGTCTGCACGTGAGGGACACTAATAGACTCAATAAGATCATCAGGAAGGCTGGACATGTTGTGGGGGAGGAGCTGGACTCTCTGGCGGTGGTGTTGGACAGGAGAATGCTGGACAAAATCAGGACTATTCTGGACTCTCCCTCCCACCCCCTCCAAGGGGTGCTGGCCAATCAGAGGAGCTCTTTCAGCCATAGACGCTGCTGCCGCTGCTCCACTGAGAGACACAGGAAATCTTTCCTGCCTGTCGCCATCAAACTGTTGAACTCTGCACTTTAAATCACAAACTATTCTATCTTATTTTATCCTATTCCCTGCTCACACATGTATATAGTTGTAAATATGTCACTGATGTAAATCATTTTTGAGAGAGAACAATTTTTATCTTTTATCTTATTGTATTTCTATCTATCTTCTATCTTCTATCTACATGCTCTTGGTCGGTTGCATCTGTAACGAAGAAAATTTCCCCTCGGGGATGAATAAAAGTAATTCTGATTCTGATATTTGCTGTGATTGATCATTTTTTATTTTAAAATCGTTATATTTTCTACTTCAAATTCCACCAGATTTATAACATTTTCTGCTGATCTATCTTGGTGTGACGACATTTGGTAAATTGCTAAGTCCATTAATTTTGGTCAGTTTTACTGAAAAAAAAGAACATTTGCACTTTAATGGAGGAAAAGTTATGAATACCAAAAAATACCAAATCTCAGAAACGCTTCCTTTCTGCTCTTGTCCCATACAAATCCTTATAATAAATCTTTACATCTCTAGAGAATTGCATTTCCATCTGGTATTAAAAACTGAAATGGTGTGGCATGTCCGGGCACATGTCGTCACGTGTTTTTTGCCCCAGTGAAGTCATGCGTGTTTATGGAAGTCTAGTCTTTAGATCCTTCTTAGCGTAGACGTTTGAAAACCCGGTCCACACTGGGTTGTTTGGAGAGAGTTTGTGGTCTGGGATGCCGGGGGGATAAGGAAATAGCTGAGGAGACAGGGGAGGCTGGGTAATCCGGATAGAACATTCCGGAGATCTGCAGAATTCTTCTCCGTCTGCTGTTGTGGAGATGCTGGCGATGTGAGCTCACTGTTGGGGAATTGTTTACAAGCTGGTATAGCCGTCACGCGCTGCTGCTTTATCTCGTCTGTGTTTGGACAAGCAAAAACATATGGTCAGAGAAATGTTTAAGAAGAAAAAAAATACGTATAAAATTCAAAAACACAAGATTTTTTGATATATCTATATTATGGAATAAAACTGCTAATGGTGGTAGTGGTTGTAGTAGTAGCAGTAGCAGTAGACATAGTAGTAGTGGCAACACCAACTGTTTTAGTAGAACTACTTATGCGGTTCAGAGCAACAGTTGTAGTAGTAGTAGCAGGAGTAGTAGTTGCAATACAGAAGTAATGGTAAATGATGCAGTGGTGTTGTAGTAGTAGTAGTAGTTTGTAGACTGCATTGAATGTAAATAATGTAGTGTGGACAATACTAGTTTCAGTAGAAGTAATCATGACGTTTATAGTATTAGTTGCAGTAGTAGTACTAGCAGGAGTAGTAGTGTCAGTGCAGTAGTAGTTAATGTTGTAATATGAATAGGAGTTGTATTTTAAGTAATAATACTGTTTTGTACTGTAGTTGTGGTAGTAATAGTAGTCCTAAGAAGTATTCTTCTTAAAACATGTTAAAAAGGAAAAAAGTAAACTTCAAACAAGTGGGATTTTTTATTGATGTTCTACATGTATAAAAATTCAACTCAAGACATTCCTTCAGCGAGGTGAGTATGCTAAGCGCTAGGCTATGCTACCTTGCTATTAACGTGCTAATGCTAATTGTATAACTAAGCTAATGTTTTGTTAGCCCGTTCAGTGACAACTTTGAAATGTGGGCTGTCCAATCCTTACAGCTAGTTCAATCTTACTAAATTCATGTCTATATTCTGTGATGATAAAACACAATTTTGATACTAAGTAAAACGATCAAACTCAATAAAAATCACAAAAATTATAAAGGAACAAAATTTTAGTGTTATAGAATAAATCATAGTCGCCCAAGAGTTGTCGTTTTCCAGTCTTTTTATGCTTCTGTCATAGGGAATATTATATCTCTGATGATGTAGTCCAAGATAACAAGGACTGAAGGCAGTGAGTGCTTTAGATACAGCAACGCAATGCAATTTCTCAAATAATTAGCAGTTTTTATGAAATTACCATGTGGTTATACAAATTCATACACAATACAACAAAACCATTTTATATCTACTCTGGAAATGTGCAAAGTTGTCTGTTTTTTTTTTTTTGGCTCAGCATCTGATCATAATAGTCAACTTATACCTGGGTATAACATTTTTTGAGAACTCTGTATCACTAAATTTAATATATGACCATTATTCACTAAGGTTGATGCTGTTTTCTTTTAAAATTGTCATATTTCTACTTGCAAATTAAAATTACACTGGATTTACACATTTTTCTGCTTATCAATCTTGGTTTGACGAAGTATAGTAAATAGCGAATGACCAAAATGTGAATACAAATGTGAATACATTTTGGTCATTTTTAGCCTTAAAAAACTAATATCGTTGTCAGACTATAATATATATAATAATAACTAAAATATGTACTGTACCCTCTGAATATCGACTTGAGTTTGTGTTGTGTTTGAGCTTCTTTTCCATATTTGACTGAACCTGTCTCTGTGTCTTTGTGTGCTGCATCACATTTCACCTCGTCAATAATGGATGATGTCAGTGAGGTAAAGCGCACTCCGGCAGGCGGGCAGGCTGGGTGGGTGAGTGGGTGGGGCTTTGGGTGCTATGGGTGGGTGGGCTGGCGCGCTGACATGTGTTTTTGGGGTGCAGATGAGGGCCACTTGAGGGGGAGTAGGGGAAACAGGAGGACAGAAGCCAGCTGTGGGTTAGGTTGTGCTTCCAGGATGCACTACGTATGATTGATGGAAGTGGGCAAATGTGCAGGAGCCAATGGGGAGAGGGCGCAGACTTGACAAGTCCCGCACACAAGATTTGTAAAAAGTGAGATAGAGACGTGGAGAGAGGGCAGTAAAACCAAAATCAATAACTACATTTGTAAATCTCTTTTCATTCTTCTACTCAAAACTATATTAACCCTAAGATGCATTTTTATATCTGTTTTTTTTTCTTTTGTTATGCTAATTCTTTTCAATTTTTTTCTACAGAGAGATATCAGTCAGCTTCATACAAGGTTGTTCAATCAGATTTCTTTCTTTCAAATTTCTCCACTCAAAGAGTTTAGTGCTTTGCTGACTGATTCTGCAGAAATTCGCCACATTTTTTAGTCCATGTGATATTTTTGTCATTTCTTTTTTCATAAGCAGACACATTTCTTTTGATACAGACGTCCTGGATTGGCTAATCCACCTGTCAATCACGCCCATCTCTGGGAGATTCAACACTGACCACTTATATCTTCGTAAAGTATGGGCTCTATTCACACTCATGTCAAAAAGCAGGAAGACGTCTGGAAACATGCGATGAAACTTCTGGTGTAGTTCCCAACACTGCGCTCAACTAACTGTGATCAAACCCACTGAAGTAAATGTGACGGTTGGTAAAATGAAGACTGCACATGTATGTGCTGTTTGGAATCATCTGGAATTTGGCATCCTTGTCTCTTCTAATCACATGTACCCAGTGCGAGAGAGTTGCGCATCAGTGGGGAAATTATGAAAACGGAGGTATGGTTGGAATTGTGGATTATCCGAACATAACGGTACGCTAGTGACATGGAGATGAAGAAAACTGGGACATTTTCTCATTTTTCCTAGATTTCATCAGATTTACTACCGTGAACAGAGCCCGCCAGAAGTTGTCACAGCATGTTTCCAAACATCTTCCTAGTTTGTGACATTAGCGTGAATAGAGCCCATTGAAGAAATGTGTAATGTAGAGCCTAGAATAGTGGTGTCCAAATTTTTTTAATTGAGGGCCACATATTAAAACACAGAGCAGCATGAGGGCTGATCAAGTGTCATAGACTGGTGGTCAGAACAGTAAGTAATTAAAATCTGTGCATTTATAACAGATTTCAAAACATGCAGTAAAAAGTACGACTTGCAGAAGTGCGGGCCAATTCACCTGGAAGCCTGAGGACGAAAACAATTGGTCTGAGGGCCACATTTGGCCCCCGGGCCATAGTCTGGTCAAGCCTGTTCTAGAATGACAGATTGGTCCAGTGGAATTGAAGAATGGGTCAAGTCAGTATCGTATTCCTTACCTTATAGCTTCAAGATTTATCACAACAGAATGAAAATTGCTAAAGCGAATGGTGAAAATCTCCACAAACAGCAAAATAATCAACTTTATTCTGCATAAAAAACCCTCAAAAATTCTAACCAATTTAGCAAAATGTTTAAAACGTGAACATTGAACACAATCCTATTTTTAAAACATGCATTGAAAATCTAATCGCAATCAGAAAAAATTATACTTAAATACTTTTTTCCAAACCCGCACTCATTGTCCGGCTGGTTTTGACTGTGTTTCCCAGCATCTGTATTTCGCGCCATTCATAAATCCGCTGCCTTCATGCTGTCTCTGTTCTTACACATGACTGCAGTATGTTTTCTTACTCCGCCTGGTTGGATTTTATTATTCCATGTTATTTGAAGCGCTCCACCAGCCCCATTGTTCCACAGAGAGGGGACGGCGTGGACATTTTGGACAGTCCACTGCGTTATATAAGAGAACTAATGCAGGATGTAATGGGAAAGCCCTGATCTGAGAGGGGGAGACAGCATTTTGGGATTGATTCTGTCTGTGGTGTTGCGTGTTTGCTTTTAGCCCAGCAGGACTCTAATACACAAATACACGGAGGATTTGAGGTCAGGAGGATATCTGGCCGCTCTCCCAGGGCCAAACTCATTCAGACGGATTGCAGTGGTGAGCAGTTTAAATGTCAAATGCTGAAATAGCTGAGGATTCAGAAGTAAAAATGTCACGGGTCAAAACAGCAGTAGAAGTAGTGGCGGTAGCAGTTGTAGTAATTGCAGTAGAAGTGATAGTAGTAGTAGTTGTTGTAGCATAGGAGTTGTAGACAATGCAGTGGCAACAGTAATTCAGTAGAGGTACTCATGCAATTTATGGCAACAGTTGTAGTAGTAGTAGTAGCAGGAGTAGTAGTTTCAGTACAGAAGTAGTTGTAAATGATGCAGTGTTGTAGTAGTAGTAGTTCTAAATGAATTAGTGTGGACAATACTAGTCTCAGTAGAAGTAACCGTGATGTTTATAGTATTAGTTGTAGTAGTAGTACTAGCAGGAGTAGTAGTTTCAATGCAGTAGTAGTTAATGTTGTAATGTGAATAGTAGGTGTAGTGTCAGTAATAATACTGCTTTGTACTGTAGTTGTAGTAGTAATAGTAGTCCTAGCAAGAAGAGTAGTTATAGTACTAGCAGGAGTGGTAGTTTCAATGCAGTAGTAGTACTTCTAAGTGATGTAGTGCAGATAATACTAGTTTCAGTAGAAGTAATCATGCTGTTTACTGTATAGCACTAGTTGTAGTATTAATACTACCAGGAGTAGTGGTTGCAGTACAGTCATAGTTGTAAATGATGCAACAGTGTTGTTAAAGAAGTACTAGCAGGAGTAGTCATTGTAAAGGTTGTAGTGTGAATAGTAGTTGTAGTAGAAGTAGTAATACTGTTTTGTACTGTAGTTGTAGTAGTAATAGTTGTAGCATTCATCATAAAACATGTTTGTAGTTAATACTGTTTAATTGTTAATCAAAGTAAAACATGTAACTGAAACGTACAAATACTGAATTAGCATTAGCAACTTTAGCATACAATTAGGAAACAATATAAAAAGTAAAACATGAGCCATAAATAAACAAACTTCTTCAACTGTCAGACCACAGCTAATAAGATAAGATAAGACAGGACTTTACTGATCTCGCAGTGGAGAAATTCAACAGTCACAGTAGCTCCAGGACAGTTTAGTGCAAAAAATTTTAAAAAGTGTGATGCAATCAAGATAAACAATAATAGTAAAAATAGAAATAATAAAAATAATAATATAAAGTGAATAAGTATATGTACAAAATTTACAAAGAGAATTGAAATACTTGACTGTATTATCACAACTAACTCCAGCTAGCCTTAAAATCGCCATTGGTTTATGTTTCTACTTATCTGTACATACAGTATACTGGTGTTAACTAAGACAGGGTAACTAGGGTGACCAGATGTCCATATTTACACTGGACAGTCCCAGTTTTGAGCTCTGTGTCCCCTGTCCCAGTAGATTTATCCAAAACCACTGATTTGTCACAATTTTATACAAGAAATGTCCCAGATATCCCTATTTTTGACCAATTTGTTACCTGCCAACAATAAAGAGAGGCATAAACTGTCATTTGTTTAAGTAAAATACAGAAAAGCTGCTTAAAAATGACCAAAACACAGAAAATGTGACTCACATGTTAGTCGTGAATGGGTCGAGTGCAGAACAGTTTTCTTTAATTATGCACGTATTTCACAATTTTATTATTACCAACCAACTCAAACCGGAGGTGTCCCAGTTTTTTATTTAGAAATTCTGGTGACACCATAGGCTCTATTCACACTTGCGTCACAAACCAGGAAGATGTTTAGAAAGATGCAATTACCGGTGAGTGGGGCGGTACTTCTGGTCTATTTGCGGCTGTAACTCTGACAGATTTTTGCCAAAATGAGAAAATGGCCCAGTTTTCTTCATCTAAATGTCATTGCAGCGTTCCGTTTTGTTCGGCGAATGCGAGTGACTAGTCTTGCGAGGATTCATGTGGTTCGGAGGGACATAGTCAAGGCGGGAGACAATTGTTGTCAAGTATAAAGCACTGCAGGAAACACTGAACAATTACAACCATATATATCACAGTCTGTCATCGAGCCCAGTGTCGGTAACTACACGTCTTCCTGGTTTGTGACGTAACAGGAATAGAGCCTATACTGATTTACATACATTAGTTTCAGAATGATGATAATGATGATCACTGTTGCCATAGTGATTGAGGAATAAGACATTCAATCTTTGTAAAGTTGTCAAAATGTCGTGTATAAATATAAATAGTTTGTAAAAATGGCCTGTGTCTAGTCAAAAGCACAAGAGCTGAAGTCCACTTTCCCCTCATCTGTGCCATGGCCCATTAACTCCCCATCCGTCAGCGGCGCAGTGACAGCGGGGTAAACTCCAGCGCGCCCGTCCAGGTATAAATCATGTGGGTGGAGCAGCGGAGGTCAGTAGCGGTCAGTCCTCCGGAGAGCCTGGGGAGCCCGGGTCAGCGAGAACCAGAAGGGGATAAGGCTGGAGGGGGGTGGTCAGAGCTATGGCTACTGCGCAGGCTACTGGGCCACGGAAAAGAAAACACCATCACCTGTCAGGAGAGGGAAGGGAAGGAGGGATCCGCTGACGGGGGGAAAGACGGAAGAGATTCTGTTTGTTCAAGTGTGGATGCATTGTAAACAGAAATCCAAAGCTAAAAGTCTGTGTACGCCATTTTCAAGGCAAGATGAAGCAACCGGCTGTGAACTATTGGACTATTTGCTTTATTTAATGTTAAAAGGTCCTATATTACACAGAATGGACTCTTGAGAGCTTTAAGTCACATTAGAATGTCGTTCACAGACCTGGAGTGGTGTATTGTTTCACACTTTTGAGTAACTTATCAGTCTGTCTACATCTCCAGAGCTCCAAATGGACTGTTCTACCTTTTATTCAGTCAAGATTCCAGAGCTGAAATTATCCAAATGATTCAGCCAAATGTTTTCAAACGGTTTCAAAAGTATATGTCTTTAACCCATTTATGCTGAATGCTGCACAGCGCAACACTGTTGTTGATTTGTCTTAATTTTCATGACCCAAATTTCATTATTTTTTTCATTTCATCAAATTTCATGATGCAATTGAATAAAAGCTAAGAGTCTTACCTTGTAAATACAATTAATTTCAATGTTTTTATGTGCTTCAGACTGAGATATTAAGAGTTTTCATAAATGAAATCAAAATTCTTCAAAAGCCCTCAGGACCGTTACCATAGAATAGTTTTCTATAGGCGTTTTCGCAGGTGTTTTAGGTGTAAATGGGTCAACAATGATCTGAAACATACTTTTATATTTGAGGAAGTAACTGTTATGCAAACTTTGCTAACATTATTACACCATTTCCTAAAAGGCTCTGTTTATGATTTTTTTTTCCCCCTGTGTCGTGCCCTAGTACAAATATACTGTTTACGCAGCGCTTCAGGTCAAAATATGTCTGTCGTGTGTTGTCTAGGGTGAGCAGATTTCAAAATTCTAACCTGGGACATACCGGGTTGGGATAGATAAAATAGTGGTAAGGTAAGGTAAGTTTATTTATATCACTCTTTTCACAGACCCATGTCCCCAAAGTCGCTTTAGAGTCATAATCTGAGGGACTTCTGTAACTGCATTTTTTTTGCTTTATGTTCATTTGTGAACTCGGTTTTCTGTATTTTGGCAAAACAAACAATTTATGCTCCTCTTTACTGTTGATGGGGATCAGATTAGTCCAAACTTGTGATAGTCCTGATTTAGACCTGATGTAGTACTGGTTTATTCTTAGTCCTGGTTTACACTGCAAATTTCTCTGATCTGGCCAAGACTTTAAAACTTATATCAGGTTCTTCATCTTGTTTTCACATTTATTCTCTACTTACTAGTTCTGAGGCTGCTTCATTCTAGTCTAGAGGGCATTTATTTTAATAGAACTTGTCAAGTAAAATGACCTGTTCATGCAGCGAGATAATTTCACCACTTTTAAGTAATTTTTTGATAGATTTAAGTATTTATGTCTTAAATTCTGGCCAAGCTTTTTTGTTGTGTAGACCAGATGTAGTCCTGGTTTAATCTTATTTTAGTCTTGGCTTGGGTCAAAAATAGGGACTCCTGGGACAATTTCTTGTATAAAACTGTGACAAATCACTGGTTTTATATAAATCTGCTGGGACAGGGGACACAGGGCTCCAAACTGGGACTGTCCCAGGTAAATAGGGACATCTGGTCACCCTGGTGTTGTCTGCATCTAATTATAAACTGTTTTACTGTACAATAATCAGAAAGTGCATGTTAGCATGGTAGTTGCTGTTAGCGTTCATGTTTAATGGAACCTACCCACTCAGAGACAGCACGTGTTATTCTACTCAACCCTCTACCGTCTTCATGTAGAACCTCATTTTTTCTGCATTCTTTTTACTTATTGTGCGACGAGACGGTCCCATATTTTTCTAATTAGACAATGCAAAATTTCTCACTCCACTAATGGACAATGTAAACAACGCAACGGCATCACATGGAAACAGCAACACGCGCCAAGTTCTAATGAAACTTAATTAAACTCCTATTAAACAACTCATTTCGGTTGATGCTGCAATTAGGCCGATGCATTTTCTGCCATCCGCGAGCGCTGTTATGATGTCTAGCTGACGATAAACTCTGACACGACATCTTACACAGCTGGGAGGAATTTCGGAGTCTTTTATTAATTTGCAAATAAAATATAAATTACATACCCCAAATTGCTCGCACATGCGTCCAACGGTATGTCATCACTTAGCGTTGAGCCGGCTACCGCGTCGCAATTGCTGTGATAACAAACTGGTCTATATTCGGGGATGATTTTTTCTTCAGGCTCGAACATGCTAAAGTGGTTGGAAATTTAACCCCTTCCGAGCTAACGCGCAGTCATAACACAGACCAGAGGAATGTCGAGTGACCAAACGGAATGAGGGTTTGCAGGAGGCTAGCCGTACGGATGTGGTAATGTCGTGATGTCAGGCGGGGGTTTGGAACAGAAGCGCTGACATGTGGAGAGCTGGCTCACGCTGGAGCAGCTAGTGTGTGTCTAAGTGCGCGGGTACGTCATAGTAAAACACAGAGCGAGAGGCGAGGAGAGGTATGTGCGGTTAGCGTGGCCGCGTAATCTCACTCCACAGATGTTAAGGTTAACATCGTGTGCCTTTAAAGGTCCTGTACGTGATTTTTACTTTTTAAAAACAGAAGTAGTCCTTCTAAAATGGTTTACAGTGCTCCAAAGTTCTTCCTCACTTACCTTCTGCGTTCAGAGCATCCTAATTATTCACCACGATGAGTTAAAAGCACTTTTAACAACTTTTAGAGACCAGAGTGAAGTTTTGCCATCATGGTAAACTAACAACAACTAACATGCTAACAGCACACTTCCTGAAATACTTTATAATTAGATGCAGTCATAATAAGCTGACTTATTTGGACCTCAGGAGCAGCTACAGTATATTTGTACTGAGGCATTTTAATCAAATAGCCTACATGGAAAAAAGCTGCACTTTAAATCGCCAACGTTACGCTAAATTCACCTTGTTAGTTTCATCCTGTAATGTTCAATTTTCAGTCATTTTTGAGAAATCATGGATACTTCCCATGGATACTTGACCAGATTTTCTAATTCAAAAACTTGTTGGGATGGTTGGTTATAATAAAACGGTGAAAAAAGTATATAATTACAGAAAACTGTTAAGCACGACTTATTCCGAGAACATTTTCAAGCACGGTTTTCTGTATTTTAGCTAAACAAATGACAATTTATGCCTCTTTTTACTGTTGGCGGGGATCAGATTGGTCAAAAATAGGGACGCCTGGGAGATTTTGTATAAAACTGGGACAAGTCACTGGTTTTGGATAAATCTGCTGGGACAGGGGACACAGGGCTCAAAACTGGGACTGTCCCGGGTAAATAGGAACATCATGTGGTAACTTCTTTTTCCAACAAGAGCTCCTCTCTGTTTTTAATGTCCCTATATCAACTAGTGCATCAGGCCCGTAGCCAGACTTCCAAGGGGGGTGGGTCATTTTTTAAGCCAAAAGTGACCTTTTTATACGGGTGCCTTTGCGGCGTAAGCTAAGGACCGCCCACTTATGCCTGTGACGTAGCGGCTAGACGCCGAAGAAAGAGTGCGCGATAGGGTATAAATAGGTAGCTCCCAGGCGCTACAGTGTCTTCTGATCCCATTCGTGATTAGGCCACTTAGGTAAGCGAGCATCGGCGAGCTGAGCACCGTCAAACAGGTCTAGTTACGAATAAAGAAGTTATATTGTACCTGCTGAGTCGTGTCATTACCTTGCCTATCATTGAGCATAGTTCCCGGACAATACAGGACCCTAAAACACCATTATTTCACTGTTTTTTGGGTGAAAATCTTTAATTTCAATATGCAACCAGCTCGTTTGTATCCTCAATTCACTAATAAAGTGTCATCAAGTAACACTCCTGTTATATTTTACACAATGTTTTTTTTGGAAAAAGGTGACCCCAGTCTCGGGGGGGGGGGGGGCTACGGGCCTGTGCATCTTACATGTTCTTATTAATACAGCACTTAAATACATTGATTACAGTAACTAGACGAGTGTGTGGTTTGACTGTGTGTCCTTGGGCGAGACAGGCACATCTAAACTAATCTACCAGTCTAAACCAATCAAGCAAAGTGTTTTTCAAGATTTGCTTAGGGTGACCGGCTTTTCAAAATAAAAACAACTGGGACATCCCTGGTTTATGGTGACTAGTAAAAGTAAAATTGTGAAACAAGTGCATAATTAAGTTGTTCTGCACTCTGCACTAACATGAGTCAGTATCGTCACATTTTCATTGTTTTCACTGTTTTGGTAATTTTTAAGCAAACTTTTCTGTATTTTATCTAAACAAATGACAATGTATGCCTCTCTTTACTGCTGGCAGGGAACAAATTGGTCAAAAACAGGGACATTTCTTGTATAAAACTGGGACAAATCAGTGGTTTTGGATAAATCTGCTGGGACAGGGGACACAGGGCTCAAAACTGGTACTGTTCCGGGTAAATAGGGACATCTGGTCACCCTAGATTTGCTGACATCTTATTTAAGTAATAGATTTGAAAAGAGGCCAATAGTCTAGTCAATCTATAGTTTTCAAAGATTAACAAGTGAGTAAACCTATAGCTTAGTCTCCAGTGACTAATTTACCAACCGTACACAACAAGGCTATTTAGACGTGCCGTACAACGTGCCAATGTATCACGTCTAAAGAATGTGCTCGTGCATGTACAACAACCTTTAGTCCAGCACCATAACTGCTCCACTTTTCTCATTTTTTTATTAGCAAACAACACCTCTATGAACACAGGCGCCCATACCTCTGTCAGTGCACGCGTTACACCTACTTCCTGCCAGATCCGTCACCTCATCCACCAACGTGCACTGCTCTGACAATCCCGACAGTATACTTCTTTTTTTTTTACGCATTAAGACCAGGATTTATTCTGCTCCAAACCAGACAAGCCTTAAGTCAGCAAAGTCTGGATGGGTCGAGTCCAGACAGAGGAGTCATGCTACAGTTACCCCCAGCTGCTGCTTAATCACGGCCCGTAGGCGACAGGTAAGCTAATAGAACAACGGCGTCTGAAAAGCGGTTAGTCAGGAGGCTATTTTGGGAGCGGAGCTGGAGGGGGATCCGTGCTGGAAGGTTACGTCTAGGTCTTACTTTTATTGAATGTCTGAAAGTAATAACAGTAGTATTCACGTGGAGAATTTGGAATAGGTTTAGGCCGGTTGTTGAAATTTAGATTCAAGGATGTTGAGATAAGCAAAAGTCTACAGGAATTGTTAAAATATATTATGAATTTATGCTATTTTACGCCACATTGCGCTACTTTCTGATCTATGTTTTAATGTTTCCTCAGAACAAATCTAGAGTTGTGTTTTGTTGCATTCACACATGTTTAACACAAACCCTGCACATTTAGGCTGAGTTCTTGTCTCAAACTGAAAAGAAAAACACTCTGTTCCACCTTGTGATGTCATGTGGTAATACAGGAAGTGCTCCACTGTGTTTTTAAACTCCACACACCTTCACTACAATCATTTGAATGATTTCAGCTGTAGTATTTCCAATCTTTACTGAACTAAAGGTAAAAGAAGCTGTTAACTTGAAAACTACCTTCTACGCTTCATGATATCACAAGGTGGAACAGAGTGTTTTGAGCTCTGAAGATGTAGACAGACTAATAATAAAGAATTACTCAAATGTGTGAATGAAACAAAACACAACTCCAGGTCTGTTTTTGAGGACGAAACAACATTAGAACATGACTTAAAGCTCATAAGATTTTGCGTAATTTAGCACCTTTAAGAAAAGTGACCTACAGTATATTTTTTTTCTTTACTGTTTTAATATAATAATTAATTCATTCATAAGATTTGTTTTGAGAGATACCATACATTTTTTTTACTGTCTTAAAAGGTTGAAAAACACAAAAGCATTCTGCAATCCTAATCCTTCACCATGATGAATGTATAAGAGCTTTTCACAACCAGAGCAGAGTTTTGCCATCAGTTATTCTAAGAACAACTAGCATGCTAAGCACACACTTCCTGATAGCCAGACAATACATAAAGCTCTTTATAATTAGATGCAGACAGGACACAGTGCACTTATTTTGACCTCAAGAGCTGCTTATACAACATGTCTGTACTGGGGTAAGACAGGTTGAAAAGACGGCGTACAGGGCCTTTAAAAGTGCACTCCGGAACTTCTCAGCAGGGTCTGCCAGCTGCTTGTTTGCATGAAGACTGTCTGGAATGTTCCACAGTAGGACATTAATCTCCTGGGCCAATTTACTGGTCAGATCTGTGGAGAGGCAAGTTTACTCACACTAACAATGTAGGTTTTTCAAGATAATTTTGAGCAATAAAAGCACACCTAATGAAATAAATACAAGAAGGGAAGAAACTAATTGTTGAACTCCATGATGAGAAACAAGAAGGAGCGAAAAACTCACCCTTGTTCAGGCGACAATGAATTCACAGCTGGCACGCTGAGCAGCAGAACTTCAGAGAGAATAAAATATCAAAATTAAAACAACACCAGGCAGTGAGACTGTTTTTTGATTGGTGTTATTTGAAATAAACTTTTAAATTAAATATTGGAAATAGTGGTTGAAATCTGTTATTTTGTTCTGTCATTTCACACTAAAATGGCATAATGAAACAACTGTTTTCCCATTTTATTGTTTTTTGTTCTTAATTGAAATTCAAAAGAACGAATGGTACATGGAGCAAAAAGGATACATTTAATGCCATACTGTGGAGCTTTCCAAGCAAAGCAATAACATCTCCATGGAAGCAAGCATGTGTGGACCCCTCAGCAGAAAAATGACAGTGCACCTTTGCAGCTTAACATCTTTTTCTTATTTACAAATGTATCAAACATTTCCAGCACACCCTGGTACTTCTGGATACTTTGTCCTGCAGTTGTACCCTCATTTTCCAAACTTTTTACTCATTTACGCATTTTAATAGAAGTTTGTAACATTTTTCAAGGACATGATTTTCACAGACAAACCCACCAACAAAAATATGATTTGGTATAACTTCTGGGAATTCTTCAAAACTGCTCTGAGTTATTGTTTGGCTGGCAGCTCATGAAAGCGCTCCCCTTTAAGAAACTCCACTTGAGTCCAGGCAGTAGTTTTTAGTGAGTGCCTGTGCATGTGGGAGCCATTTCTCTTTCTTATGCGTAAGATTTGTTGCTTTCTGGCTGTATGGCTGCACCCCGGGAGACCTCTGTGCTCTCCGGCTCTTTGTTATCCGTGCCAGTGTGCCAAGATTTATCCCATTAAATCCCAGAATGCCCTCCTCCTCACGTGGAATTCTTTGTTTGGTCCTGGCTAGAACAAGGATGCCCCAGTGACCCCCTTTTATTTTCTCAGTGCGCTATTTTCATCCAATCTGCAAGCCATGTTTACCAGTGGTGCTAGGTGATGAAGTCAAAGTAGTAAAGTACTGCATTTAAGTGAAACATGTAGGTATGTGTACTTTACTTAAGTGGATTTTAATGTGGATACTTTTACTTCACTACATTTGAGAGCAGATATCTGTACTTTCTACTTCACTACGTCTTGGAACAGGAGTGAAAAGTCAAAGTATTTGAGACCTGTTGAAAAGATTGAAGGTTTGAGCAAAAAATACAAATACAAACAGCGAAAACAGCACATTACAAAAATTAGTTCTAAATACTTTGACTTTTTACTCTTTAAGTACATTTTACTAAGTACACATGTTATTTAATACATCTGAGTATTTTTTTGCTCTGTTGTTGATGCTTTTACTTAAAGAAGCACAATGTGACTTTTGGTTGGGGGGTCCATCTCCTGCTTGTTTCTATGAATACGACATTGCTCTGCCTGGAATGTTCCACAGTATGACTTAACAGCTCTACTTTACATTTATTCAATCACAGGTGGTTTTAGAGCTCAAAAATACTTAGAAAAACAGACATTCTGACTGTGAGTGGGGCCGCCTCTCCACAGATCTGACCTGTATCTTGGTCTGTTTGGTCTAATTGATGATAGAAAGGTTTAATGCCATACTGTGAAACATTTCAGAAAAAGCAATAACATCACGGAAAAATAAAAACGTTTGACAGAAAAGTTCCTCCAGCGGAAAACTTTTAATGTTTTACTTTTACTTGCGTATTCTCGCTCCAAACTCGTTCTACATGTATTCTTCCCATCACAGCGCTGCTATTTCGGTCCAATCTACAGTCTATGTTTACCCTGCAGAGTTGATGCTATCTTCGAGCCTTCTGTGATGACACGTTGAGTCACCGTTTCTTCTTCTGTGTCTGTGTTTAGGGAGAAGCTGGCCCTGGCTCGACTACAGAGGGAAGTGGCAAGGAGCAAGAGCGAGGACACAATGGTAAGGTCTGGCCCCTGTAATCGGCGCTCAGCTCGGGGGACCGCAGGCTCTGTGTTAGTCACGGCTGGGTTAGCAGCCTGCTATAGCCCCACACTGACGCGATTGTTGTGCTGCTGAGTCAGAGGCCAGGGCACGGGCACTGATGAATCCCAACATTGTCTTTTGCAGGGTAAAGAAAGAACACTGCGGTGACCTGGCTTTGAAAATCACTAAAAGTTAGGCTAAATATACTGAACGGAAAAGCTCATGCATTTGGAAGGGTCCATATTACACTGTTCTGATCTCTGTTCTAATGTTTCCTCATCACAAAGAGGCCTGGAGTTGTGTTTAGTTTTATTCACACATGTTTAACACACAACCCCTGCAGATTTAAGCTGAATTTTCTATCAAACAGAAAACACTGTTCTAGGGCTGAGGATCATTAAGAAGTTGCCGATATGATACATACCTGAATACATAGGCCACAATACGATACATATCTCGATACAGTGCACTTTCGATTCGAGACAATATATTTCAAATCAATTTTATATGGTTCAATAAAAATTCTGGCTTGTATAGAGATGTAAGAAAAAATCAGTTCAGTGATATATCACAATACTGCATTTCATAATTCTTGAATTTGATTCAAAATTTCAAAATAAGATTTTCACAAAAATTACATAGTTACATTTACTGTTCTCTAAAAATAAATAAATAAATAAATGCAACACAGTTTTGTGCTTGTGACGGTGTTCATGAATATATTATTAGAAGTAATTCTTCATAAATTTCAGTATATTGTCCTTTGTTTTAGTATTGGGATATATCGGGATATATCGTATCGTGACATGCATAGCGTGATACGTATTGTATCGTCTGACTCATTGGCAATGCACACCCTTATGGTAATACAAGTGCTCCATTCTGTTTTTAACCTCCACACACCTTCACTAGAATTATTTTGATAATTTCAGTTCTAGAATGGCCAATCTCTACAGAGTGCTGGTAAAAGGAGCTGTTCACTTGAAAACTACACCTTTATGACATCACAAGGTGGAACAGAGCATTTTGAGCTTTGGAGATGTAGACAGACTAATAATAAAGAGTTACTCAATCATATGTGAATGAAACAAAACACAACTCCAGGTCTGTTTTTGAGGAGGAACAACATTCTAACATGACTAAAAGCTCACAACAGCCAGTTTTGTGTAATACAGGACCTTTAAAGTAAAAATATTGAAAACAAAAGTTGACACATTTGGTTCAGAGTCGTTTCAAGCAGCAAAAAGACAAGTACATAAGGCCCCCAATGGACTGTTTCAAAAGTGCACTGTGCAACATTTCTAGTTGCTTGTCTCCATGGAAATGTTATTGCTTTGTCTAAAATGTTCCACAGTGTAGGTTAAACCTATTTATCATGAGGGAGACAAGCAGGTTACAGCTCTACACTACATTACGGATCAGATCTGTGGAAAGTTGCTCCTATTCACAGAAGGAATGATTGCATTTTTGAGCAATAGAAACACCCATAATGAAGAAAACATAGATGGATCTGTTTTAAGTCATACCATGGAACATTCCAGAGAAAGCAATAACATCTCCACGGAAACAAGCATTTAGCGGACCCTTCACCAGAAAAGTTATGCACCTTTTAATTCATTTACATGTTATTAAAAAAGACAACATACTGGATTAACAATAGGATTATACTCAAAGTTCACATTTTAAACACGTCCAGAAGAACTGACAAAAACATTGAAATGTGACCTGACAAACGAATACAAGAATCACGTTTCAGGACATGTTTGTACAGAGAGCACTACAGGGTTAGCAGTCCTTATGCAGAATAACACAGAGAGAGAGTTTGTGGAGGAAATTATGGTACTTCAATAATCACAGCCTTTGCAATTTGCATGTTTGTGTCTGTTTTCTGGGCGATTTGATTTGCATACATTCAAATATAGATTTAGATTAAATTAGATTATCTTGTCCTACTACTATTCTGAGGTGACCGTCAGTTTGGAGAGTGGTTGTTTTGTTGAGCCACTGACCCACAGGTTGGCGGTGTGATTCCAGCTCACACAGATGAATGTTGTTGTGTTCTTGGGCAAGACACATAACCCACCTCACCCCTAGTGTGTGTACAATGGTGTATGAATACTAGGGCTGGGTATCATTAAGAACTCCCTGATACGATGCATACGCCACGTTATGACACGTTTTTCGATACAGTGCACTTTCAATTCAATACGATTCAATATAATATATTTCAGATCAATTCAATACAGTTCAGTGAAAAACAAAGGCTAACTCAAGCTGTGATACTAAAAGTCCACTAAGTTTGTGCAAAGTTAATATTTTACTCAACAAAACGGTGAAAATATCAACACAATTGTAGCTCTGACAAAAAATAATTGTTTAAAATATACCTAAAAATAGTCTTGGTGATATATCGATACAGCAGCCCACAATATTGTTAATGTATCATCAAATTAAACAATATGATATATCAATATTTCAGTATTTTTGCACACTCCTAATGGATGCTGTATGTGTGAATGGGTGAAATCATGGTTTGAATCCCGGTCCACTGACCCACAGGTTGGTGGTGCGATTCCAATTCCCACAGATGAATGCTATTGTTGTGTCCTTGGGCAAGACACTTAACGCCCCCATGTGTGAATGGGTGAGTGGTTCCTTGATATACAATAAAGTGCTTCGAGTGCCTTTAGATTGGAAAAGTGCGGTATAAAAATGTGACCATACATGACAAAGGTCTTGCTGTATCTATTGTATTCATCACAATTTACAGGGTTTTACTGTGAAAATATTTAATGGCTGTACTGGAAAATTTTTAACACCAACTTGATAATTGCTTGTTTTTGTTTAATTCCAAACTAAAAATCTTGCAAGAACTATCATTTTGGAATTGTCAGTTTTGAAACTCTCGTCTTATTGTCTTTTGTTACGTGGTGTGAAAAGGCACATTGAAATCAGGTGCTTATATTTGGTTGTGATGGGAGTAGCTGACTGTAACCCCCAAAACCGCAACTCCCAGCATGCTCCCCGAAGGAGCGATGCTTATTTTTCTTCTCGCGTTTCCCCCACACTGAAGAGCAGTGGAGAAGGTCAAGTCAGAGAGTCAAATAGAGAACAGCGCCCCCGGAGGATGGGGAGTAGAACGTGGTTACCTGGAGGCGCTAGCTACAGCTTCTTGGTGTCAATACGGATTGGGCCATAACCTTCAGATTGCGGACAGGAAGGGGCTGAAGGGCCTGTAGTTTAGCGTTAAAGCCTTATATGATTTGAAAGACACTTGTTTGACGTATAGTTGTCATGTTAGCTTGATTTTTGAACATACCACGCCACACTTTAAAGGCTATTTTCTGATCTATGTTCTAATGGTGTTTCCTCATCACAAACAGACCTGGAGTTATAGTTTCATTCACACATGTTTAACACACAAATTCTGAATATTTAGGCTGAGTTCTTACTGAGTTCATACATTAAGTGCTCCACTGTGTTTTTAAACTTCATACACATTCACTAGAATCATTTGGATGGTTTCAGCGATAGAATTGCCAATTTCTACTAAACAAAAGGTAAAATCTAGCTGTTAACTTGCATACTACCGCTTCATGACATCACAAGGTGGAACAGAACGTTTTGAACTTTGGAGATGTAGACAGACTAATAATAAAGGGTTAGTCAAACATGTGTAAATGAAACAAAATACAACTCCAGGGCTGTTTTTGAGGAGGTAACAACATTAGGACATGACTTAAAGCTCACAAGAGTCCATTTTGTGTCATATAGAACCTTTAAAAAGACTTCTAAATCAGTAGATAAATAATATCTGAATATATTTGGCAAAGCTAAAAGGTAAGTTTTGACTACATTTCAATTACAACAGCACATTGAAGACTGCATCACTTGAGCCTAAAATAAGCTAGTGTTGATTGACTATGCTAATTTTGGCAGTTAGCTAAGCAATTTTTCTTTAGCCTTTAGTAAGCCATACATTGCTCTTCTGACATGCGCTAACAGAAATAAAAAAAAAAAGTTTCCTTTTTTTTTGTGTGTGACTGGAACTCAATATGCTTGAAAACCAAATCACACAGGCCTCTAAGCTTATATGCAAGTAGCATAAAATAGCCTTTGCTATGTACTGTGACTACACAAAACTTTAGAAAGCAGGAGTGCGTGAATGTACTTTTCAGCGTAGGATGACCAGACGTCTTTTTTTACCCAGTACAAACCCAGTTTTGAGTCCCGTATCCCCAGTCCCAGCTCTCCCTATTTTTGCCCAATGTGATATTTTCCAACAGTAAAGGGGAATAATATTGTCAGTAAAATACAGAAAACCCTGCTTGAAAATTAAAATAAGGCAAAAAGATTATATATACTGTCACAGACCCACAAATGAGTCGAGAATGGACATTAATATTATTATTATTTATGTCAATCATCCCAACCCGGGTGTGTTCTAGTTTTGAATTTTGAAAATCTACTCACCCTAGAGACCAGTCTCAAATACAAAATTGAAAAAATGACATTCAAAAAGTACAAGACTATTCAAATAGGGTGACCAGAGGTCCCTATTTACCCGGAACAATCCCAGTTTTGAGCCCTCTGTCCCCTGTCCCAGCAGATTTATACAAAACCATTGATTTGTCCAGTTTTATACAAGAAATGTCCCAGGTGTTACTATTTTTGACTAACCAACAGTAAAGAGGTGCATATAAATTATTTATTTATGTAAAGTACAGAAAAGGACACGTAAAAATAACCAAAACAAAAAGTAAACGTGACTATAGTGACTCACGTGTTAGTCATGAATGGGCTGAGGAATGAAGGAAAACAATTTTCCTTCATTCCGCATTTGTTTCACAATTTTAATATTCCTAACCACCAAAAAAAACAGGGTTGTCCTAGTTTTTTTTTTCTTTTCACTCTCACCAAGGGACCAATCACAAATACATAATAAAAAAATATAAATTAGACACTCAAAAAGAACAAAACTATTGAAAGCCTCTATTACCACATGGCAAATGAGGATACAAAGACGCCAGCGTGTTTCAGCCTTCATCAGAGCGAGCACTATGACTACTTTCACAGCCTATCAGTACCATCTCGGAACTTTCCCTCGCACACCCCTATATATCACAGTCGAGCCGAACTCCTTTTGCCACTCAGAATCAGAATCAGAATTACTTTTATTCATCCCCAAGGGGAAATTTTCTTTGTTACAGATGCAACCGACCAAGAGCATGTAGTTCGAAACAAGGTACAAAAATAAGATAAGATAAATACAATAAGATAAAAGATAAAATAGCTCTCTCTGGGAAATTATTTACATCAGTGACATATTTATGACTATATACATGTGTGAGCAGGGAATAGGATAAAAAGGATTGAGTAGTTTGTGATTTAAAGTGCAGCGTTCAACAGTTTGATGGCGACAGGCAGGAAAGATTTCCTGTGTCTCTCAGTGGAGCAGCGGCAGCCGCAGTCTATGGCTGAAAGAGCTCCTCTGACTGGCCAGCACCTTGTGGAGGGGGTGGGAGGGAGAGTCCAGAATAGTCCAGATTTTGTCCAGTATTCTCCTGTCCAACACCACCGCCAGAGAGTCCAGCTCCTCCCCCACAACATGTCCAGCCTTCCTAATGATCTTCTCGAGTCTATTAGTGTCCCTCACGCGCAGACTGCTGCCCCAGCAGACTACAGCGTACATGATGGCACTGGCCACCATAGACTCGTAGAACATCCTGAGCATTGTCCTGCAGATGTCAAAGGACCTCAGCCTCCTCAGGAAATAGAGGCGGCTCTGGCCCTTCTTGTAAACGGCGTCCACGTTCCTGCTCCAGTCCAGTTTATTGTCCAAGTACACCCCCAGGTACTTGTACTCCTCCACCACGTCCACACTGACCCCCTGGATGGAGATGGGGGTCACAGCAGTTTTGGTCCTCCTCAGGTCCACCACCAGTTCCTTTGTCTTCATCACGTTGAGCTGGAGGTGGTTCTTCTCACTCCAAGTGACAAAGTTGTCCACTACAGTCCTGTACTCCTCCTCGTCACCACCGCTGATGCATCCTACCACTGCAGAGTCGTCAGAAAACTTCTGAAGGTGGCAAGACTCGCTGCAGTAGTTGAAGTCTGTGGTATAGAGGGTAAAGAGGAACGGTGACAGGACTGTCCCCTGTGGAGCCCCGGTGTTGCTGACCACTCTGTCCGACACACAGCTCTGCAAATGCACATACTGTGGTCTTCCAGTGAGGTAATCCACAATCCAGGACACCAAGGAGGCATCCACCTGCATCACTGCCAGCTTCTCAGCCAGCAGAGCCGGCCTGATGGTGTCGAACGCACTGGAGAAGTCAAAAAACATGATCCTCACAGTGGCAGCCGGCTTGTCCAGGTGGGAGTAGACTCTGTGGAGTAGGGTCAGGATGGCGTCATCTACTCCAAGGTGGGGCTGGTAGGCAAACTGGAGAGAGTCTTGCAAATGTTGGACCATAGGCCTCAGCTGCTCCAGGACGAGTCGCTCCAGAGTCTTCATGATGTGGGAGGTCAGTGCCACAGGCCTGTAGTCCTTAGGGTCGCTGGGGCGTGGCGTCTCCGGGACAGGGACGAGGCACGATGTCTTCCACAGCAGGGGGACTCTCTGAAGACTCAGGCTCAGGCTGAAGATCTGGTGCAGGACACCACTGAGCTGGGGAGCACAGCCCTTCAAGACTCTGGGGCTCACTCCATCAGGTCCTGCTGCTTTCCCGGCCTTCAGTCTCTGCAGTTGACACCTCACCTGCTCCTCAGTGACAGTCAGTGTGGAGGTGTCATGAGGGAGAGGGGTGGTGTCATCTGAGGTGTGAGCTGGGTCTTCCACAGGAGACGGGGGAGGGAGGTAGGGGGGTGACTGCTGCTGGCTGGAGGTGGACAGTTCCTGCAGTGTTAAAGCGATTGAAGAAGATGTTGAACTCATTAGCTGTGTTCACGTCTCCCTCAACGCTTCCCCCTCGGGTCGGCTTGTGTCCCGTGATGGTCCTCATGCCGCTCCACACTTCCCTCATGTTGTTCTGCTGAAGTTTCCACTCCAGCTTCCTCCCATGTCTCTGTCTGGCCTGGCTCAGCTGCACCTTCAGTTTCTTCTGAGCAGCCCGGGCCTCCTCCTTGTTTCCTGAGCTGCAGGCCTTCCTCTTCCCAATGAGTGTGGCTTTAATGTCCTTGGTTATCCATGGCTTGTTGTTTGGATAACAGCTCACAGTCTTTGTTGGGACTACTAAGTCCACACAGAAGTTTATGTAGCTGGTGATGCAGTCAGTCAGCCCGTCGAGGTCTTCTCCATGGGACTCAGTGAGTGCAGCCCAGTCTGTCACCTCAAAGCAGCTCTGTAACACCTCCAGAGACTCATCTGTCCACTTCCTCACAGACCGGGGGGAGGGGGGAAGGCGCTTCACCAGAGGTGTGTAAGATGTCCTGAGGAGCAACAGGATGTGGTTTGAACGGCCAAGTGGGGGCAGGGGGGCCGCCAGGTATGCGCCACGAACATTAGCATAGAGGGACTGTAATCCAGCTCCTCTCCCTCCAGGGGCCCGGTTTTCACACTACATCTGTGGAACAATGAATTGCATGCAACCTCTGGAAAGCCCTCATATCAGTGGCTAGCATCAGCTACACAGGCCCACGGTTTCCCATAGTGGCTACGCTGTGCTAGCTTAACTTGGGCACAAAAATGCACTGTATGTTTTCAAGTGGTGCCCATTCACTATAACAGAAATGCTACAGGTACTTAAATAAACCACAAAATCCACTTAGCCTCCCATCTATGTGTTTAAATTGAAAACTAGCATTAGCTCATTGATAACATACGTTCATTTATTAATCAAGTGAATTAGGCCAGCTAACGTTGGTGTAATTACGTTTAGCTTGTTTGCGGAGTGGGTCTTGACCTTTCTGTTTTGAGAAGAGCCTTTGAGGTATCATTAGACGTAGTTTTATTAAATTTAAATAAATATCTTGTGTTTTTAATGAAGAATGGGGATATTGGGAAGTGAGGTAACAGTGCTAATGCACATGTTAGCCATGACAAATGAAATTATATGTACAATTTAAAGATTTTCTCAAGCAGTTTTCATCAACTACCTGGATAGCTAGTACATTATAAACCATGTAATATTTTTGTTTCTTCACTTTTGTTACAATTTAGTAGAAAAAAAACTTTACACACATATAAGACCACATGGGAATAGAAAATAAAGTACTACCATTTAAATATTAAAAATGTGTTTCTTCATCATCATAGTATTACTCTGTATTAAGTATTGATTTTTAAGTATTAAGCATTATGACAACATTGCTATACACATCCTATAGGTTGCTACTTTATACTCCACCACTCTACCATAAACTTTTCCGTTCAATATTTTTAGCTTAACCTTTTGCGATTTTCACCACAGTGTTCTTTCTTTAACCTCCAAAAGACAATGTTGCAATTCTGTGCCAGTGCCCCGGCCTCTGACTCATGTCCTACGCATGTTCCCATAAAAGTTTACCCATAAAATTGTATGTGAAAGACTGGTTTAGATCTTTTCTTGATTTGAAGCTACCTCCAAAACAGAGCACTTCTCCACAGCAGACTCCCATCCCATCTCTTCTTTCAATCAATATTTTCAAAACTGACTTTCTTTGCACTACCATTTAACGCCCATTCTATTGCCCAAAGAAAGTGTTTTTATTATCATCATGGTATAGGAATTGGTATTGAGTATCAAGTCATTTTATTAGAATCACAATCGAGTTTGAAATTTTAGTATCATGACAACACTCATGTTACATATACAGGGTGACCAGATATTTATTTACCTTTATTTAACCAGGAAGTCTCATTGAGATTCAGAATCTCTTTTTCAAGAGAGACCTGGCCAAGGTAGCAGCCAACACAATTAACACAGTGCAGAAAGAATCACATGATGACAAAGAATTACATCATAAAAAACACAACTCTCTCTCAAGAAAAACATGTCCTTATTTACCCAGGACAGTCCCAGTTTTGAGCCCTGTGTCTCCTGTCCCAGCAGATGTATCCTAAACCACTGATTTGTCCCAGTTTTATACAAGAAATGTCCCAGGTGTCCCTATTTGATCCCTGCCAACAGTAAAGAGAGGTGTATATTGACATTTGTTTCGGTAAAATACAGAAAAGCTGCTTAAAACAACCAAAACACAAAGAAAATGTGTCTATACTGACTCACATTAGTGCCCGGTGCAGAACAGTTTTCCTTAATTACACACTTGTTTTACAATTTTACTATTACCAACTAACCCTATCTGAGAGTGTCCCAGTTTTTTTAATTTGAAAATTTGGTCACCCAATACATCCACCTGCTACATTATACTCAGCTATTATATTTTTGTATTGTTTAATAGTACTGATTTAGTTTAATCTTGGACAGTTCATGACAAGATCCCATGACAAGATTACCCATACATTTTACGTGAAAGAGTGGTTCATATCTTTTCTTGATCTGAAGCTACCTCCAAAAGAGCTTGCATCTCTAGCAGACTCTCATCCCACTCTTTTTCCCATTCAGTATTTTCAAAACCGACTTGGGTGGTTCTACCATTTAACATTGAAAATTCCATTCTGTTGTCGAAAGAAAGTGTTTTTATTATCACCGTGGTATCGGAATCGGTATTGAGCATCAAGTCTATTCCTTAGTATCGAAGTCGAGTTTGAAATTTTAGTATGATGACAACACTAGTATACACCTACTACAATATAGTCAACTATCTTTTTTGTTGTTTAGTACAGTAGTACTGATTTAGTTTAGTTTTGGACAGTTCATGGCAAGTTTCCTACATATTTGATTTTTATTTAAGTTTACCCATACAATTCGATGAGAGAGATTGGTTTAGATCTTTTCTTGATCTGAAGCTACCTCCAAAAGAGCTTGCATCTCTCTAGCAGACTCTCATCCCACTCTTCTTTCCATCATTATTCTTAAAATCCACTTTGTTTTCAATTTGCGGTGCTCCATGCCTTACCACCACGTGCGTATGTAACGTAATTGAATTCATGCCCGTGCCTGTCATCGCCTCCTCCTGTAACACCAACCCCTGACCTCACCGGGACCCGTCAAGAAAACCCGACCTCATCCTCCGACCCACATGCTAATTATTACTGTTTAGCGTTAGCGCATTAGCCCGAAGCATGCTTGGACTTGAGAGTGGAGGATGAGTTATCTTCGGCAGACAGGAGGATGGGCAGGCCCGGGAGGGGGTGTATCCGAGAATAAAAGCACGGTGGGGAGGGGGATGGCACTAAGCTCCATTCGAAATTGGGATTACCGCGTGCCGGATTCCCCCCTCACCGCTCTTTCTCGCGTCGGCAGCCTTAGCGTCGGCAAAAGAAGTGAGAAAAGAGGCTGCTGCGTGGAAGAGATAAAGGCAGTGCTAGAAAAAGGGAAGTTAAGTAGGTTAGGATACCCCGGTCTACTCCTGTGCCCATCCCTGCTGGATACAGAGGAGATGCCAAGGGACTCTCCGAAGTGCCGTGGACATATTAGCACGCTACATCCATTAGCGTCTTGTATATCAAAGCTAAACAGTTGTACGTTTGTAGTTTTCGTAGTATCCGCCGAGAATGAGTATTACACTGTCTAGTCTTCACACTCGAAGCAATGTTAAATCCCTTTGAGTCATATTTATGCTAACTTTGCTAGTCAAACTCCTTCACAATATGAAATACAAATTTTAGGCACAGTTTGTTTTTGCGTATTTTACCTAGGGTTATTAGACGCAGTGTTGCCAACTTGGCGACTTTCTCGCTAGATCTGGTGACTTTCCAACACCTCTTGGCGACTTTTGTTCACAAAAGCGACTAGCGACAAATCAAGCGACTTTTCCTGGCGTCCCTGGAGATTTTTCTGGTCTTTGGAGACTCAAAAAAAAAAACCTGCGGTTTTTGCTCTCATTGAACAGCAGCGGGCGCTGCCGTGAGGTCCCAAAGCAGTCACACGCGGTCAGAAACATTCAGTTCCCTCCTCCCGCGGCAGCTGCAGACAGAGCAGAGCAGACCTCTGCTCTACACCCTCCATCCAAAGTGCAAATGAAGCACACGCGGTGCCGCCATGAAGGATCCCGCCTTTTCACAGAGCAGGCGGGATTTATCTAAATATTTAGCTGCATATCACTCGCAAAAACCTCATTCGGACCAGGTCGCCCACCTCGTCCACCGTGTGCCTTAGCCCCTACACTTTGCTAGCTTTAGCTAAAAATGTCTCAGTCTAAGCTGTATACACAAAAATACAGGAAGGAATGGGAATCAAACCCTGATTTCAAAGGTTGGTTGAAATAAGGCCTTAAATTATTTTAATTTGAGAAGTGATGGCCAATTTTAATGGAAAAATAATAATAGGTTAATAAAAACAAAGCAAGAATCAAATTTATTTGTGGTTCTAAATACCGTAATTTCACGACCATAAGGCGCATATAAACGTCTTAGATTTTCTTCAAAATGAGCCACGCGCCCTTTCGTGCAGTGCGCCTTGTGTGAGGCGGACGTGATAGAAAAAGGGGTGCGCCCCATGTGAGGCGGACGTGTTAGAAAAAGCATGAGAACGTTAAAGGGGGAAGTGTGGGCGTGGCTTGTGTATAAAAGAACAGGTATGTGCTTTATGCACAACATTGCTGTTTTAACAACCCTGAAAATGGCAAAGAGACACGCCTATGAAGCTCAATTTAAACTGACGGCGATCAGTTACGCGGAGGTACATGGGAATCGAGCGCCGAGAAATTTCAACATTAACGAGTCGATGGTTCGTAAGTGGAGGAAGATGGAAAACGAACTGCGACAGGTGAAGAAGACGCAGCTGAGTTTCCGCGAAATAAGGCGAGTGGCTTCTAATTTATGACTCTATGCGTGCTCATCTCACCGCTGACGTGAAAAAACAAGTGAAGCAAATGAACGCTACGCTTGCTGTGATTCCGGGAGGGCTGACGAAGAAGTCCAACCGCTGGACATCGGCGTGAACCGGCCGTTCAAAGTAAGGATGCGAGCGGCATGGGAGCGATGGATGACCGAAGGAGACCACAGCTTCACGAAGGGTGGAAGGCAGCGCCGAGGCGAGTTACGCTACAGTTTGCCAATGGATTGTAGATGCTTGGGCTAACGTGTCTGCTGGTACTGTTAAACGAGCCGCAAAGCCGGTATAATTTCTGAGGAGCCGCACGGTACAGACAGTGACTCCGACAGCGAGGAGCGAAGTGGACCTGCTATGGATTTTGCGCAGCTGTTCGATTCCGAAACAGAGGATGAGGACTTTGACGGATTTGAATAATGACTATTGTTTAATATTGTTGTAATTAGTACTTAAATAAAGCACAACCAAACTCAGTTTTGCTCCCTATATATTTTTCAATACGCACATTTGCATGCTTGTTTGTGCGCCTTTTCGTACGGTGCGCTTTATGTGTGTGTTAAATACAGTAATGGCACACAAAACTGAGACTGCGCCTTTTCGTACGGTGCGCCGTATGGTCGTGAAATTACGGTAATTGAGGTGTTTTTTCCTACAGCATCTGTTACGACATTACATGCAAAAAATGTGCAAAATAGTCGGTGACGTCATCTAGCGACTTCTAGCAAATTTTAGGGCAGCCAATAGCTACTTTTCTTACTGGAGAGTTGGCAACACTGATTAGACGTCCCTGTTTACCCGGGACAGTCCCAGTGTTGAGCCCCTGTGTGTCAGTATAGTCACACTTTCTTTCTGTTTTACTAATTTTTAAGCAGTTTTTTTTTTGTATTTTACCTAAACAAATGACAATGCATGCCTCTCTTTGCTCTTGGCAGGGATCAAACTGGTCAAAAATAAGGACACCTGGGACATTTTTTGTATTAAACTGGGACAAATCAGTGGTTTTGTATAAATCTGCTGGGACAGGGGACACGGGGCTCAAACCTGGCACTGTCCCGGGGAAATAGCGTCTGGTTATTCTATAATTGTTGCTTGTAAACCATGGTTTCTTTTGCTAATGGCTAAACCATTACTCTCAGTGTTGACAAGTCACTGATATTTTACAGCCGATGTCACATTTTCTGGGGGTGTGACGCTAACTATCGGCACAGCTCTATCTGAGGCTCTGTTATTCAAATTAGGCTTTATTGAGCTTTGTCTAAACACAATCTGACCTGAAAGACCTGACTTAGTTGTAGCTGTAATAAGTGAGCGAATCTGTGCTGTTAAAAAAGTCCCTCTCAAAAGCTAGCTAGCACTAGCCAACAGTTTTTCAGAGTGTCACTCTGACTTTTTGTTCAAACTCCTAAACAGGATCATGAACGCTCTTATTGGTCACAGATTCCTAAAAATGTGCTGCTTAAATCCAGTTAGTATTTTTTTTCTCAAGGTCAAACTCCATTACAATCTTTTTTGCTCTGTTTGCTACTCTGTTCATTAGGGTGATCCATCAAAGCATGGCAACATTTTCTTTTTTACCATGCTTTGAACACTGCATTAGGTTTTAACATCCACAAGATTATTTAGGAAGAAATTTGGAAGAAAAAGGAGATGTTTTAAAGGTTGCTAAAGCAGCACTTTCCTGGAAATGGACTCATTTTACGTTTTCAAGTACCGTAATTTTATGGACTACATAGACTTTCTAAGCAACTTTTATGGACTTAAGCAAGTTTTTATTTGCAGAATAAAATGACTAATTATTTGAATATGCCATACTTATTCTGTTCACTATGTCATAGTAGGAGCCTTAGAGGGCAGTTTTCAAGTGTCTCAAGCAACCACTAAATATTAATTCATTTGCATAAAATTTCGACTCAACTATTTTGGCCAGATATGGAGCCAAATGCAGGGTTCTAATCTAGAGAATCTAAAACATTTTTTGGACCACTCATGTTCATGTACATGTTCATTGTATCACCATGGTAACTGACGAACATTCTGCCATAGTCACACATGTAGAACGCCTCCAGCATGATGCAAAGTATGAACAGACCAGCAGCAGTAGCAGTTTGCTGGTTAAATATGAATCTGTACGGTGTACTTCCTTGTACAAAATGAGCTAAGCTGATTTCTATAGCGTCAGTAGTGAGGAGAATGGCATTTTTACAAGCCGCTAAATCACACTGGCACGATTGTACAGGCCCGCTCTGGCTCCCATATACAAGCGCTGTGTAAATAACAGTATTAACAGCTGGGGACTGGGGACTGCTGCTTCATGAGGGCCCCTGTGGTGTGGCTACCAGCTCCAACAAAACCTGCACATTCACCCAAACCACACACTCTTATAAACCCAGTGTAATTTGTTTGTCAAACATAGTGGGAGGGGCGGGGTCTGTGTAATCCAGGAAGTAGTTTGGTTAAGATAATGTTTGGGTGATTAAATTGTTTTGGTTGGATTGAAATGGGGCAGTGTGGGTTTTCTCAAACCCCTGCTGGATGCTAAGTGAACTACACCACTGTGAGTGTGTGTGTGTGTGTGTGTGCGCGTGTGTGTGTGTGTGTGTGTGTGTGTGTATATATATATATATATATTAGGGGTGGCACGGTACACAAAATTCACGGTACGGTACGTACCTCGGTTCAGACCCCACGGTTCAGTACATTTTCGGTACAGTGCAGGAAAAAAAACATAACCAGAAAGGCTGTCCTCAAAGGCAGCTTTTTATTGCCTAATAACTGCAGATAACTGCAACTTGTAGTGAAACAAGTAAAAGTAAAACAGGTAAAACAAGTGAACACGCAAGCACCACATTGAGTATATTGATTGGTTACTGAGCTGGGTACATCAGTGAAGTTTTAACACATGGTCTTTATAGGTGCCTTTTAGGTACCTTCTGGGTGCGTGCAGTGGTGGACGAGCAGCGCACTGGCGGTGCCGCACGGAGTGTCCGCGTCGCTCCAGTGCATAAGTCCGGCACAAGTTTATTGCCGAAAGCAGTGGCAGTAATGAAATATGACCGCACTCAGTATTCAGACCTTGAGTCCGTGACGAGACTGAGTCCAAATGCGCTCAAGTCCGAGACAAAACCAAGACAAAGCTCTCGCTTTAGCGGAGGAGGAAGTCCAGCGGCACGGGGGTGTCTACTGAGTGGGACAGGTGTGGGTCCTGCTGTGGGGCGCCTCGTTTAAGGTGGGCATGGGTGTGTTTTGAAGCGGAGATTGTTCTATGAGTGATATCGCCACACACGCGGAGCTCGTATGCTGGGGTTGTGCGCGGTCGGAGGTGTTCAGTTGGGAAAGCGTGCCGCGCTTTAGGGGCGATCCAGGCTTGGGCACGATTCTGAAGTCCTAGTGTGAGTGCGCCCCTAATGTTTGACACATTTAGAATGTTTAACTTGTCACATTGCGTCTGTGCGCAGCCCCTTATTGTGCTGCAGAAGCATTCGCACAGGTGCCCCTGTTTTGTTTTTCTCATTCGCACGACGAAATATTTGCTCGCAAATGCGAGTGAAATGGGTGCACTGTAGAGCCCTGCCCACACCACCGACTTAAATGATGGTGGTGGGTCTTTTAACTCCGGGCTTGAATTACTCGCCATCGTCTTTCACCCCTCTCGCAATGACCTAACAGCAGCAACAACAACAGCAGTTTTGTATTTGAAGGCGGAGTTTGCTCGCTAGACCAATCCACACATGTATACATGTTCATGGACCAATCAGGGCTCATGGCAGTGGTTAAGGAAACCGTCGCAAAATGAAAGTCCCGTGGTCAGTTCAATATTAAACTTTTGTACCGTATATTCTCCGTCAAAATGCGCGCACCGAACCGTGACCCCCGTACCGCGACGGTTCAATACGAATACATATACCGTGACACCCCTAATATATATATATATATATATATATATATATATATATATATATATATATATATATATATATATATATATATATATATATATATATATATATGCCAAGTTACAAGTCAGCTCTATGGAAAATCTTCAATAGGCTTTTATTTTACTTATTTAATAATTATTTTATTTCATACAGATCTGTGGAGAGGCGACCCCGCTCACAGTCAGAATCTTGTTTTTCCAGGTAATTTTGAGCTATAAAACCACCTGTAACTAAATAAACATAAAGAAGAGCTGTTTAATGTCACAATGTGGAACATTCCAGGCAGAGCAATGACATATCCACAGAAACAAGTCTTTAAATTACAATTTGGAGCAAAGTGCTGTATAAATCAGGTTCTCCAGAGGTCAATTATGACCATGATAATTAGTCATTTCCAGCTTCACGCTCGGTTAAGCCCCTGAGTGCGGGTGTGGTTGATTGACAGTTGGCAGCCACTGTGCATCCTCTCTCCTCAGATCACTCCAGAACTGATTCATTAGGTCCAGATCAGGTAGGATCAGGTTCCAGCTCTTCTGTTTATGCAAAGGTGTGTCACTTTTAAGCTTGGGCCAAAACAACTCACGCCTAAAGCCAAGTAGAAGCTGCTTTTTCATTTGATATAGCATTGTTTTTTTTGTTGTTGTGGTCCATTTTGTTTTGTTGTTCCAACTTAAGAACCTGTACTTCAAACAGAAATTTTGAGTTTGTATTCCTCATTTTATTTAGTATAACTATGTTGATATATTGCAGATAAAGTAGACAAAAGAAAAATACTTAAAGGTGCATTGTGTAACTTTTTGGTTGGGGATCCTCACCTATTTGTTTTAGTGTTACTTTATTGTGAAGCATCTTTGTGTTACAGTGAAAAGCACTATATAAAACCAATGCTCTGTCTGGAATGTTCCACAGTATGACATTAAACAGCTCTACTTTAAATGTATTCAATAACAGGTGGTTTTATAGCTCAAAAATACAAAAATACAGAGGGGGGCCCATGTAAGGCTTCTTGCCCCAGGACCTCAAATTCTGTTGACGGGCCTGCTCCACCATGTGTTTCTCAAAAATTTCATATTCTAAAGTCAGTAATGTTTTTGAATATTACAGTGCAGTAATTTTTTACTTTTAGAAGGTGGCATGTCCAAAAAGTTTATAATTCCATGGAAACAGACAGTTAAAATCACACTTTGGAACATTCTCAAAGGAGATGGATATGTTTTTATCATGATGTGGAAGATTAGAGTCAAAGAAACAACATTTCCATGGAAAAAAGCAGGAGATCCTCATCCAGACCAAATATGAGTCTAGTTTGTGGAGATGCAAGCCCGCTCAAAGTAAGGACACATAACATATTTTTCAGTGTTTTTCAGTGCAATAGACACAACCAAACTGAAAAAAATATGCTTTTATTGTAGCCTTTCCCCCCGTAAATCTTACATAATGCGGACTGAAGTATATTCTACAAAGTTCACTCAAATATAAGTATCTACTACATTCACTACTGCAGTGAGGGAAGTTTTGGCTGAATTACCCATGACCAAACGCGTTAACAGTAAGTCCTCTATTTGAATGTTTGCATGGCCAAAAGCAACAGAAAAGCACCCAAATTCACCCCGATTCTACTTGTGCGGGCATATCCGAGCGCCATCACGCCCAAACTCAAAACAATAATTACCAGCTAAATCTTGTTTGACGCTCCTTTTTCCACAAACTGGTACCGCGATCCGGAGCCGCTGCCCGGGTAAACTACAGTAATTGTACGTTACGCTAACCGCCGGAATAGAACCCTCATCCTCCACAAGCGAGGGGCATGTTTCTAATCAGGTTTGTGTGGATCGATGTTACAGTGGGAGACCGCATGTGGCACAGGACTGCATACTTTCATTCACAAGGAGCTGCCACATGGAACTTTGGACCAGGGATGAGCTGGGGCTGTGTACAGTACTTCAGAGTACATCAAATATACTTCAGTATACTTCAGTATTATTATTTGAGGGGTAAAATTTGATCTACCAAAAAAATTAAACAATGTATTTTAAAAAAAAATGCAGTAATAGTAGTAGTCATATGATAGCATGGTTATGTGGTTAGTTTTTATTGTAGTAATAGTAGAAAACTGCAGAAAGATGTTGGATGTAGTATTTGAAGTAGCAGCGCAGTAGTTGTTATTAGTGAAAGTTGTTGTAGCAATTATACGAGTAGTACTACAAATTGTTGTAATAGCCAGCTTGACTTTGCACTGAATGTTGAACGAGTACTTCTTCTACCATTACAGCAAATACTACAACTTCTACTAATTACTACTACAACTACTACTGCTATTACTACTGCTATTACTACTACTACTACTACTACTACTACTACTACTATCTACTACTACTACTACTATTACTACTACTGAGGGTTAAAATTATATCTACCAAAAATAGGCAACGATACAAAGATGTTACTAGTAGTACAGTAGTTGTCGTTAGTGAAAGTTGTTGTTGCAGTTATAGAAGTACTACCAATTGTTAATAGTTAGCAGTCGTGCCCAGAGTACTAGTAACCAAGTTAGTGTAGTAGCTGTCATATAATCTGCAATAAAAAAGCTACTGCTGCTACTACTAACACTATTACTAACTGATTTGCACTTGACTGAATGCTGAACAACTTCTGTTACAATTATAGCCAAATACTAATACACTTCTTCAAACTCATGTATGGTATTACTACTACTGATGCTGCTACTACTACTACTATGACTATTACTGATGGTTCAAACTCTATCTACCAATAATATGTAAAGATGTATTAAAAAAATAACAATACTAAGTTGCAGTAATAATAGCAGTATGAATAGCATACATAGTAGTTGTAATCATTGTAGCAGTAGTAGTAGAAAACAGTAGCAAGATGGTGAATGTAGTATTCAAAGTAGCAGTGCAGTATTAGTAGTATCCAGAGAACTAGTACCCAAGTAGTGGCTATAATATAATTTGCAATAAGAAATTGCTACTACTACTGCTACTTCTAATGCTAATGCTTCTATTACTACTAATGACACTACTACTAACTACATCTACTACTTCTAATAACCAAATGCTACAACTGCTCCTAACCTATTTATACTAATACCACTACTGCTGCTGCACCTGCTGCTGCTACCATAGGACATTATGAACAGTAATAACCATTAGAACACATATTGTCTTTCATGTAGAACAGGTTTTGAACTTCCTCTCAGTCTTTACCAAAGGTGTGGTGCCCCTGGAGCAGACACGCCCTCTATCCCTCCGTCTGTCTCTCTCTGTCTGTCTCTCCCTTCCTCTACCCTTCCCTCTTTCTTCCTTGCTCTCACTCTCTCCCCCTTACCCCTCCCACCCACTCTCTCTCCTGCCCCCTCTCTTCCTGTCTGTCTACCCACCCTCTACCTCCCCCTCTTTCTCTTCCTTCCTCTTTCCCCTTCCTTTTTCCGCCTTCCTCTACCCCCACTCCTCCCTCCCCTCCTCTCCCTCTATTTCTCTCTCCCTCTACCCCCTTTCCCTCTCTCTTCCTCTCTTCTCCACTCTACCCCTCTCTCACTCTCCCGCTCCCTCCTTCCCTCCCCCCAACCCCTCTCCCTCCCTCTCCCTCTCTCTGTGCTGTTCTTGTGATGCCACCCTGGTGTTCTGTGCTGTTCTGTGCAGTAGTGTTCTATGCTGTGCTGTTCTGTAGTGTGCGCTGGTGTTCTGTGTCGTTCTGTGTCGTACTGTGCGCTGGTGTTCTGTGTCGTTCTGTGTCGTACTGTGCGCTGGTGTTCTGTGTCGTTCTGTGTCGTTCTGTGTCGTTCTGTGTCGTTCTGTGCGCTGGTGTTCTGTGTCGTTCTGTGTCGTTCTGTGTCGTTCTGTGTCGTTCTGTGTCGTTCTGTGCGCTGGTGTTCTGTGTCGTTCTGTGTCGTTCTGTGCGCTGGTGTTCTGTGTCGTTCTGTGTCGTTCTGTGTTGTTCTGTGCGCTGGTGTTCTGTGTCGTTCTGTGCGCTGGTGTTCTGTGTCGTTCTGTGCGCTGGTGTTCTGTGGTGCTTTGTGTGTGGCTTTGGCTTTGGCTGTGCGGCTGCACATGTGGCGTCCTTGTAAAGAGCTCGTGGTGCTCTTATTTAAAAGCCCTTTAACTTGTGAGGCTTCTGTGGAGGCAGCTGTCTAAACATGACCACATACACACCCGCCTCACTGGGAGTTTTGCACTTCTATTATCCAGTATTTAGGTGCTTTCTGAGACTTTTGGACACCTTTGTGAAGCAGTTGAAATGAGGCTAAAATCAACAGCTGCTACAGGCAAAACTGATCTGTGAATATGAACATAGGAACAGAATGTGTGACTATGTTTAATGTCATATGTGGAAGATTCCAGCCCTGAACCAGAAAAGTAACACAGTGTACAAGTGCTTTGCATTCAAATGAAGCTATATTCGTCAGTCACTTACAGTAATTTCTGTTCTCTTGGTAATTTAAATGTCCCATACGCTATTTTCTGATCTCTGTTCTAATGTCGTTTCCTCATCATAAACAGACGTAGAGTTCTGTTTTATTTCAATAACATGTTTAACACACAAATCCTGCAGATTTAGGCTGAGTTCTTCTCTCAAACTGAAAACACTGTTGTGTTCCACCTTGAAGTCATGAAGTGATCATACAGGAAGTGCTCCACTGTGTTTCTAAACTCCATCTGAATAACTTGAGCCCTGGAACTGCCCAACTTTGAAGCCACAGCTGTTGTTTTGAACCTCATTGTAACTTATTTGCTTCTTGGTGCATCAGAAGATATAAACAACATCTTATAGTTGTGCATTGTAGAGTAAAATGTTTCAAAAATTAGTTGTTAAATGTAAAACTAATAATAATAACAACATCACAATGTGGAACAGAGTATTTGGAGTTTTGTAAATGTAGACAGACTAATAATAAAGGGTTACTCAAACACATGCAAATGAAACAAAACACAACTTCAGGTCTGTTTTTGAGGAATTCTAACATGACTTAAAGCTCACAAGAGTCCATTTTGTGTAAAATAGGATCTTTAAAAACATTACAGACATTACTACACAGATCTGACCTGTAATTAGGCTTGGTGATGTCTTCTGCTGTCTCCGCTGAGATGCACTGAGAGGCCATATTGTGAAACATTCCAGGCACCTCAGTGGAGACAAACCCTCCAACAGAAAAGTCACATATTGCTCCTATAACTTCACATATTTTGCATTCAAATGAAGCCATATTAATGACCATTAGTTATTTCAGTCTTTTTATATATGAAATCACTTTACTTTTAACACTTCCACTAGTCTAACTTCAGCTGTACCCTCATAGATGTAAACGCACGATAAAAACTGAACACTTGAACGTGCCCTAATTGCGTTCTCATCTGATCTCCGCAGAGTATTTCATGTAGAAAACGGAGCAGAGATAAGATGGCGCTGCCAAGTGCTGCTACGGCGAGCACAGAGGGGTGAAGTGGGCCCCCGAGCCAAGAACCAGCTCCTTCTCTTCATAAAGAACTCGGGATATGCTACTGTGTGCAGGATTATAGGGCCACGGATGTAGTTACGTGTTTTGTATTCATTGCTGGTATGAATAAGGGCTGGGGGAGGGTAGAAAAGGGGATTTAAGGACGCTAAAAAGATGTATTATGCTGCGAAATTGTTGAGGAAATTTGTGATTTGTGAGGACATCTGGAGTCGAGTTCTTTTTGGTTAAACTGTGTAAAAGACCTACTTGAAGTGAATATGAAAATTGGTAACTGGGGGAATTGCATGCTATGTTTACGTAGCTAAAGGAGCACTATGTCACTTTTCTACTGACCAAAAACAGCTTATCTCCTCAGTGGTTTTTATTTGAACTGATCAAGCTAGCGTATTTTCCTTAAGTGTTCAAAAATACCTTAAAAACAAACAAACAAATTATTAAATGGGCTGTTCTCTCTGTTGATTTGATCTGCAACTAACTGGTGGCACCACACACTGTCCCCATGGAAATAAATAATGCTGTACTGTGGCACATTATAGGCAAACCAATGATATCTCCATGGGGACAGGAAAGTGGTTGACTCTTCCACTGATCCGAAGGTTGGCATTTCAAATCCAGCTCTCGACATGAGCATTGTTGGTAGAGCGGTTAAATCCATTGACTTAACGTTTGGTGGTGCAATTCCATCTCCCACAGATGCTGTTTGGATCCTTGGGCAAGACACTTAACCCATTTCACTTTGTGTGTGAATGAGTGAGTGCCTTGAAGGTGGAAAAAACACTGTATAAAACTGGGACAATGTGACCATGTAGAGTTACTGCACTGAGGAGTCCACCACTTTTTCGACAAAAAGGGGTTCCAAAAAAGTTGCATTTATTATAACATTAAGAGAAAAGAAACATGTTATTTTACCATTTTACTACTAGGGGTGGGCAATGTCTCGATATTTAAAATATATCGGAAGATTTAAAATATAAAATATACCAGAAGATTTTAAATAATAAAGTGCGTATAACTTGTACAATAGTTTATTTTACAGTTAAATTATTATTTTGTATACAGTTATGTTATGTTCCTACATGAACTGTCTACCTCTTTGCACTTCAATAAATAAAGACCTTTGGCATATTTGTTTTTGCAGTAGTTAGTTTTAAGAAAAAAGTTATACAAGCCGCACCCGGGCTATAAGCCGCTGATATCTATGTTGAAAAATGAGATATTTATGATTTTGTACTGTAAATGTACATTTATGTACCTGAACAGATTCTTTCTGAACAGTGTCTTTTAACACGGCAGCAACTGTGCTGATTAAAACGAGGTCAAAAACATAAAAGAACCGGTAATTGATCTTCATTTCTCCTGTGCAGTGAAACCACAAGTCACTTTAATCATCTCCGCAGACGCCAAGCTTACGTGCAGCAGCACGGTAGAGGTCTGCGCGGGACACAATTTTCAGTCCCGCTCCTGCATTCATCAGTACCGCTCCCGCCCGCTCCCGCATCATGCGGTCGCGCTCCAGCCCACTCCCGCAATAAGCTTTCAGAATGTTCTTATTATACATCCATGGTCCCGGGCCGCACTGTTTTGTGTTGGGTCCCGCGGGTCCCATGGGTCCCGTGGGTGCAGGGCTCTACAGCACGGTTTCCTTCCTGGAGCAAGATTGCTGGCCTTCAACTTAAAACTTGCATCATACAAACTCCTTCGTGTGCTTTTCATGATGAACACATGAGGTGAGGATTTGAAAATAATTACCAGTTAGTAATTTGTCGTGTGTGTTATATCTGCTAAATAAAATGTAGCGTATTCTTCTTTGCATTAATTTTCTGTCTATCTAGTTTTTGAAATTCCGGTTAGAGTGCCCCTAGCGGTGGAAGAAAAATCCACAGATTAGCCGCTCCTTTGTAAAAGCCGCATGGTTGAAAACCTGGGAAAAAAGTAGCGGCTTATAGTCCGGAAATTACGGTAAAATCTATAATTATTATATATATCATATATCAATATATAGCAGAATATATTGAGATATATATTTTGCTCCATATCGCACAGCCCTATTTACTACTATTATTTAAATTTTATCCAGACCAGATTTTTAGATAATATATAAAGACAAGTCCGATCTAAATCAAAATAAATGTACTGTGCTGGTCAGATTAAATCAACCTCATTACCCTTAATCATCTTTGAATGAACCCCTACCTTCTATTTGTCCAAAATTCTATGAGGAGTTTCTTTTGTCCTTTGAGGGCCCCTGTAGTCCTCTCTCTGCTGTCCCTGTGGAGTTTGCTGACAGCTGTATCGGCCCCTCTGTGACAGCGTCAGGGGGGCCTCAGGTGTCATCCAGCCACCCCCACCCCTGCCTCACCCCTTATCTTCTCCACACAGGACCTCCCGTGGCCACACTGACCCTCCAAATGGCATCTGGGCACCCCCCGCCTCATGGGTGGGTTTTTTGGGTACTAGATAGGGGTGTCCATTGAGCCCTATGATAAATGGGCCACTCGTGTAATTTTGCATATTCTGCGCGTTATTGCCAGAGCTCGCGGTAATGTAGCGGCCCTTCACAGTAATTGAATTGATGCAGCCCCGAGGGAAGGCAGCTGGCTAGGACGCGCTTACCTCCTAAATCCTATCTCCTTGTTTCCTAAATCCTACCTTGCGAAACATCCATACTAAACACTTTTATCATTTTAATTGGCGTTCATTTTTCTTGGCTTGGCGTGAAACGTTACAGTATTTTGATTGGCGTTTTATTTCAATACCTCCTGTTATCTTTAATTGGCAAAGGTGCATTGTCTGAGCAATAATAGAATCTTTTATCTGCACTGTGGCTCATTAATCAAGGAAGTGAGCGCCTTAGCGGTTGATAATGCTAATTGATGCTAAACGCTGAATTGCTAACACTTATCAATTAATCCCAAGAAATCAAACGTTGCCTTAATTATTTATAAATGCAAAGTTTAATTTTTTTCAAGTTGACTACAAAAATACTGTATTAAAATCGTACTTCCAATAGATGTGACCAGAAACTCTGGAATCAGGGTTTTGTATGGACTTTTTTCAGCCGATACCAATATCCAGTGTTGGCCTTACTGTTGTGGGCGATAATGATACAGTATAGAGAGTACTTTTAAAACTATGTCAAGGCTCTCAGTTTGAAGTAAAGTTAAAGGAAAGGTATATAGCCTTAAGTATTAATGTTCTAAATGTACTACAGTCACAACTGAACCTGTAGATAGACGACAGGAGCTCTATTGGTAGAGCATGTGTCCTTAAGGTCGGCGATTCGATTCAAGCTCCCGTAGATAAATGCTGTTGTTTTGTCCTTGGGCAAGACATTTACCTGTGGCCCCCAGTGTCTGCGTACACTCGTTTAGGTTGTGACCATTCAGATCAGGTCAATCAGTCAACTTATTTTGATACGATCATAAACGATATATATTTTTAGCATTCATTAACATTATTATTAGTTTGTACGACCATAAACAAAACAAAAAAATAGAAAAAAAACAACAACAAAAAAAAAAAACAGGCATCTTTAAAAAAAAAAATGAAGATAAGACCTAAGAAAAAAAGTGATTGTATTTTTGTTCGAGGGGTTAATTTATGGAACAATCTGAGTGATGATTTTAAAAAGTCTAACACTGCAGAAACCTTTAAAAAAGAGTATAAAAAGATATAGAGCTCTGGAATGAATGAATTATGCATTAAATTTGTTTATTTTCCTTGATATTTTGTCTCTTATATACAGTAAGTCGTAAGTGAAACTGTAAACACAAACTTGCTGTTCATTGCCCTGCTTTTCTTTCTTAGAATTCTGTCATTGTTTAATAGGATTTGGCATTAGAAGTGTTTTACTTCAGTCTAAACCCTTTCGGTCATGATCCATGGGGTTGGAGTCTGTGTTTGTGCTGCAATTGTCCAAATAAACTACTACTACATGTTGGGTCAAGTTTACAGACAGTTCTTTCCTTTTCTTTCCTTTTCCATTTCTTTTATTTCAAATAGAAAAAGAAAACATTTGGAACAAAAATACTGGCCTGATGTGTGCTGATATTTTCCGATAGCTTCCCATAAAGTCACTAATATCAGATACTGATATTAGCACTAATGTACCGCTCTACTATCATTACTAACTGTTCTATTTATAATCCAAAACTAAATCCAATGCGGGCTGTTGTTTCGCTGACCCTCCATGCTCACTCTCGACATCCCATAATGCTTTTCTTCTTATACAAAACCCACATGTGGTTTCCCCCGTAGAATTATAACGGCACCACCCTGCCACTGTACTGCTGTCTTTCACTATCACACATGACCTGGCATAATGTGTGCCAAAGCCCCCCTCCACCCCCCGCACAGCTGCCCCCCACCGCCCTCCCATGGCTACGGCAGCTCACGTTACACCCCACCCGCTAACTCCGCCGAGCCTTCCCTGCGCCCCATGTTTTATTTATGAACCAGCAACCTGCATTGTGCGCTTTTCCCCCTGATGTTTGGTTAGCCGGGAGATCAGCGCCGGGGTCCTTTGATTAGGCAAAAAGCCCCCAGCCCCGGGACAACCTGCCAGGGGAGGGGAGGGCGGGTGGGCTAATGAAGAGATTATTGAGTGCCACCGAAAAGGCTAGCAAAGAGGAGGGAGCTGTACTACGCTACGTACAGTAAATGTACAGTGTGTCACTTTTCTGGTGGAGGGTCTGTCACCTGCTTGTTTCTATGGAGATGTCATTGCTCTGCCTGGAATGTTCCACAGTGTGACATTAAACATCTCTACTTTACATTTACTTAATTACAAGTGGTTTTAGAGCTCAAAAATACCTAGAAAAAAAGACATTCTGACCTATAATTTGGTCTTGTTTGGTCTCCATGAAGAAAGGTTTAATGCCATACTGTGAAACATTCCAGACAAAGCCATAACATAACATAACATAGAGAAAAGCTTCTGATGGGCTCTCCATCAGAAAAGTTACACAATGCACCTTTAAAAGTTCTATTGAAGCAAATCTGTCATGCAAGACTAATAATTATCAGATCTATACCAGGTCTATGTCAGGACTATTCCAAGCCTAATCTAGATCTAAACCAGGTCTATGTCAGGACTATTCCAGGTCTAA
>CM068366.1:23419903-23727403 GCA_034769755.1 Odontamblyopus lacepedii
TCCTCACCATTGTTGGTTTGTGCTCTTCAGTAACATTACTTGTATTTGATGTCTTTAATCATTGTTGGTATCTTTAAATTTCGTACCATTTCTGGTTTCCCCATGTATTACTATTGCAATTTGATGATAATTCAATTCAATTCAGCTGAATTCAACACACACACACACACACACACACACACTCACATACACATACATACATATACACATACATACGTACATACATACATACATACATACATAAATACATACAAACATACACACATACATACATACATACATACATACATACAAACATACACACATACATACACACATACATACATACATATACACATACATACATACATACAAACATACACACATACAAACATACACACATACATACACACATACATACATACATATACACATACATACATACATACAAACATACACACATACATACATACATACATGCAAGGCTCTGCCCACAAGCCTACGCCCCCCACACTCCCACACGACAATGCTCCATAAATATACAAAAACATGATACAAAACTGCGCACTACAACTTCACAAACCTCACATGTTGTGCAGTAGTTTCATTAGCAGGAGTGACAGAAACTTGTGGTATATTAATGTGTTGTTTTTGGTGAATATGGCATTTTCAAAACAGTGAAAGGTATCATGGTGACCGGAATATATGTGCAGGTATATATACTGTAGAAGGGTAATGTTTGGTCTACAAATGAAGCTTATGCTTTCTAGAATTTACATTTCTCTAATCAGGTGGCTCTGGAAATTTTAAAATTGAGATTAGATTTATTTATTGTCATTGTCAGGTAAAAAACAACAAAATACGGTTTTAGCAACAGACTGACGGAATCAAGATGGGTGAAGTGTCTTTCCTAAGGATGCAACAACAAAATTTGGTCAGTGCGGGAATCAAATCTCTGACTATTAGATTGGGGAACAACTTTCGCCAATCAGGTTAATTATTACACTGAAATCAGAAAATTGTACCGTTTGTTATTTCCCATTTAAAAGTTGTCTACGAATAATTAACCTTCAAAATTAATCTTCAAAATTATGCAAGACATTTTTGAACAAGCAAGAATCTTCACCAAGGACTTGTGAAGTTACTGGAACAAAAAAAAAAAACGTGATCTAGTTCCTGTATGAACTTTTGCCATCACAAACTTTCCACCCGACAAACAAAACAGCCCGGGGACCTTTTCAACATTTGACTGAAGTTATCAGTGACACTGTGTTGCGTTCAATTCCCCTCACACTTTCTTCCACCTGGAGCCATCCATGACAACTTCCTCTACTCCTGATAGTGGATTTTTATTTCTCAATCTTGGAAACTGCAGGTTTGTCAGAAAACTGTCATCTCTACTGGAACCACTTCTTGCTCCGTCAGCTAAAATCCAAACTTTTCTTTTTTTCCTCCAGCGATCCTGCTAGACGGGGGGGCTAGGGCTCTCTAGCGATGCCAGGAGAGTGTGTGCCAGAGCTGGGTTCAAAAGCGCTCAGAGGCAGGCGGTTGGAAGCGAGAAGTATGGATCTTTTTTTTTCCCTTCGTGGGACAGGGAGGAATCCAATTATAAAGACTGGAAAATGGGAATGGTTTTGGGACTAGAGGAGAGCGTGATAAAACGGCTGGATGAGAGCAGGGTTTGGAGGGGTCCTTGTGAGGATGCCGAGGTTAATGTGGAGATTTTTGGGCGGCTGGGCATGAAGCTGTGATATTGGACAAGTTTGAGTGAATGGAGTCCATGGAGGTTTCTTCTGAATAAAGTTAGTCGTGAAAAGCACAGTGCACATATAAAACTAATTATACATAGGGTTTTGGTTTCGTATTATCGTCCACTTAGAATGAGAAGTTCTATCTGTGTTCTGTGTCTTTCTGAGATACTTAGAACTTAAAGTTACTTAAAGTTTTGCCCATTTGTGCTGTAGAAATAAAAGAGGAGTACATGTTTTGGTGAAAGTGGGTGTTTTGGTCTTTGGCAGATAGAACCTAATTCAGAAAACACATCAATCATTCATCATTACAAGGTTCTATCTACAAAACTTGACAATCATAATCATTTGAATCATAAAACAGTATTAGTTCTACACATTTAAATGTCAAATGTGAAACATTTTGACAATATTTAACGAGTAAGTTGGTTGAGCTTTGCCGGTATATGATCATGAATAGAACTTTACAAAGATTAGGCAAAGATTATTCAAATAACAGTTCAGGAATAGATAGATTGATTCGTTTATTTCGTCACAAGCATATTCTAACATTATTCCATAGACAGTCACCTTTAACCTATACAGACTGAAAAGGTGCAGGCTGAAGCTTGAGCTTATTCTGCTTTACCCTTTATTCCTCACTGCATCATCTTGACACCAGTTCATAAATACGGCCCGAGGAAACAAACAAATCAGTAACAGTACAGCAGAGACTACAGCACAAACTAAGTCTCATAGTTCATGTATCTGCCCAGAATTAAACATTTAAACTTAATTTTAAAGTGGAAGAGAGTGATGCACAGTTTTAAATCTTCTGTACAGTTGTTCCAGAGCTCGAGCCCTTTAACAGATCCACACAATTTCATAATGTTTGTTCTGATTTTCTTTTTGTTAAACACTGCTGTACCTCTGAGCTCATATCTGCTGTTTTGGATGTTGAACATATTCTGTAATGATTTTGACAAGAGATTGTTGTTTATTTTGAACATGATTTGTGAAGTGGAAAGGTCGACTAAATCGTAAAATTTGAGCATTTGAAGGTTTATAAATAATTGCCTTTTTTGCGAGGTAAAAATTGGATTTGTATTAGTCTTATATGTATTGCCCCAAATCTCGATGCAGTAGGTTTTGTGGGGCATTACTAGTGAGTTATATATGATGAAAAAGCTGTTTTTTATTTAAGATATATCTATATTTATATATAATTGTGATTACTTTGGATATTTTATTTCTAATTTTATTTATGTGGGATTTATGCATTTCTTTTTGATTTCTAGACTCCATGGTCTTTTTTTTACTTAATTAGCATGCTAACAGCATTCTAAATAGTAAATGGTCACATTTTTATACTTTTCCACCTTCAACGTACTCGATTTACAACAAGTAACCACTCACCCATTCACACACATTCACACACCGGTGTACACAGACACTGGGGAAGAGGTGGGTTAAGTGTCTTGCCCAAGGACACAACAACAGCATTCATCTGTGGGAGTTTTAATCACATCAGCCAACCTGTGGGTCAGTGGACAAACGCTCGACCAGCTGAGCTACTGTCGCCCTGTACTTACCCAAAACATTTAAAATTAACATTCAAACTTCAACTTTCCTTTGAGTTTACATAAGTGATGTGTAATGACTCAAAATGTATGTGACATTTAGGCTGAAATGTCATTTTTAGACCAAAAATGCTGTCGTCTGTAACAGGACAAATATGGAACAATTCAATTCAATTCAATTTATTTTTGTAGCGCCCAAAATCGCAACAACAGTTTCCTCTAAGGGCGTTCCAAGATTTTGATGAGTAAAACATACACACAGACATATCAAAACAGGAATAAACAACATTCATGTAAAGCAGCAAATGAAACATGGTCCAGTCATCCCCTGTCCTTAGACCCTCCTTCTCAGCAAGGAAAAACTCCAAAAAACCCAGGGTCCTGGGAAAAAGAAGAAACCTCGGGGAGAACTACAGTGAAGGAGGGATCCACTCCCATGGACGGACAGGCTATAGATGTCCAGGCCCGTGGGCCAGTTTGGTATGGCCACATCAGCAGCTTTGGAACAGCAACGTTCCAAAGCAGACTACTGTGTTTGGCTAATTATAATCCTCTCAAAAAAAAAAAAATAAACTTAGGCAAAAATAACTGCTTAGTAACTGAGAGAGATGGATTTTTCATTGTCTCAATACTTTTACAGCCATTCTTTTTAGCTTGTTTTGAACTGCTTCACTCCGCTCTACACCTGCTGTTGAGGTCCACGTGCCATCTGCTAGTTTTTTTTTTTTTTAATATCCTAAAAATGTATTTCTAATCATTATATACTTTTTTATTTTAAATTGTGAAATGTTTAATTCCATGGGCAATTGTAGAAGCTTTAGGAACTTTAAAGGGTCCACACAACACGACGATTTTCTGATCCTCATCACAAACAGACAAACGAGTTGTGTTTTGTTTCATTCACATGTTTAACACACAAACCCTGTAGATTTAAGCGTTCTTCTCTCAAATGGAAAACACTCTGTTCCACCTTGTGAGGTCATGTGTTGACTCAGGAAGTGCTCCACTGTGTTTTTAAACTCCATACACCTTCACTAGAATCACTTGGATAATTTCAGATATGAAATTGCCCAGTTCTACTGAACAAAATGTAAATGTTAACTTGAAAACTACCGCTTCATGACATCACAAGGTGGAACAAAGTGTTTTGGGCTTTGGAGATATAGGAACACTAATAATGAAACAAAATTTCATTGCTTTGCCTGAAATGTTCCACAGTATGAAATGAAACAGCTCTACTTTACATTTATTCAATTACATCTGGTTTAATAGATCTAAAATACCTGTAAAACAGTGGGGTCACCTCTCCATAGATCTGACCTGTAACTTGCTTTGCTTTGGTCTCCATGAAGATGGTTTAATGCCATACTGTGAAACATTCCAGACAAAGATGTATGTAAAATCCCTGATTTGTCCAGGTAGAATCCATGACAAAAGCAGAAATTCAATTTGTCAACTGTACAAAAGTTTATTTTGGTCGAATCAAAAGTAAACTTTTGTCTAGTTGACAAATTGAATTTCTCTTTTTACCATTCCAGACAAAGCAATAACATCTCCATGGAGAAAATCATTTGACGGACCCGCCACCAGAAAAGTTACACAGTGCGCCTTTAACAAACTACTACCAGAATCACATAGGAGAACAGACTCTAAACTACAGAGTCATTATTATTGTCCAAAAAATGGCCGCCGTTGTGATTTGCTGGTTTCATCCATTTAAATTTCAATTTGATTGCCATTCCTCTTGCAGTCCTAACAAAAACACCACAGAAACTGTTCACACAAAGCAAAACTAATTAAAAAATATGCCATTAAACTTTAAAGTGCAAAGAGTCACAGCCCTAACTTCCAACTATCCCAAGATAAAATAAAGATAAGACCAAGGTGCAGACCAGCCTTGGCAATGACATTTACCGTGAACTTTTGCATCATAGCAACAGTAACAAAAGATGTTCATTATAAGCATATCAAAGAACCAACAAACTCCAGGACGCAGTTCCACTGGGTTCTCTAAATGTCATCATGCCCTTCTCTATGTTTGCTTTAGTCAATAAAATACAACCCTTGTTGGCAAAACTTGTGGATACGGTTTCAGGGTTCAAAGGTCAAATAGGCTCTTCTCCCCATGTCCTGCAGGGTTCTGTGGGGCTATAAAAGCGACATTTGACCCCACGTTTGACCCAGGGTGATTGTTTTAACCTCATGAACTCAAAGTCGACTGGTCGCTTTGGGAATTTTTCTTTTTTATTGTAGCCATCGACTGACTTGTAATCATCAGGCTGCCTACCGTTACAGAAATGTTCACTGTTCATTGTTTCATTCACACGTGTTTAAACTTCACTTATTTAGATTCTTCTCTTGTGTCTTCATGTGGTAATACAGTAAGTGCTCTATGAACTCCATATTGCCTCACTAGAATCATTTGGATGATTTCAGCCCTGGAATCTCCAACCTCTACTAAACAAAAAGTAAAAGGAGTTAACATGAAAACTTCCACTTTATGACATCACAAGGTGGAACAGAGCATTTTGAGCTTTGGAGATGTGGGCAGACTAATATTAAAGGGTTACTCAAACATGTGAATGAAACAAAACACAACTCCAGGTATTTTTTTGACGAGGTAACAACATTAGAACATGAGTTTGCGTAGCAGAACATTAACAGACTTAAATGGCTTGAATATTAATTACTTATTTTGTACAAAGGCTGTGCAATAAGGTGAAAGAATGGAAGAAACAATACAGTATTTTTTAATGAATATGCTCATATGTCAGCTGGACTAGAAAAGTTGATGAGTCCATAAACTGATCCTTAAGGTACTTCCATAATCGCTTCCTCAATTTTAGAACTAGACTAAATATACTTTTAACTTGTGCAGTATTGTTAGGAAATTGTAAATGTGAGCCATTCAATAGAAAATGTTGAGTTAATTGTTATTTTTTTCCTTTTTTTTTTTTTACCTTCAATGACCGACTCCCATGGACGATACAATTACATAGGACTTTGCACTGCTGCATAGACATAAAATACTCCACAGATCTGACTGTATGTCCTTGTGATGTACTTTACTCCTGATGCCCTGCACTGAATGTCTTTATTGTGCTCTTGTTTACACTGGGTTTATCTATGGGCCTATTTGATGGGCTCTTTTCTATCACACTTTGCGTCAAAACTCTACTGTGTTTAACATAACTTTGTCTTGTTTTCTATGACAATGACGATAAAATCTTCAGTCTCATGGTCCTCTCTGTTTTTTTATGTGTTCCTGTAGCGTGAAAAGCTGATCCACGAGCTAGAGGAAGAGCGCCGCCTGCGTCTGGAAAGTGAAAAACGTGTGCGGGAGGTGACCGAGGAGTCCGAGCAAGGACGGGCCCACATGGTGTCACTGCAGCAGAAATTCTCCAGGTATGGGACATGATATTTAGAGAACACACACATTGACGGGTCAAATGCAAAGAGCCTCAGGTCTGTCACTGTGAGTCTGTTCATCACCGCAGAACCACGGGCTGTGATTTTGTGATTTTCTTTAATGACATTAGACTGCATCACCTTCTTGGTTTGTTCTTTCATTTGTAGGATATCAGACCACACCTTTCACAAACAAACCTTCATGTGTCTGAATGAATGAGCCCTGCATTTTTTTTAAACCACCAGATGGCGCTACCCTTAAGAGAGGTTGAGGCTACCCATCACTACCTCATTTATTTTATGTATTCTTAATTATTCACCACGATGAGATTAAAATGTTCACAACTTTCAGAGACCAGAATGGAGTTTATCGGTCACAGTAATGCTTACAACTACTAGCATGCTAACAATGCACTTACTAATTCCATGAAAATAAAACACAACTACTGGAGCCAGACATATTTTGATGAAATACATTGTAAAAATTGGCCACATGCCGTTTAAGATTGAAGTTAATCCAAATAAAATTAAAAAGTCAAGGGGCCAAATATTGAACTGTAGGGTGTGCCAAAAACTTGCATACTTTTTACACTTTGAAGACATTCTGAGGAAACATTTAGTGAACCCTTCGGCAATGGATTCCTGACAGCAAAGGGAATTTCAAAACATGCTGGTATGACACCAGCTCATTCACTAACCATCTCTGCGCCCTCTGGGAGGCTGTGTTTACGGCGTACTGCGAGCTCTCCAAACATAAAATAGTGACCTTTGTGTTTGAGGGAAGAGCCGCCTCGTTATTCTACCCTCCAACTCGGCTGCTCTGCCCTGGTGAAGACTCTGCTTCTACAGCTACTACACTGTGAGAGAGAAATGCTGGACCACTTTCAGCTGTTCGGCACTTATTAATGCTGTATTTTAAGTGGCCCTTTTATATATAAATATATACTATATATTCATTTATACTACAAGGCCTTTTTTATGCTGTGAATTGTGTATGGGATATGTTTTTGGTGACACTGAATGAGAAATAATGCGTGGACTTAAGGGGCACTATGCAGCTTATTGGTTGGGGGTCCATCACCTGATCGTTCCTATGCAGATGCCATTACTCTGCCTGGAATGTCCCACAGTATGACTTTAAACAGCTCTACTTAACATTCAGCAACATACATTCAATGACAGGTGGTTTTATAGCTCAAAAATACATAGAAAACAAGCACTTTGACTGTGAGCAGGGTCGCCTCCCCACTGATCTGACCTGTAACTTGGTCCAGTTTGGTCTCTGTGATGATAGAAAGGTTTAATGCTGTACTCTGAAACATTCCAGACAAAGCAATAACATCTCCATTGAGAAAAACGTTTGACGGACCCTCCACCAGAAAAGTTACACAGTGCACAATTCAAACAATGGTCAAATAAGGCATACTTATATAAATGTATGTGTACAATGTCAAATATAATGAATATTTGAGAGAGATACGGCTATTTGTACTTTTTAGGGTTCGGTCTTAAACCCCACACCCAACCAACTTCTTACATACAAAGAACCAAGAATACACGCATACAGTTATATTTCTATTTCTATATTTCTACGTGGATCTGTTCGTACTAAATAATTAATTCAATTTGATAATTTGGAGGAAATGACCAAAATCGCCCATTCAAAAATATCGGCAGAGCTTATCAGTTTCTGAATTCTGTCTCGTTTTCAGCCACAAAAGAACCAATATCAGTCAATCTCTAATCTTTAATAAACCGATTAGTATAAAAACAAGGAGGACTGATTTTTTCGCATTTCCATTTACACTATAATACACTTTCATACTTCATTTTTTGCGATACAGTAAATCTATAGAAGTTAATATGATATCTGAAATGTACTGAGCAGATCTTGACACCTCTGTAGAAGACTGTCATTTTCATCCAATCAGCACTTGAACTTCAGAACATCTTTCGCTCTCCTCTCACAGTCTGGTTTTAGCTCATCTATGAACCTGTAAGTGTTCAAATCATACTGCTGTCACATGTCAGTTCAGTAACAATGATACTTTAAATCATCTATGCTGTTAAGATGCACTGTGTAACTTTTCAGGCCTGTTTGTATCTATGAAGATTAAATAGAATTGTCACAGTTTGGCTCTTTAGGCCAAATTATCGGTCATATCTGTAAGAATGCATGTTTTTGAGGCATTTTTAAACAACACAATCACTGGTAATTACGTAACTGCTCACTAGATATATGTTTAATGCCATACCATGGAACATTTAAAGCTCCTATATTACACAAAATGGACTCTTGTGAGCTTTAAGTCATGTTAGAATGTTGTTACCTCATCAAAAACAGACCTGGAGTTGTATTTTTTCTCATTTGTGTTTGAATAACCCTTTATTTTTAGTTTGTCTACAGCTCAAAATGCTCTGTTCCACCTTGTGATGTCATCAAGTGATAGTTTTAGTTAACAGTTAGTTTAGTTAACAGCTCTTTTTACCTTTAGTTCAGTAAATACGGGCATTTCCAGGTTTGAAATTAACCAAATGATTCTAATAAAGAGGAGTTTGTGTGGAGTTTAAAAACACAGTGGAGCACTTCTTGTATTATATGACATCACAAGGTGGAGCACAGTATATGAAACAAAACACAACTCCAGGTATATTTTGGATATTTAAAGGCATTTTTAAACAGTAAACTCACCAGTAATTCTGTAACTGCTCTAGATGTCTGCTTAATGCCACTGCGGAACATTTAAAGCCAAGCAATAACATCTCGATACTTCAATTCAATTTCAATTTATTTTTGTAGCGCCCAAAATCGCAACAACAGTTGCCTCTAAGGGCGTTCCAAGATTTGGATGAGCAAAACATACACACAGACATATCAAAACAGGAATAAACAACATTCATGTAAAGCAGCAAATGAAACATCGTCCAGTCATCCCCTGTCCTTAGACCCTCCTTCTCAACAAGGAAAAACTCCAAAAAACCCAGGGTCCTGGGAAAAAGAAGAAACCTCGGGGAGAACTACAGTGAAGGAGAGATCCACTCCCATGGACGGACAGGCTATAGATGTCCAGGCCCGTGGGCCAGTTCGGTATGGCCACAGCTACCCAGGTGGGGAAGGAGTCGGGCGAGGAGGGGAGGCTGGGCGAAGAGGAGGAGACCGGGCGAGGAGGAGGAGCCTGGCGAGGAGGAGGAGAGTCAGGCGAGGGGGAGGAGAGGGGCCCAGCTGCCATCAGGCGTCTGAAAGAGTTCCACTCCACAGGGGGAGTGGGACAGGGGGCAACATGTGAATAGCAATGAACGAGCTACAGATGAGAACATAGTGAGTGATGCTGATGAGAAAATAGGAGGAAGTGCTCAGGTTGCCACACTTCCCCCAGCTTGTTATCTCCTGCAGCAGCTTATTTTAGTAACATCAAACTAAGTAACCTGGTCATAAGCTATTCTGAAGAGGAGGGTTTTAAGCCTGGTCTTAAATAAAGAGACTGTGGGTGCCTGTTTAACATCAACAGGGAGTTGATTCCATAACACAGGAGCTTGGTAACTGAAGGCTCTCCCCTGACTCATACTGACTCACACACGTTTCCATAGCAGCAAGTCCATAAAATACATGAGGTTATAAGCAGCCTGCAGTTGACTTTTCCTTTTCCTGGCCCATAAATCAATAGCGCTTGCATAGAAACGGGTATGGAAGTGTTTTTGATTTCAAACGTGTGACTGGCTGCACCTGCTGGCGTCTGCAAAAGACACTGGGCGAAGTGCGAAGCCATCTGACGAAACTAATGATATGGGTTCAAGATGCTAACGGTGTGTTTTAACGTTCTGTTTCATCATCAACAAAAATAGAACAGCTTGACTTTCAGAACGCTGTCAACTTTGAAAGCTTAACCTAACTTCTGCTGGACAAAAGCAACGGTTTCAAGCTGTTACCTTTAATTATTCATCTCTTTAAGGTCAACTTCTTATTTTAAGTGGATACATCCGTCAAGGAGCTGTAAAGGGTTTTTACTGGTTTAATAAAAGGTTTGCAGTCATCCAAAGTTATTCCTTACTTACTTTCTTACTTTCTTACTTATTCACGTTGATGAGTCAGTAAGTGCTTTTTGCAACTCTCAGAGCAGAGTCATGGTAAATCAATTAATTATATATTAGCGATTCATTATAATTAGATAGAAAGTAGGCAGCAGTGGACTTATTCTGACCTCAAAAGCTGCTCATAACATCTGATCATACTGGTCAAAGTCTGATCTTGTCTTGGATGGAAGACAGCGCAAAAAAAACAAAGTTAGTATGAAAATGGTGTTACTGATCGGGAGATTTTCAGCCCTGCTTCATTATCATTGTAAATGTATATTTTTTATACCTCTGTGCACTAATAAATGGATAATAGTTGTGCAAATTTTTTATAGGCATCAAACTGTTCCCCATCTCAGGCTCTTATGTTTACTCCATTTCTTGCGACCGAAACTAAAATAAGCAGCTTTCTGGTCTTTTGGTTTTGTAAAAGTAGTTCACCAGAGGACAAAGGCTGGAGACGCCTGCACCTTTGAAATGCAATGATTAATTCATTCATTAACTGATCTGTACTGGGGTTAGACACATTTTGCTGAGCATATTGCAAAAAATAACACAGGCCGTTAACAAAACAAAAGGTTTGAAGTTGATTAGGACATTTAGGCTTTCTTTTTTACACCTTTAAACTCTTCAACCCAAACTGTAATCACTTTAGCTGTGTTCTAACGTCACCGAGAAGAGTCCAAGAGAAACTAGTGTAATTATGCTGGAGCAGAAGCATCAGCCGTGTCCGTGATTGGGTCCCTCTCCGGTGTCCGTAACCGCCGTGTTTGCAATTGATGCCCCTCATTGGCCGATTCCATTATGTCCTTAGAAAGCACCCAACCTGGCCACCTTCTCCATCTCTTCATTGTCATCATGGTTGATTGCCGTAATTTCCCAGCGCTCAATACGGGTCCTGGGGGAAGGAGAAGAAGTTGAAGATCTTTGCTAGAGAGTGGATACGCGGATGAGCTAGCAGCGGGATTGTAGTTCTGCGGTGAGATATTCAGTCGGCTAAATGTCAATGTGTGTTTACCGATAGCGGATTAGCCAGGTAGATTAGAATGGTGTCGTGCCCAAAATGCCAGATGGGATCAACGGTCTGATCATTTAATTAGCGAATTAGCAAGCCAAAAAAAAAAAAAAATTGGTGAGTGGGTTACAGAATCCTTTGGCTCTCTAAGAACCCTAAATGTACAAATGAACTCTTCACCGTAGTTACGTTTTCAAGAGGATTTGAAGACATTATATTAATGCAAGCCAATATGTAAATTCAGTTCAATTAAAAAATTATGTTGTCAAATTTCCACCTGAACATATGAAAAATTTAAATTATGTTCTTACTTTCAAGCGTCTAAATTAAATAATAATAAAAGAAAAGTAAAAGTAAATGTCCAGTTATGAGCAATTGCAACTTAAACTTTCAGCCAATTCCTTCAAGGTCGTGTATCTGTCTGGAATGTTTCACAGTATGGCATTAAACCTTTATATCTTCATGGAAACCAAACCATACCAAGTCACAGGTCAGATCTGTGGAGAGGCGACACCGCTCACAGTCAGAATGCCTGTTTTTCTAAGCGTTTTTGAGCTGTAAAACCACCTGTGATTGAATAAATGTAAATTAAAGCTGTTTAATGTCATACTGTGGAACATTCCAGGCAGATCAGAGACATCTCCATAGAAACAAGCAAGTGACAGACCTCCAACTAAAAAGTTACATTGTGCACTTTTACTGTTTAAAAGTCCTATACTGTGCAAAATGTGAGCTTTAAGCCATGTTACCTCTGCAAAAACAGACCTGAAGTTGTGTTTCATTTCATTCAGACATGTTTGAGTAATCCTTTATTATTCATCTGTCTATAGCTCAAAATGCTCTGTTCCACCTTGTGACGTGATGAAGTGGTAGTTGTCAAGTTAACAGTTATACCCTTTACCTTTAGTTCAGTAGAGATTGGCAAGATTCTAGGGCTGAAATGATCCAAATGATTCTAGAGAAGGTTTATGGAGTTTAAAAACAGTGGAGCACCACATGACATCACAAGGTGGAATGTTTTTCGGTTTGAGAGAAGAACAAAACAAAACACAACTCCATATGATTCTGATGATGAAACATTCTACATAACAGCATAACTTCAAATCTGTACCTGTTTTCTTTTTCTGTCTTAAAAAAAACATGAAAAAAACAGAACTACTTCATTTTAAACCATTTGCAATGGTCTAAAGTTCTTCCTTACTTAACTTTCGCATTCAGAGCATCTTCATAACTCCCCACGACGACTTCAGAAGCACTTTCCACAACTTTCCGACACCAGAGCGGCGTATCTGTAAACATAAAGACATCAGACCAAATACAGTTCCTTTAAATTCTTATCAAGATTTGATTATAGCGCAGAAGAAGGCAGTCTGGGAGTTGTGTTATTTTTCTTGGCGCTGTTACAAAAATTACATTGCGGCGTCCTTGTGCATTTGGAATACAATCGTCCCATTTGGCGTTCATTATTATTGTGCTTTCCCGACAGTGCCAGCTCACACATCACATTTATTAGGCCTCGCACTGTCCTGCTTGCACACACCGCTGTCTCTCCATTGATCCGAGCTTGTTATTTGTCGCACATTAGTGGGATAGAACGCTCGCTCCGTCAATGCATCTTTAGGAACAAACAACCGCAAATCATGTTAAAGCTGCATTGTGGACATTTCTGCTGGAAGGTCCGTCAAACGCTCTTCTCCATTTAGACGTTATTGCTTTGTCTGGAATGTTTCACAGTGTGGCGTTAGACCTTTCTATCTTCATGGAGATCGAACCAGACCGAGTTACAGGTCAGATCTGTGGAGAGACGACCCCGCTCACAGTCAGAATGTCTGTTTTTCTAGGTATTTTTAGGTATAAAATCTCCTGTGATTGAATAAATGTATAGTAGAGCTGTTTAAAGTCATACTGTGGAACATTCCAGACAGATCAATGATATCTCCATAGAAACAAGCAGGTGACGGACCTCCAAGCAAAAAAGTTACATAGTATACCTTTAAAGATGAATGGTGTAACTTTTCTGGTGGAGGGTCTGTCCAATGCTCTTCTCCATGGAGATGTTATTGCTTTGTCTGGAATGTTCCACAGTATGGCATTAAACCTTTCGATATTCATGGAGACCAAACTAAACCAAGTTACAGGTCAGATCTGTGGAGAGACGACACCGCTCACAGTCAGAATGCTTATTTTTCTAGGTATTTTTTTGCTATAAAACCACCTGTAATTGAATAAATGTAAAGTAGAGTTGTTTAAAGTCATACTGTGGAACATTTCAGGCAGAACAGTGACATCTCCATAGAACATTGTGGAACCCCAACCAAAAAGTTACATAGTATACCTTTAAAGACACATAGTGTAACTTTCCTGGTGGAGGGTCCGTCAAATGCTTTTCTCCATGCAGCCGTTATTGCTTTGTCTGGAATGTTCCACAGTATGACATTAAACCTTTCTATCTTCATGGAGACCAAACCAGACCAAGTTACATGTCAGATCTGTGGAGAGGCGACCCCACTCACAGTCAGAATGTTTGTTTTACAAGGTATTTTTGAGGTATAAAACCATAAAACCACATTTAATTAAATAAATGTAAAGTAGAGCTGTTTAATGTCACACTGTGGAACATTCCAGACAGAGCAATGATATCTTCATAGAAACAAGCATGTGACAAACCCTCCACCAGAAAGTTGCATAGTGTACCTTTAAGGTCAGATTTTTTGTTAATTAGTTAGTTAGTTAGTCTTTATTTGAAGGGACAATGTACAGAGACATTATGCTCGTAAAACAGAGATGTACTGCACCAGATTATAGCTAAACAGCTAGTTTCCATCTGCAATCCCTGAGTTTTTGTTTCTTGGATCAACTTTACATTTATTCAATTACAGGTGGTTTTATAGCTCAAAATACCTTGAAAAACAGAGTGTGAGCGGGGTCGTCTCTCCACATATCTGACCTGTAACTTGGTCTGGTTTGGTCTCCATGAAGATAGAAAGCTTTAATGCCATACTGTGAAACATTCCAGACAAAGCAATAATAATAATCTCTATGAACACGAACTTTTAACGTTCACTCCGCCGGAAAAGTCACACAAAGCTCCTATGACCAGACTAACGATTTTTTAAACCGACCCTCGTCTTTTTGAGCCCATTCATTCGCTAATGAACTGTAGTTCCGTATGATGAGAAGAAAACCAAGGCATGTTAGCGAGATGTCGTGCTAGTTTTGATTAGAAAAAGAAAAAAAAAATACGGTGCTCCCTGGTGGTGGAAGGTTGCATTAATGAGCTGGGGTTATACTATAGAAGAAAAGATTCTGACTTCACCAGGAGCCAGGCTAACCCCAGGGAGCTGTTTTATGTGTTAGCAGCTATGGCCGCTTTTCATGCTACCTCAAGCTAATAACACCATTGTTATTGAGCTTTGAGTTAAATCCACTGTTCATTCAATTATAGGCATTTTTATTACTCAAAGAACATTCACAGCTACAGTCGAGCGGGCCCTCCTCTGCACAAATCTGACAAATATCTCAGTCTGGTTGTAACACCAGCTCGTTTTCATGGAGAAACATTCCAAGCAAAGCAACATCGCCATGGAGACAAAAATGTACGCAAACCTTCCACCAGAAAAGCTACCTTAAATGTTGAAAATCACATTCTGTGGTCTACTTAAAGTGTCTTTTTTATAATCATTGTGTTGGTTTTGTGAAAAATGTCTCTTTTCAAACTTCTATCAGGTTCTGCATCTTGTTTTCAGATTTATTATTGACTTCTGAGTTCTGAGACGGCTTCATTCTAGTCTAGAGGTGGTTTATTTTAACTTAACTTGTTAAGTCAAAGATAATTTCGCTACTTTTAAGCCATTTTCTGATAGATTTAAGTGTTTCGAGTCTACTCCTTAGTATTGTGATATTAGAACAGAATAACTGCTCTTTTGACTATTCGCAAAATTTTGTACTGGAAGTTTCAAAGCCCTCTGGAAGCCCACATTCCGCCAGCTCCCGACCACTTCTCCTTTATCCCCAGACGCCTGCTGCTCCCTCTGTCAGGTCACATGCCCCCATCCTCCTCCTCCACCTCTCCCGACAGCCACCGCAGCCCGGCCTGCACGCTCATTACAGCCCATGCCCGTGGATTAGCCCCTTTAGCTCAGCCCACCCTGGACCTCCCAACCACCACCTCACCCTTCCCGAGCCAAAGACCTTCTAAAGCCCAGGCCAGGACTTGCGAGGACATAGTCTAAAGCAGTCTGGTGGAGTCTGGTCTGACGTTATACTTCGGGCCGTATCAGAATGAAAATCAATTCAGTCAATGTAAGATTGATGAAGAAGTGAAGCTCAGGCAGGATGACCGCTGGCTGGAGAAAGGAAATGACCGCAACTGGCCCCGAATTAAAAGTGGCTGGAAGATGAAGGCCAAGTTCACAGGTAATGAACAGATCTAAACTGCGTTCTTTCAGTGTAGATATTTAGACTTTGGCATTGGCTGTCCACTTATTGTTTATCCTCTTAAAGACCAGGGCGGTGGAGATTAAGGCTGAACTGAAAGCGAAAAGCTTCTTGTTGACAGTTGCTAGCAGGTGAGCTAGCGTAACTGGAGATGTTGCGTAGAAGGAACCTGGATTCAATTTGAAAACTCAGATATTACGCAAAATGGACTCTTGTGAGCTTTATCTTAGTTAGAATGTTGTTTCCTCCTCAAAAACAGACCTGGAGTTGTGTTTTGTTTCATTCACACATGTTTAACACACAAACCCTGCAGAATTAAGCTGAGTTCTTCTCTCAAACCAAAAACACTCTGTTCCACCTTGTGATGTCATGAAGTGGTAGTTTTCAAGCTCTTTTTACCTTTAGTTCAGTAGAGATGGACTGAAATGATCCAAATTATCCTAGTGAAGGTGGGTAGAGTATTATTTGTTTTTGTTTTTTTTCCATCTAATTTATCTAATGTCAAATGTCTATTGAATGTCACGTAGATAAAATCTTCAAAATTTTAGGGGTAGAATTAAAATAAGATATTCTTATTCCTACTCCTTTTTTGAACATTGAATGTTTTTAACAATTTTATTATCTTTACTTTGTTCGTGTCTTTCTTAAATGTACATGTTTTGAGAATATGGAGACTATATGTTGTGCGTTCATTTCATCCTATTTTTAAAAATGTTCAAATAAATTAAATTTACTCTTAAAAAACACACTCAGGGGAGCACTTCCTGTATCATCACATGACATCACAGGGTGGAACAGAGTGTTTTTGGTTTGAGAGAAGAACTCAGCTTAATTCTGGAGGGTTTGTGTGTTAAACATGTGTGAATGAAACAAAACACAACCCCAGGTCTGTTTGTGATGAGGAAACTACATAAGAACCTAGATCAGAGAATAGCGTCATATGGGCCCTTTAAGATGGGTTTGGAATTTTGGAAGAGCATCCTGTTTTATGGTTGAATGTGTTTCAGTTTCAATAATTTCTTCTGTAATTATAAAGTTGTTTGCGAAAAATAACAACATTAAGAGCTAAAACCAGTCACTCAAATAGACTTAAGGACTTAAAGAGATGTTCATCACAAAGTTTCTAGAAGAGTTCACCCTATGACCAGAAGGTAGCCGGGTCAGAACTCATATATTTGTCTGTTGTCGTGTCCTGGAACAAGTCACATTTGTCACATTGTCCATTCTAATGTGGTTTGCAGCAGCAGGCAGGGCATCTGGTGTAAAAGTCAAAGTTCAAGATACAGTATGTCACTTTCTGGAGGTGGTACATATGTCACTTGCATGAATCCATGGAAATAGAAAGTTAAACATGCACTGTGTATCTTTTCGGTTGGGGTCTGTCACTTGTTGCTTGTTTCTATGAATACATCACTACTCTGTCTGGAATGTTTCACAGTGCGACATTAAACATCTCTCTTTTTTACATTTATTCAATTAAAGCTGGTTATATAGTTCAGAAACACCTAGAAAAACAAGCATTCCGACTGTGAGCGGGGTCGCCTCTCCACAAATCTGACCTGTAACTTGTCTTGGTCTGATTCAGTTTCCGTGGAGATAGATATGTTTAATGCCATACTGTGAAACATTCCAGACAAGACAATAAGATCTCCATGGAGAAAAGCGTTTGACAGACCTTCCAGCAGCAAAGTTGTGAAAGATTATAGCCAAAAGAACAACATTTCCATGGAAACAAGGAAGTGGTGGTCAAATAAGAGTCAGGTTTGTGGAGATGCAAGCCCGAGGCATGTTTTTTTAAGTTTTTCAATGCAATAAACACAATCAAAATGAAAAAAACAAAAAAAACAACAACTAAAGAACATTGTCTAAAAAGTTCCATACTGTTGCTTTAACTTTCAGCTGAGTTTAGTCTTGTCATTACTACATCACTTACATCACTTACTACATTTTCCTGTTTTGGGACTTACCCTAGCAGGACCATTAAAAGTCACATTACGCTCTGTTTAACTCATCTGAACCGGACGCTGTCACCAAAAACACATGTGGAATCGCACTGGCGTTTACGAGAGGGCCACTTTGAAAGGGCCCCTCCCCCGACAGGAAGTGGGAGACTTACGGCTAAAGCTAACAACAGCGGCGGGCCATAGCAAGGGGTGTGCTCGGATTTATGGTCGCCCTTTGAATGCACCGTCCCCTCGGTTTGAAGAGCTGCTGATGGGGTAAACAGGCCACAGGCGACGGGGCTGAAATAAGGAAGGGGCTGATGGGTAAAAAGGATGTTGGAAGTAGTTTAGTTTTTGTTTGGTATATTTACAACAGCAAATAACTCAATTTCAAAAGTGGAACTGGAGTCTTTTTACTCATATCACAATACATTTTTACTTTCTGAGATTGAAGTAACTCTAGCAGACTATGACATACAGTATAGAAAGAGCTGAAACAGGACAGTTGTTGTACTTTGTTCAAACAAATCAAAATGAATGAAATAGGATTAATGCCAGATGCCCTTCCTCACGTGCATTTATCCAAGCTGAGTTAAATACAGCATGCCATGATGCAATACTGAGTACATTTAAACACCTTGCATCTGATTTTTTCCCCCATTTTTTGAGAATTTTAAAACATTTTGAGAATTTTTCCATATTATGGAGAATGTTTCCATATTTTTGAGAATTCCGTCTCATTTTTGAGAATTTTTTGAGATTTTTCCACATTTTGAGACCTTTTGAGGTCAAAATAAGTCCACCGTGTAACGTACCTGTAACAAATCCACGTCTAACCGTAGTACCTTTTTATTATCAGACAATCAGGAAGTGCATGGTTAGCATGCTAGTTCTCGGCGTTACTATATTTTCTGGCAGAAGGTCCATCAAATGCTTTTCTCCGTGGACATGATAGTCCTCTGTCTGGAATGTTCCACAGTATGTTTCAATCTTCATGGAGACCGGACCAAGTTATGGGTCAGATCTGTGGAGAGGCGATCCCACTCACAGTCAGAATGCCTGTTTTTCTAGGTATTTTTGAGTTGTAAAACCACATGTAATTGTTTGCTTTAATGTCATACTGTGAAACATTCCAGACAGTGCAATGACGTATCCATAGAAACATTATAAGGTTTGTTTAAAAAAAAAAGCTTTTTGACTACAACAGGGAGCTAAAAAAGCAAAAACACAAATTAAAAACGCAAAAGAACATTTCCCAAACTCTCCATGATTGATTTTGTATTCTGAACCGGCTTCGTTTGAGGCCCCCCCTCCATGGTCCGTAGATTGGGGCTCTGGGGCCTGTCTTTTCTCTCATTACCGGCCCTCTGCACAGCGGGCCCTCTGGAGACTTGAGCGACCGGTGCCTGTTTGCAGATCAATGCCCCCTGTCCTCTAATCGGCCAAGCATCCAAACCCTACCACCCCTTTTACCGCCACCACCACCATAACCGAGCCTGCACCAGCTTTTCTATGCACTGTCCAATGCCAAAATTTTAATTAGACTAGAGTTTTTGCTGTTTTATCAAGCAGCAAAGACGAGACTTTCACTTCAGTTCCACTTTGTTTATATAGAACATTTGAAAAAAGCAAAAAAAGACCAAAGTGCTTCAACAAAAACAGAAGAAAACATGTACAGATACACACAATACACGAGAAAAACCACAATAAAACACCAAGATTTTGACTTTGAGAATTTACTGTTGCACTACTACATGTTGTTACCTGGGTTAAGGTTGCTGGGAATGTTCTGCACTGTGGCATTAAAGCCCCTGTGCCCTATTTTGTTTGCCCCGGTACAGATAATATTGTATGAGCAGCTCTTGAGGTCAAAATGAGACAACTGTGAACGTATCGTCAGAGCGTCATTCTGAAGCGTTTTACTGTCTGAGGAAGCAGGAAGTGCACCGTTAGCATGCTAGTTGTTAGATTTAGCTCGCCACCTGCTTGTTTCTATTGATATGTCATTGCTCTTTTACAGGTGGTTTTAGAGCTCAAAAATATCTAGAAAAACAGACATTCTGACTGTGAGCAGGGTGGCCTCTCCACAGATCTGACCTGTAACTTCATCCGGTTTGGTCTCTGTGAAGATAGAAAGGTTTAATGCCATACTGTGAAACATTTCAGACAAAGCAGTAACAATAATCTCAATCGAGGAAAGCATTTGACAAACTTTCCAGCACCTTTAAAGGGACAGTTGGGAATTTTGGACATAAGGCCTCATTTTCTCGTGAGCCAGAGTGTTGGAGACGTGTGGAGACACTTTTTAAATACTGTAAAATGCCAAATAAGAGCCGGGTTCCAATTACCCGCAGTCTGTGTCGAAAGAATCATGTCTGAAATAAAAATAACCTTCCATCGCATGAATCACCGCATGTTGAGGGACTATTTTCTCATATATCAATCCACCACTGCCGAGCTTTCTATCAGGAAGTACAACTCACTGATGCTGCTCAGACACAAATCCTTCAAATAAGGCTGGTTTTACTTCTAAAATGATTCTGTGGACACAGACGTTCACATGGACAGTCTGGAGTTCTAATAGTTTCCTCGGGTCTGTGGAGTGGGTAAGACTGTTTTTAGCAGGACGACTATGGCCAGTCACATGCACTAGCCTAGCACCAGCAACCTCTGCAAATACAAGGACTGGATAGAAGATTTCAAAAAGTGTCTCCACACGTCTCCTGGCTCACCAGGAAATGAGGCCCTATGTCCAAAACTGTCCTTTTAAGACAGTAAAAATCATGTACAGTGCTTCTAACAAAACTAATTTTACATTACTTTTTGCATGCATTTTCATTTGTATATATACAAAATGTACTGTTTTTTCTTTAAAATTTTTCACTTTTTTTGTTATTGTTTACATATTCTAGCTCTGCATCCTTTCCAGCTGTATATTTTCATGTCGGTCAACCACCGCCCACCCCCCACCCAGCTCCCGCTGCCCCGTCCTGCCGGATTTGGCCCAGATGAATCAGGCCTCTGTTGGGGACGACACATATGGGGTCATTAAGTTGGGGAGGGGGTGCTAGCTAGCCTTTTGAAGTCACCAGCTCCAGACCAGGGCCGCTCCATAGATAATAGGTGTCTGGGCTATTTCGAGAACACCTCACATTTAGCCGGATTTATTGGCGGGGTTTCGCGAAATCCGCTTTAATTATGTCTGATTGGACTTAATTTCGGTTGTTTTATTCTACGGCAGCTACTCATTTGGCAGCTTTGAACTTGTAACTGATGTTTTAGAATGCGTGCTTGCACCTCTCTTGTTTGCTAACGGTAAAAAAGTATGAGCAGACATGCTTTTTTATCACTTGTCAGATGTTTGTGATTCAACGTAACTGTGTGTTTTAAAATATTAATTACATCATTATTTGTGTCTGTTGTACCGTTTCTAGTTAGGCTCTAGATTCCACTTAAAATCAATGTTTATACATAAGATGGTTTGTTAATTGTGGCTGATATAGCATTGTCAAAATAATTGAAACTCAGATTCTAAAGCTAGAATCGAAAATAGATACTCGTTTGAGCTGGTATCGACACTGAAAAAATCACGTTCAAAGCAGAGAAAATGTTTAATAACTTTCCTGAATGTCTTTAGATTGATCTGGAGCTGGATCAGAACAAGTATAAGAGCACAGAGACTAGTGTACACCCATGGACCTGGTTTAGACCTGATTTAGACCTGGTTTAGACCTGCTTTAGACCAGGTTTAGACCAGGTTTAGAACTGGTTTAGACCTGGTTCAGACCTGGTTTAGACCTGGTTCAGACCTGGTTTAGGCCTGGTTCAGACCTGGTTTAGAAGGATTACACAGATATTAGGCCACATAGGAAATGATGATAAATGATTTAATGTTGAAAATCACATTCTATTACCTAGAGAGTGTTTTTATTATTATTATTCCATCTGTTGGTGATCCGATCCAATACTGATACTTGTCCTTGGTGTACTCGCCAATACCATAGTGCCATAGTGTAGGCTTTATAACTGTGTAACATACAAGACCAAAAAATACATCTTCTAAAATACAAGAATAAATAGGATTTTCAGGACTAATTTATTAGTGAAATGTATAATATTTATTAAGCACTTTCACTTTCTACCACAGTGTGGATTAAAACAACAGTTTGTAAACAGCCTGTAAAATGACACTCATTCTCAGAGCACATGGCAAATTATTTCGAGTAAACAAAGTAAAACAAAGTGTTATTGTTGCTGCTGTTATCAGGCTGCACACTCCCAGTTATTATATTTGTTATCATCAAAATCAAGTTGGGAATTTCAGCATCGTGACAACTCTAGCGGCTAATGCTAACTCAATACTAATTAAGCCCATCCTGCTGCGCTGCTAGATCTTAATTTGGACCATTTTAATCACTCCCCGTCATTTACCAGCTTTAAATTCTAACATTCTTAAGATTTACTTACATTACCCTGGATTAGCAACTATGACAGACAATCCTGAGCGCATGTAACTTCTGCTTGGGATTAAACATTGTTATGGGAATGCTATAAAAGGTCAGATTATGAGTTCGCGCCAATGTAGGCCACCGTTCTGTGTGCGTGGAGCGTTGTCCGGTCAGTGCAGCCCGGAGCGAGGGGGGCTGACCTCACGCCTTGTTGCCCAGGGAGGAGAGGCTTTTGTGGGGCAGCTGGATTCTGAGACCTGGATTCTGTTTCAATTTCATTTCGTGTGATGTGGGAGATCGGAGCATGCTCAGTTGGTATAGAGAGGAAACGACTCTAACAATACCAAGAAGAAAAGAATATTGAGGGAAAATAGTGGTTTTGGGATTTGTGGATTTGTAATTTCGTAGCAATTTGAGGATCATTTAAAAATTATTTCAAAACTTGGAAGAAAAAATACATTTTTGTTGATAATTTCATTGTTTTGTTGGGTATTTTCATTATAATATGGATTTAATTTACATTAATCTAGTAAATTAAAGTCACATTGTGTAACTTTTCTGCTCGAGGGTCCGTCAAACACTTTTCTCCATGGAGATGTTATTGCTTTGTCTGGAAATTTCCACAGTATGGTATTAAACCTTTCTATCTTCACGGAGACCAAACCAGACCAAGTTACATGTCAGATCTGTGGAGAGGCGACCCACTCACTGTCAGAATGTCTGTTCTTTTAGGTATTTCTAGGATATAAAACCACCTGCAATTGAATACATGTAAAGTAGAGCTGTTTAATGTCATACTGTGGAACATTCCAGGCAGAACAATGGCGTATCCATAGAAACAAGCAGGTGACAGACCCCCAACCAAAAAGTTACACAGTGAACCTATTGTTAAATAGAAAAAGTGCTATATAAATCAAATTAATTCTAAAAGCAGTTTTGCAAATTCCACATTTTAGACAATGCCTACAACATCATAGTAACACTGTTTTTGCATTTATTTAGCATTTTATTTTGCAGTTTAAATGGTCGACATTTAATCTGTGAACATCTATAGCTTTTAAACAGCACAAATCTCGCAGTCTTTGCTAATATATGTACATCACTAATTAAATTTGTAATTTTAATTGTAGAATCAGTCTGCGTGAACAAGTTCCTTCTGTTTTCTTCATGTCCATAATGTTAGTGTTGCTCAGTAGTTCACTGATGCTCGTCGTTGTTTCCTTTAAGTTTTCGTCTTTCTTCCCCGTGGATAAATTCTTCATGGACAGAATATGTTCTTTGTCGAACTTGTTGGATGAAGATTTGGTGTTGGGGCAGATTTATGAAGCTGCTCAAAAATATGCAACACTTTTCCACAGGGATTTTGCCAGAGAAAAATTGACAGGAAGTGCCGCAGCTCAACACTTCCTGCCATTGTGATAATAGCCTATTAAAATAAAAAATAGCTTTGTCAAGAAAGTGTAGAACTGTACTGCTTGATGATGCAAAGTGCCATTCTGCTCAACCTGGAAAGTTCCACAGTATGACTTTAAACAACTCTACTTTACATTTATTCAATTACAATCCAGACAAAGTAGTAACATCTCCATGGAGAAAAGCATTTGACAGACCCTCCACCAGAAAAGTTGAATTTAAATAGCTGATCATCAGTGTCCTTTATCTACTCATCGATGCACACACACACACGCACACACACACACACACACACACACACACACACACACACACACACACAGACACACACACGCACACACACACCACACACACACACACACACACACACACACACACACACAGACACACAGACACACACACACACACACACACAGACACACACACACACACAGACACACACACACACACACACACACAGACACACACACGCACACACACACCACACACACACACACAGTGACATGAAGAAACGTTCCTACGCCAACTCCCGCTTTAAACTCTCATTAATATAGTCTGGTTCAGGGCTGACCGCCTTTTAGAATTAACTTAACATGTCAGATGCTTCTGGAGGACGTCATCTATCTTGGTCCATGTAAGGCCTCCAGTGTGATCATGACGAAGGCTTCCTGGCGCATTCTTCTTCAGTTTCACACGTGGACGGCACATGTCCCACCGCTACAAGCCCTCCGGGAAAATGAAAAACGTCTGCTTTCGAGGAGCAATGACTTCCTTGTAACTGTTTCCTGTAGCCAGAGGTCTATTTGGTGAATTTAAATCCTTCCAAATGCAAAGAGACTGCAGGGGCTGTAAATCTGTTTCCTGCCATATGTCTGGTAATCTACACTTTTTATAGGCCTAGTGTGCTTTGAGTCAGAGTTGGGTCGATTTGAAGATTCCTAGAAAGAAATTTTAGACTTTTTATTTAAACATGAGTCCAGACATTCATATTGGATTAGAATTTAAAGAGTGGGTATTATTCTTTATTTATTTTGTTTTAGCTCTCTCCCATGTTATACCATTGTTTCATCATCCAAAACATGCCTGAAGAGGTTTTAGATGTCGTCCATGCATGTTTAAGTAATTTAGCAATCTCTCGCTAAGTCCAATGCTGCACTCATGTTCCCACTCGACGTTTCTCCATAAATATACTAAAACATACAAAACTGTACTGTGCAGTAGTTTCATTAGGGCGATACATGCCAACTGCTTCGTGAGAGTGCTCTGCAGGGAGAGTGACTTAGTGCGGAGAGCAAAGTGAGTGGTCAAAAAAATAAAAAACTGAAAAGTATAAAACATGTTAATATACTGTAAATATAGCTTTTTAAAAACAATATAAAAAGTAAAATGGTGATCTACATATGTTATGTAAATATTAACATTTACATAATTTAATAAATCAATTAAATATAAAATATAACCAAACAATAATAAATCTATTTAATTTAATTTAAAAGTAAAGGGAAAATACACATAACCCTTTATGTCATTTTATTTTTATTTCATTTAATTATATTATTATTTGACTTTCTTTTTTCTCTCTTATTTATTTGAATTTGTTTTTTTTCTTTTGAGTTTTATTATTATTATTATTATTATTATTATTATTATTAGTAGTAGTAGTAGTAGTAGTAGTAGTAGTACTAGTAGTAGTAGTAGTAGTAGTAGTAGTAGCAGTAGTAGTAGTAGTAGCATTTTTTACTTTTTTATTTGTGTGTGTGTGTTGTCTGTTGTACTTTCACCATAAACTGAATCTGTCAGTCCTTTAAATAAATCCTGCTGTGGTGATGTAGCCCATATTATACACACTTACCCAGCGTCTTTGGGTGTCCATATTTTTTTTCACAGTTTTCAAATGCATGCCAAATGCATGTACAGATTTACGTATACGTATAAGTGTGTGTCTATTGTGGGATTAAAATTTTAAATTGTGGAAAAAGATAAAATTGAAAATTAAAAAAAAAAAGAACAATATGTTTCCTCAGTTGCTAATAGCCTCACCACTACCAGTTAAATTGACTTGTATCTTAAGTCCGCTAACACCACAATGAATGATATGTTCCAGGGTTATCTAACTGCTCACCCCTCGCCCTCTGCTCCGCCGCATGTGTGCCTTGTTGTTGAGGTCAAAGGTCGCGAGGTCGAGACCCTTTGTAACGTTAGCCCTACATTGCACGCATGACCGCTCCGAATTTACTGCAGCGGACAGTTGGCCAGCTCGCCGCTTCCAAAAACTCTTTAAGGAGTCATTTTGTTTTCTCCTCACAGAAAAGGGTCCGTGGAGTTTTTATTTTTGGATTAAGAGGATTAGCATTAGACTAGTATTGGGGTAATCCAGGCAGTCAGTGGGTAGGCGTGCGTACAACAAAGAAGGCCAAATACAAGAATGGAAATTGCTTTTTGCTTTTTTTTTTTCAATCCAAAAGTGTGCTGAGGTCGGGAAAGGCCCAAGTTGTCACGAGAGACAGCTTCACGGAAGAAAACAAAAAAAAAAAAAAAAACTGAACAGCACGGTGATTGTTGGTCATATTTAAAAAGATTAGCACTAGGAAAAGCTGATTAGAAAGTCCTGGTGGGTGAGCATGAAGTCAACGTCTGCCATGGGAAAAAAGACGTAAATGTAGTTCAATGTAAATATGTCCTTTTGGGTTTGTGGGGAAGATAACGCTAAAGCAATGACGGTTACATTAAAAGCTTAAAAGCAGTTCAACTTTTTGATGTCCTATATTATGATATTTTCTGTTCTAATGTAGTTTCCTCATCATAAACACATCTGGAGTTATGTTTTGTTTCATTCACACATATTTAACACAGAAATTCTGCATTTTATTGAGTAAATTTTGCATAATATAGCACCTCTAATAAGAAGACTGGGATAAGGTCAAAGGTCAGAGATACTAACTCCAGCCACACGATGGCACTAAAAGACTAAATGCACTGAAAATCTGTCCCTGTAGCGATGAAACAGAATTGGTTGAGAAAGATAAACAGAAAACACAATAACATGACTTGTCTGAATGATTTGGGCGCTGATTCGTTTCTTGTGTGAGCGAGTTTCCTGTCAGAGAAACATTGGCTGTAGAAAACTCCAAACCCAGCGGGGTGTCTGAGTGGAGCTGTGGAGCCTGCAGAGACTCAAGAGATCACTGAGAAAAAAGGACAGATATAGAAGCTAAAGATAATTTTTAGATCAGAGTTCTAATATCTATCTACATATCAGTTTTGGTTCAAATTAATCAGGTGTTAAGACACAATTTTGTAGCTAATTTAATGGGTTAGAGTGTTAGCTGTCAATTATAAAGATAAAACTGAGAAAAATAGGCGGTAGTACAATTGGTAAAGTGTCCTCTGATTTCAAGGTCGTTGGTTCAAATCCCGCCTTCAACATAAAAACTGTTGGTAGAACGTACATCGGTATATGATGGTGCGAATGGGCGAGTGGTTCCTTGATGGACAGTAAAATGCTTTGAGGGCCTTGAAGATAGAAAAGTATTTACCATTTTGTTTAGAAATAAGTATACTAAATTCTAATTAGGAATGCCAATAATGAAAAATTTCCTAAACCAAATATCGTCTTTCAAATATTAGTTCTGCCGATATCCTGTTTGGACATATAAATCGATGTAATAAGACGATTTACTGGTAGTAGTCGGCCCAGAACGTCTCATAATGTTTGAACTTTTATTTACACAAAGCTTTTCTGTAGTTACTTTTGGGATAAGTAACAGTTACATTACATTTTTTAGTAGTTTTGTTTCATTTCATTTTTGTTTTAGGAAATAAAGGCTGTCTTTGCACTGGTACCAAAACCTGAGACCTTGATATCAGGCACTGGCAGATACTTAAAACGAAATAAGTACTGAAAAAGCTGCTTCCTATGACTTCCAATAAGTTCAGCCTTTACAAATATCCTGGTACATCTCATCCCGCACATGTTTAATTCCACAGAAAGTGTTAATTCCATGCTAAATCCTCTTTAATCTAATTGCACCACATTCCCAAAACCTTATCACCCAGACGGTATTCCCCATCCTTAAGTTCCGCCCGGCCTGCTTCCTCTCAGCGGGACGCCCCCTCTCGCCTCTCGTCTTCGGGATAAGGCTTAACTCGGGCCGTATGACGCAACCCTCAGCCTCCGTCCGGATCGCTGGCGTGTTATGACACAACTTGCTCAGCCGTGCTGTGCGTCAATCGGAGAAAAAAATCGCTCAGGCTTACATGATGACTGGATGGCCTATTTTAACCCAGAGACCCACATACTCGCTGCGTCTGGGTCACTCCATCCAGTTTCAGTTGCGCATGGAGCTAAAGGATGTATGCACGGCGGTTTGGGCGTTTTTGCGGAAAAATGGAAGCAGGAAGGATAAAGTGAAGATGGGGTGAGTTGTCAGAGGTAGCAGTGGGAGGTGGGGAGGGCTTTGATCATGGGGAGTGCTCTGAAGGAGTTTGTCACTGAAGGTTGGGCCTGGTACCATAGGGGTTATGCTTTGAATAGTTTTGAATAATAGGCTTTCAGAAGTGTTTGAAGTGACTTTTGACGATTGGATTCGCCAAAAAGAATAGGACATGTTACTTTGGATAGAGGACTTTTCGAACACTCAGTGAAAGTTATGATATAAAAGTTTACTATTTGAAATTCTTAAGGTGAATTGTGTAACTTTTCTGATGGAGGGTCCGTCAGATGCTTTTGTCCGTGGAGATGTTATTGCTTTGGAATGTTTCCCATTATGGCATTAAACTTTTCTATCTCTATGGAACCCAAACCAGACCAAGTTACAGGTCAGATCTGTGGAGAGATTTCTAAGTATTTTTGAACCATAAAATCACCTGTAACTGAATAAATATAAGGTAGAGCTGTTTAATGTCGCACTGGAACATTCCAGGCAGAGCAATGACATATCCATAGAAACAATCAAAAAATTACATAGTGCACAGTTTATTTCCTTAAAGAGCAGGCATTGTGCAACATTGACTTTTTGGATCTTTCTATCTTGTCATAATGTTATTCCCTCATCAAAAACAGTACACTATGACTTCACAAACCCGATGCGATGTGCAGTAATTTCATTAGCGTGATGCACGTTGATTGTGTTGTGATGGCACTCTAAACAGGGAGTGACTTAGTGTGGAGAGCAAAGGGATTCAGAGTTGTTTTTGGTGATTATGGCATTTTCAAAACAATAAAATGTATCAGGGTGATCAATAAATAAATACGTGTTAGCAGTTAATATCTTATATAAGCGTAATACTCCCTATTTTAATGGTGAAGTGCACTATTATAAATAACTGGTTCTACTAATAAATGCACATTATGGTAGTAGCAATAAAACTATTAGTAGTAGCAGCAGTACTAGTACTACCACTTTTTGGTTTTACAATATTGTCTTTGAGGTTTTAATTGAAATATTTAAATTAACAGATTACTTTTGACCTTTTTCGTAGTATTTGTAGGAATAATTGAACTGTGGTAAGTAATACTAGCAGTATTTTTATTACATTACAAGATTAAAGCATATTTTTGTCAATTAAAGACATGTCCTGACTAATTGTAGCAAAAGCTCTCAAAACTCTCAAAACTAGTATGTATCTCTGTGTATCTGACCCAAGTTCATACAAAAATTACTATTTAAGTAGAAAAAAAGTACTAGGGAACAATGTATTTATACGAAGACCCATTATTTACTTGTGCATTGTGAGTTTAGTCTCCTTTTTTACATATAAATACCAAAAAATCCCAAAAAATCCCAAATAATCCCAAATCTTCAGCTCACTCACTTCTCCATTCCACTGTTGTCCCATATAACTCCATATAAATGATAAACAGACTCATGTGAATGTTGGTCGACTAAAGAAACAATAAGATATGTCCATCCAGTTGACATTCTTTGGAGCAGCGGTATGAATAGGCCTTTTCACAAACTTTTACGTGGAGAGTTTTTCCTCTGTGTTTTGCATGTACACAGGTGCCTCTGGCCTGGACTGGCAGACCTCAGGCTCTCCATTGATTGTTACTTTAATTGTCTTTCCTGCTCTGAATTTCAAACTCGGCGCCAGGTCACCAGAGTCAGCATTTGCCTTTAACCTCATCAAACCATTTTGGACCACTCACGACGAGCCGCTCCCATCAAGAATCAAGAACTCGCCCGGTGTTTATTATATTTACGGGCGTATGAAAGCTGCCAGTTGATTTGGCGTTCACCGTAGACGTGTAGGTTAGGACCTTTTGCTTGCGCTGTGATTGCAAATTGACTGAAATTAAGCGAGCATAATCAGAAATGGCTCAGTGGCGATATTTAACAAATGTTAGTGACTCAAAAGGTAAATTAGTTTCAGAAATGTATTTGACGGCTTATGGCAGAGTCGCTGAGTATGATTTCTAAAAGACTAGATATTTCAGTACATGTACTTTTACGACCCAGTGGTGGATGAAGGACTCAGTTACAGATATAAGGGCAAAACGTCACTCATGTAAAAGTAAAAGCATCACATGACATCACAAAACATCTACCTAAAAAAAGTACTGAACCACATGTTTAAAAATGTACTTAAACAGTAAAAAGTATTTTGCAGATATTCTTAGAACAATTAAAGGATGAAATGTAGGGGTTTTGAAATAAAATGTGACTGATTTTAAGTGATTCCATTGATTTCTTAATTTTTCTAGCTCTTTTTGTGTATTTGGTTTGTTCAAAGTTGGGATGGAAATGCAAATTAAATGTGCTAAAAAAGTCTCAACCATTTCAAAATCCTTTTTACCTTTCGGTCCAGATTAAAATGTAGTGGAGTAGGAAGTACAGATCCAGATTCTCAAATGTAGTGAAGTAAAAGTACGAAGTATCCACTGTAAAATTTCCATAAGTAAACTACAGATACCTAAAATTTGTACTTAAGTATTCCACTTTTACTTTTGTACTTTGTTACCTTCCACCATTGCTACTTATGACTACTTATTTATATGGTAAATGATATATTACTGAAATTCAAATTCACATTTTTACTTAAAACTAGTTAATTTGAAACCGTTTGCAGTGCTCCAAACATATTTCTCATTTACCTTATGTATTCAAAACATCGTAATTATTCACCACAATGAGTTTACAAGTGCTTTTCACAACTTTCAGAGACCAGAGCGGAGTTTTGCTGTTACCAGAGCGGAGTTTACTGTAAATAACTAGCATGCTAAGGTGCACTTCCTGATTCATTGACAATAAGTGGATGCAGACAGTACGCAGCAGCCTTATTTAGATGTCAAGAGCTGTTTATACTATATATGTGTACTGGGGCAAGGCATATTTTCCTCAGATACATAAGAAAATATTGGGTACATCGCTCGCCAAGGGACGTCTGAATTGTGCTGAATAAGTAAAAACTGATGTACTATTGTGAATTATATATACTTCTTTTTTTTTTTATTTTGACACCTACATTTGTGCACTAATAAATGGAGCATGGTTTATGTTTTATAAGCATCAAACTGTTCCCATCTAAGGCCGTGGTTCTTATATTTACTAAACATCTTATGACCGGTCAAAATTTGTAGCTCTGTTTTGTTTTGTAAAAGTAGCTCTCCAGAGGCAAAAGGTTGGAGACCCCTGCTTTACTGGTTAAGATGGAGAAAACAATGTCTTTGCAAGAAGTGTTTTAAAAATTTTGTTACAAATGTCAATATTTGCAACCAAAAACTCAAAATAGGAATTCTACGTTTCATAAAGTTACAAGCTACATATTTTCTTGCCATTGCAACTTGAATCTTTCCTCAGGCCGGTACCTCTATAGTGTGAATCGCGGCCTCAATCACATTCTGCCTCCCAAATATATTCCTCGAATGGACCTTTCTCCTTTCTCTCTTTTGCATTAAGTAATCTCTCTCCCCTGCAACACATGCGTGACTTCAAAGCTGCCCGTCCCACCCCGGCCATCAAAAGCCCCCCAAAAGTCTATCCATCAATCCCCACACATCTGGACTTTGAAATGGAAGAGGTAGAGATGGAGCCGCTTCAAAAGTCCCAATCCCAGGAGACAAAGGAGGCCTTTCAGGTGTCCAGCTTCAACCGACCAGGAAGCAGACTGGCCACACCGTGAAACGCGCTCCTACTTCGAATCTGGTTTGTAGTGCAGGGGTCGTGGAGGTCGCAATGCACATGGGAGTAAAAAAAAAAAGCCAGGATTCTGAAATTTGGAAAGCATTTTTGTTGTGAAGCTGGGGTATTTGTATTCAGGCCAGGTACATAGTTTCAAAGACCCATCTGGCAGTTGCTGTGGTAGCGTAAAGGATGGCTTTGATTGAGTTGGAATGGAGTGGTCGCATAAGGAGTTCGGTTTTGACAAGTTATGAGAGGTTTGGAAATAGATTGAAAAGAGATGCTGTGGATGAAAGAACTGGACCAAGACTTGGTCAGATTTAAAAAAATATTATAGAGAATGAACAAGGGTTGTCAAAAGTATTGAAAATCAGATACTAATAGATAGTAAAGCTAGATACTCATTTGAGCAGGTATCGATACTGAAAAGTCCCATTCACAGGACAGAAATGAGCTTTTCCTGAATGTCTTTAGAATGATCTTGAGGTGTATAAGAATGAGTAGAAGAGCACATAGACTAGTGTACACCCATGGAGCACTATGGAACCTTCCTGGACCACTGAGGGATTACACACATATAAGACCACATCGGAATAGAAAAGAAAGCACTAGAAATGTCCTGATCAAGATTTTTTGGATTCTGATCTGATTTTTTTAAGGGGTGCTCTTTCCGATCTGATGCCTCCACCAGGGTTTGCTGCTGTGGCATTGCCACTTTGAGCTTGTAAATCTTAAACTCGTCCAAATGATTCTTTTGTAAGTGATGAATCAAACTGGTCGTGTTAAAGTGGCTCTGCTGGTTCCTCCATGAGAAACTGTTTGTTTGCAGTGATTGCATGTCATTGTTTGACTCATTTTGTTGTACAGTTGTTCCTCACTATAGTGCGGTTCACCTTTCGCTGATTTTTTTTTGTTTTTGTGGAATTTTGCATGCTTTTTTTACAGTGTATAAAAGGGCATTGTGTTCTGCGTTCTGATTGGCTAAGGGAGACCGTGCATTGTTTTATGCGTAATCGAGTATTGGGAGCTGATACCTCCCCGCTCATATCGTGGAGGGGTTTTACAGTTTTTACAGGATTTTTTCTACTTTGTGGATTTCGCCTATCGCGGGTTATTTTTAAAACGTAACCCCGATAACCCCCGATAAACAAGGACCAGGGTAGTGAAAAGTCCCACACAGCAGACATGGTGGTGTTTTGATTTATGGCTGCCATATCGGTCTGATCACGTGACTGAATCCTATACTGTCCGATACTCATAAAAGAGCTGAATCAGGAGCCGATATCAATACTGAATACTGGATCAGGACATCCCTACAAAGTACTACCAATTAATGTGGAAAATCAGATTCACAATTGTGTTTTGTATTATCAGATTCAGGTATCAGAATCAGTATTCAGAGTATCAAGTCTATTCTTTAGTATCAAAATCGAGTTTGGAACTTCAGTATCGTGACAACACTAGGATGAACTTCAGATAAGATATGCACACTTATTGGTTCACTCATTCAGATTAAATGCTCAAATCCCTAAAATGACTGGAATCCAAAATGTTCTTCCAAATCGTTTGCTTTTCTATTTCTTAAGAATTCTCGCCATGCCTGGCTAAGATCATTGCTTTGTATTCCGAAGTGAAAGCAAGAGTTAAATGGGTTAAATCAACTTTGATGAGTTGTCATTAACACAGTTTGCTAATTAGGAGATGGCACAGAAAGGCTCCCGAGCTCAGCGGGGCACCGGCTTCTGAGAGATGGAGCTGTCAATCACCGCCCACACAACAGACAGCTCCATTTACTTTATTTACTTGCAGGGGCGTCGGATTTAAGGGGGGGTAAAGGGCCCAGAACTGGCAGGGGCCCCTCACAACATCTGTAATGGTGGGGCAAGGCCCAGTTTTCCCTATGCATTGTACTTTGTTGTGAAATAGCTAAAAGATAAATTCATAAAAGTTAAATCTGGTATTTTCAGTTAGTGACTAAACCCTAGAACTCACAGTATTACAACATGATTTTGCATTTTAACATTTTTAATTTTAGTTGTTCCCGTCTGGATTCATTAATATTGGCCTATGTCATCTGAAACGCAGGAACTGTAAGACCGGAATGTGAATGTTGACTTTGCAATGAATGTGTTTTAAATACACCAGTTTTTGCTGGTGAATACAGTGTGTGTGAATGGCTGTATGAATGTGTTGTGTGCGTTGGTGAGTTTGGACAGATGCTGCATGTGGAAGCAACAGGGTTTGTGGCTTTTATATCTTGTTGTATATATGTAAATATTCCTTGTTGACCCCTCCCCCTGAGGACTACAGATGGAAATTAGCTGTAAAGCCAGAATCTGGTACCAGCATCTCTGCCATTGTGCCTAATGCAATTGTACATTGTCCTAATAAATGAATAAATTAAATGAATGTGCAATTTTCAGAGAATACCAACCCACCAAGTTGATTTGTACCTGGGGCTCAGAATTTTGCACTACGCCCCTGTTTACGGAAATATTTGATAAAGTGTAAATTACAGAAATTGTTGATATTTTAATTGTTGTTGTAACATTTATGGATGATAATGTTTTGTGTCACCTGCTTGTTTCTTGAATGTTCCACAGTATGACCTTAAACAGCTGTACCTTACATTTATTCAGTTACAGGTGGTTTTATAGCTCAAAAATACGTAGAAAAACAATATTCAGACTGTGAACGGGGTCACCTCTCCACAGATCTGACCTGTAACATGGTCTGGTTTGGTCTCCATGATGATAGAGTGGTTTATTGCCATACTGTGAAACATTCCAGATGAAGCAATAACATCTCCATGGAGAAAAACATTTGACGCTCGCTCTACCAGAAAAGTTACACACCTTTAACTTATGCACCTTTAATTATTTCTATGAATTTGAATGCGATTTTTTATACATGTTTTAAAACAGAATTCGAACAGTGCATTAATTAGTGTAATGAGTGTGTCTCCAAGCAGCTTCAACATAAATATTCCTGACTTAGCACAATAGCTGATTTTATCCGACTGTTCAGAGCTGAGCAAAAATGTAAAATAGCTTCTCTAGTTTCTGTGCTGACTGCTGTGACCCCGGGCCTCGTTTAACCTGGGTGTAATCTTCCTGTCGTCTGTAGAATGCACTGACTGAGACGATGGTTCTTAAAGGGTCCATATGACGCTATGTTCTGATCTACTGTATGCTCTCATTGTTGTTTGTTGTACAATTGTAGGGAGTATTATCTGTTACATAAGGGTGAGTTGTACAGTTGTAGGGAGTATTATATGACATAAGGGTGAGTTGTTGCTAACATAACTACCGTGCATTCGCCCTTTGCTGAAGTCGTGTCCATTCAGACGACGCTGACTTTAAAATATACGCCACTCAAGCAGATCAGATCAAAGTTTAAGTGCGTAAAAGGACTTTGCGTTGGACTTTAACGGTCGACTATTACACTTCTGAAATGCTAAAATCTCTTCTCAGCTCCCTGTCTTTATTCTTATGGCACTTCTCCGCACCAAAAGACCTGACATAAATCCAGCTGCAGACACTGTCAAAACTATCCCACTATCTTTCTCCAATCCCTCTTTTTCATTTTTTCTATCATTTCACTTCCAAATACTGTCCTTTTTTTCAAGTTCACCCCATTTTCGTATTTAGTTTTTATTTTCTACCACCACCGTTAACCTTGTAGTACGAAGGACAAAACAACTTATTCTTCGCTAATGGGCATATGCGCCGTTTATCTGCTTAGCATGCAGCTGCTAGCATGGCCGTGCGAAATGGAAGATTGCTACGGGAGCCTTGAAGGTCACGCGATCTCCTTTGCTATTTCGTTGGGCTGATTACACTTAATGTAAGTCTTAAATAAATACGAAAGCGCCTCCATTTGCGTACAATAACCGGGGACATTTGAGATGGAGAATTTAGTAGTGTGGTTAAGAAGGTTTGAATGGGAAAAGATTGGGAGCACGGCCAACGGTCCAGCAGCAAAACTCCATCTTCCTCTAGCGGTGTTTTAGCATTTTTATGATATACTGATGCTGGAATTACGAGCGTTTCTTCAAATGCAAATTGATCCATTCATTACACGGTTTGTATTTAGTTATTGCTGCGTTTCAGGCCAGTAATATTTAAAGGTGCATTGTGTAACTTTTCTGGTGGAGGATCCATTGGCTGCTTGTTTCTATGGATATGCCTGGAATGTTCCGCAGTATGACATTAAACAGCTTTACTTTACATTTATTCGACTACAAGTGGTTTTATAGCTCAAAAATACCTAAAGAAACAGGCATTCTGACTGTGAGTGGGGTCGCTTCTCCACAGATCTGACCTGTAACTTAGTCTGGTTTGGTAATCATGCTCTATTTGTATTCAGTTATTTCTGGGTTTCAGATAACATCACAACATCATATAGGCGAGTAATACTTAAAGCCATAATATGTAACTTTTTGGCTAAAACAGACTAAAATCAAAGCTGTATTGCACTGAAAATCATGTATCCTGTTCTGTGAGTGAGCTCGCATCTCCACAAACCTGACTCTTACTTGGCCTGGAAGAGGGCCTCTATTGGCTCATTTCCATGGAAATGTCGTTGCTATAATCTTCCACAGTATGGCATTAAATGTATCTATCTCCATGGAGAATGTTCCGAATTATGGTTTTAACTTTGTACTTCCATTGAATTATGCAGTTCTGCTTTCAGACAGTTACATACTATCACTTTAATTCAGATGGAGTCAGCCAAAATTAATATGGTTCAAATTTATTTATTTATTTATTTATTTATTTATATTTTGTGTTTAAATTTTTGCGGCAACAGTACTTCTGACATCACACTGGTGGTGTTCTACATGTATCTCTATTGGTGGAATATTCAGCGGTTACTATGGAGAAAAATGAGCAAACGTCTTTAGACCGTCTGAAATCTCAAGAAAAAGCACAACATGTTTTTAAACATCACATTTTCATTCATGGTCCTGCTTAGGAGTTTGATTTTCACTAAAAAGGTGAAAGTGTGACTGTACTTTCACGTGTGAGGGTTTAGTTTAGTTTATTATTTATTTGTCAGCAACTGTACAAAAACATCTTGTCTCAAACTTCCAGTGCTTTGTTGCCCTTGAGCAAACTCTTTCAGATATGTTGTATTCATCAAACCCTGTTACACATTATCACTCGCCTGAGCTTTGACTTTCATAATTTACTTTTGGGGTGACATTTCCATACAAAGTGGAGATCTGAAATGCAAAGTTGCTTACAAGAGGTACATTTGAAGGCCTAATCTGGCAACCGCATAATGTGTGCTAATTCACAATACTGTTTGAAGCATAAAGTGTCCCAATTACTGCGTCTAATTGTTCCATAAACAGTGAGCGCAGCAGCTCGGCCGCCGTGCACTGATCCGATCGACTTAAAGATTGCGTCTGATTGTTTTTCAGGATGGAAGAGACGGTGCGCACCCTGCTGCAGAACCAGGGCCGGGAGCAGACTGCCGTGGACACTGTGGACCTCATGAGAGCCTACAAGGTACAAACATCTCCAAACATCTCCACAGTCCTAGGGTGAAGCTAGTTAAAGCTCCTCTGTGACACAAGGTTGACTCTCACGAGCTTTAAGTCATATTGGAATGTTGTTACCTCATCAAAAACAGACCTGGAGTTGTGTTTTGTTTCATTCTAACATGTATTATCAGGCTGCCCACATCCCCCAAGCTCAAAATCCTCTGTTCCACCTTGTAATGTCATGTAGCGGTAATTTTCAAGTTATCAGCTCCTTTTATCTTGATTCTAGTGACGGCATATGGAGTTTAAAAACAAAGTGGAACACTTCCTTTATTACTGCATGACATCACAAGGTGGAACAGAGCATTTTCTGTTTGAGAGAAGAAATCAGCCTAAATCTACAGGGCTTGTGTGTTAAACATGTGTGAATGAAACAAAACACAACTCCAGGTCTGTTTGTGATGAGGAAACTACATCGAACATCTGATACTAATCGATACTAAAACTAGTATCGAAACTAGATACTCATTTCAGCAGGTGTCGATCCTAAAAAAGTCCCAGAAAGTCCCATTGAACCTTTCCCTAGCTGCTTCAGAATGATTTTGAGCTGTGACCAGGGCAGCCTTGTGTGATGTCACATAGTATTCAATTCAATTTATTTTGTAGCGCCCAAAATCGCAACAGGCAGTTGCCTCTAAGGGCGTTCCAAGATTTGGATGAGCAAAACATACACACAGACATATCAAAACAGGAATAAACAACATTCATGTAAAGCAGCAAATGAAACATCGTCCAGTCATCCCCTGTCCTTAGACCCTCCTTCTCAGCAAGGAAAAACTCCAAAAAACCCAGGGTCCTGGGAAAAAGAAGAACTACAGTGAAGGAGAGATCCACTCCCATGGACGGACAGGCTATAGATGTCCAGGCCCGTGGGCCAGTTCGGTATGGCCACAGCTACCCAGGTGGGGAAGGAGCCGGGCAAGGAGGGGAGGCTGGGCGAAGAGGAGACCGGGCGAGGAGGAGGAGGCCGGGCGAGGAGGAGGAGCCGGGCGAATAGGAGGAGCCTGGCGAGGAGGAGGAGGAGAGGGGTCCAGCTGTCATCAGGCGTCTGAAAGAGTTCCACTCCACAGGGGGAGTGGGACAGGGGACAACATGTGAATAGCAATGAACGAGCTACAGATGAGAACATAGTAAGTGATGCTGATGAGAAAATAGGAGGAAACAGAGGACAGTGCTCAGGTTGCCACACTTCCCCCAGCTTGTTATCTCCTGCGGCAGCTTATCTTAGTGACATCAACTAAGTAACCTGGTCATAAGCTATTCCGAAGAGGAAGGTTTTAAGCCTGTTCTTAAATAAAGAGACTGTGGGTGCCTGTTTAACACCAACAGGGAGTTGATTCCATAACACAGGAGCTTGGTAACTGAAGGCTCTCCCCCCACTGTACTTTTAGACACTCTAGGAACCACTAATAATCCTGCATTCTGAGAGCGAAGTGCTCTATTTGGCTGATAGGGGACAATGGCATCCTGAAGATATGATGGGGCCATATTGTTTAAGGCTTTGTATGTCAGGAGGAGAACTTTGAATTTAATTCTAAACTCGACAGGAAGCTAGTACAAGTACAGTGATTTTAACACAGGACTGATGTGATCACGTCTTTTAGTTCCTGTTAGGACTCTGGCCGCTGCATTTTGGACCAACTGGAAGCTTCTTAAAGTACCTTTAGCGCAGACGGTGAGCAGAGAATTACAGTAATCTAGTCTGGATGTAACAAATGCATGGATAAGTTTTTCGGCATCATTTTTAGGCAAAATATTTCTGATTTTAGTTATGTTTCGCAGGTGAAAATATGCAGTTTTACAAGCTTGGTTTATATGAGCTGTGAATGAGAGATTTTGGTCAAATACGACTCCAAGGTTTTTTACAGTAGAGCTAGAGGCTATACTCACATTGTCAAGTGAGATTATCTGGTCTGTCACGTGGCATATCATTTAATACTGGCTCGATTATTTCTTTGAACTCGGCTACCGATTTTTCTGATATTGTTCTTTTCATTATAGTTTTCTCCTGCCGAGCTGGATAGTCTTTTAGTATGAATTGAAAGGTAATTTAAAAATGGTCAGAGAGTATAGGGTTTTGAGGAAGAACAATTAAATCATTAATCTCAATACCGTAAATTAGGAAGAGCACCATCCAGGAGAGCACCAAAAGCACTGCTGAGGCACTCACTGCTGTTATCAACATGAATGTTGAAATCTCCAACTATAACAATCCTTTCCCATTCCAAAACTAAACTTGAAATAAAGTCAGAAAACTCTGTCAGAAACTCGGCATATGGACCAGGAGGTCGGTAGATTGTTATGAATATAACAGCTTTTTGGTTTTTCCAGTTGGTGCACGTAATAGATAGTGCGAGGCTTTCAAAGGAGCGGAATGTATAATTAGATTTGAGGCTGAGAATTAGGCTGGAGTGAGAAATGACGGCCACACCGCCACCTCGACCAGTGCTCCTGGCACTTTGAAAGTTCACGTGACTTGGAGGTGTAGATTCGTTTAGTCTAACATAATCATTTTCCTGAAGCCATGTTTCATGTTAAAGCTAGAAGATCAATATTAAAGTCGTCAATTAATTCATTTATTAAAAGAGATTTGGAGGAGAGGGACCTGATGTTTAGCAGTCCACATTTTACACACTTATCATTTTGTTTATTTGCGACACATGTATTTATTTTTATTAAGTTAGGAGATCTGATGCCTTTCCTGTCAGAGTTTAGCTGTGTTTTATAGTACTTGGAATAGTATTGGCCACTCACACACACAGTTTTTGACACAAAGCTGCAAATGTACCTAGTTTGAACTAACATTCCCAAAATATAAAGAGCTTAACAAGTGTATTAGACGCCACCAAGTATGAGGTGTTTGCTGCTGCCATACGTCATTTAACAGTATTTCTGTTTACCAGAATATCTTTTTATGTTTCTATAATGGTTAATCCGCCAGTATATGCAAGATCTTTTATCGAAACCATATCTTTAAGGTTAAAATAGAACTATAGTTCCTATCCATTAGTGCTGTTAAACAATTCATTTTTTAAAAACAGATTAATCACACTTTAGAATTGTTATTAATCACGATTAATCATGATTAATTATTCTTCAAAAAAAAAGACCAGCATATTTCAACAAAAATGCAATTCATTATCAAAAAGTTATATTATTGAAATTTTTTACATGCTGTGGCTATCCATTTTGTAAAGGTGTTGTCAACTTATCGCCGGTAGTTTTGTTGCCGTGGGGGCACTCGGCTTGTTGTTGGTACAAGTAGCGTCATTGCTGCCGCTGAATCAAACATGTTTTGCTTTAAGATGGTATTTTAAACTTGTGCTTCTGTGGAAAGAGAGTTCATCGCTGCAATATCTGCAAACTACCTTAGTTTATCTAAAGTTCCGTAGGGCAGTTTGTTGCAGAGAAATTTGTGGCTGAGCACCAGTCACAGTCTCATCTGTCATCTTCACATCCGCATATGGACAAACCTGATCACTGACCTAATAACCTGCACCGCCTTTCAGGACCATCCGCACTTTCCATAGAGGAGCGTTCAGAATAAACTGTGGGATTAATCTGTGTTTAAAAAAAGCATTAGCATTAGTGCAATTTTTTTTTTTTTTTTTTTGTGATTAATCACATGCGTTAAGTGCTACTATCCATACATTTTCAGTTTAATGTTTTCCAAAAATGACACCAAAGTCTCATCCAAAGCAAGTCTCTGGGAACAGCTGAAACTATTTGGAACTCAGGAACAAAAGAGACTTTGCAAAACGACATAAAAACAAAGCAGCAAGAATGCAGCTGTGACCTGTGCCAAGACACAAAATATTCACATTTTTGTCCCATTTTGACCCATGTATATGTATTGTTAGTAATAAGCATAGTACCTCGTCAGCACTTTGCAAATTAAGAACACGGTGATACTATAACTTTTTCTCCCAGTGGTATTAGTGACATTTGGTAAATACTAACTGGAATATATAATGTATTTTTTCCAGATAAAGTAAATAAAAGAGATTCTAAAAAGTAGAATTTATACCTGCAATCAGAACCTAACACACACACACACACACACACACAGTTATATTGTTTGGCGTGTTATTTAATAGGTGGTTCTTTCTAGTATTTGAGAAGAGACCACGTGAACTCTCTCCGAGCCATGTGAACTTCATCTACTCAAACAGATGATTAGTTCTGAGCGTTGCCATGGAGACAGGCTCACTTCCTGCATTCTCCTATTCAGCAGCCCTGTTTGAAGCACGTCTTACCTGCCCTCACCCTTTCAGCTCGACAGCAGTATTAATGTACACCTTTATTTATGTCAAAATATGAAACTGGAAGCAAACCACTGTAGTTTACTTAGCATCTTTAGCTAACTAAGCATTATACGTTAGCTTAAAGATATTAGCTGGTTCATATTTTGACCAATAGTACTTTCTTGTCGATTCTCATGTGGTCCAAGCAGGTATCGATACTAAAAATATTAAAATACTAAAAAGTCATTTCTGTCCTGGGAAAGTGACTTTATTAGTATCGATACCTGCTCAAATGAGTATCTAGTTTCAATACTAGGTTTAGTATTGATTAGTGACCGATTTTCAATCCTTTTGACAACCCTACTATCTACATTTACAATACTTCTCAGATCTCACCCCGGCCTAGTCGGGGTGAGATCTGAGATCTGTTTGTTATTCTTCAATTGTAGGGAGTATTATACCTCTGATGACACAGACCAAGATAACAAGTACTTTATTGGTGTGTTTCTTAACCATTTTACTTTCGTTTATATTTGAAAAAAAAACTTTGAAATCTGCCTTTTCCTTTTCAAGCACGAAATACGTTGAAACCTCCACATTCCTTTGACAGACTTTTACGTTCAGAGCCTACGTGATATGAGGTGAAATCATTGAAAAGATGGTGTTGATTTGGATCCAAGGAGCAAAAATAAATACATAAAAGAATATAATCTGTAATCTTTGGAAAGTGCTCGGGGTCACCGTTGGGGTCCCGCTTTTCTATTCCGATGTTTACTGCACCGAGCTGCATCCTCGGTCCGTCCCGTCTCCATCAAAACATCACTCCATTTATTTTCGTTTGAAACTTTGATGCTCTTTCCGGGGGCTTCAGTCATGTTTGCGGGTGTTTTGGGAGACTCGTGCAATCGTTTCAGAAGTGTGGCATCTGTGAGGGGCTCAGGAGGGACCATAACTGAACAGCTGAAGGGTCTAGAGAAAGGGTGGAGCTGTTGTAGTTCAAGATTAATGCAAAAGGCAAATTGGATTGTTTTGTGAGTAATATGTAACTTTTTGGTGGAGGGTCCATCACCTGTTTGTGTCTATGGATGTCATTGTTCTGTCTGGAATGTTCCACAGTGTGACAGCTCTACTTTACATTTATTCAGTTACAGGTGGTTTTATAGCCCAAAAATTAGGTATTTTTGAGCTATAAAACCACCTGTAACTGAAAAAAAGGAAACAGGCATTCTGACTGTGAGCAGGGTCGCCTCTCCACAGATCTCACCTGTAACTTGGCATTTGACGGACCCTCCAACAGAAAGGTTACACACTGCACTTCTAAGGGTTTACTATAAAAACACTGATTTGGAATTCTTTCCTTTACCTCACATATGACGCTGTTTTCTGATCTATCTTTTAATGTTGGTTCCTCATCACAAACTTATCTGGAGTTGTGTTTTGTTTCATTCACTCATGTTTAACACAGAAACCCTGCACATTTAGGCTCTTCTTGGAAAATGGGAAACACTGTTCCACCTTGTGATGTCATGTGGTAGGGCTGTGCTAGAAATCAAAAGATCGACAGATTGTGACTTCTACTTAGGGCGATCTTGATGATAACAGCCAGTCATGTGTCAATAACATGCAGCGTAGAAAAAAAAAAAAAAGACTGTTTGCTACAGGTTTCTAATCACTGAGAGCAGGTAGAGCAGGGGTGTCCAAACTTTTTTCATCAAGGGCCACATATTAAAACACAGACCAGTGTGAGGGCTGATCGAGGGTCATAGACTGGTGTCAAAACAGTGACTAATTCAAATCTGTGCATTTATAACAGGTTTGAATGACCCTCCAGACCTTTGCTCAGGCTTAGACCCTCAAAAGGACACACTACATTTGCTTGATCAAGGTAGATTTCAAAAACATGCATGACGGCACGGTGGCTGAGTGGCTAGCACTCACTTTCTGTGTGGAGTTTGCATGTTTTCCCCGTGTCTGGATGGGTTTCCTCCGGGCACTCCGGTTTCCCCCGTCAACTCAAAACATGCACTGTAGGTGTGAAAGTTGTGTGAGTGTTGGTGGTGGTCAGAGGGACCGATGGCGCCGCTTGGCCTGGCAGCCGCGCCTCTGTCAGCCTGCCCCAGGGCAGCTGTGGCTACAACAGTAGCTTACCACCACCGGGTATGGAGTGAATGAAAAGAAATGCTCTGTAAAATGCTGTGTAAAGCGCTTTGGGGACATGTGTCTGTGTAAAGCGCTATATAAATAAACCTTACCTTACCTTACCTTACTTGTGGTATTATGGGCCAATTCACCTGGAAGCCTGAGGGCCATGTTTGGCCCCCAGGCCATAGTTTGGACATGCCTGAGGTAGAGGGTGCTCTTGAAAAAAGGAGCAAAACTCCAAAAATCCAGGCACTCCAAAAAGTAAAAATCACATGAGGAAAATTATAGTTAAAAGGCCTTTATTCAGATGGCCAAAGCCGACATGTTTTGACCATGACTGGTCTTCATCGGGGCTTAACATGTGTTGTTGATGAGGATTTACACTCTTGTTTAAGAAAAAGCAGCCTCCTCACATTTTCTCTTCTTTCTCTCTTCTGGTGCTTCTGATGATCATTATAATTCCACTTATGAAAGTAAGTGGAATTATTTTATTCTAAGACCTAATTTAGCACATGAACATCGCAGGTGTTTCTGTTGATAGCAGCAGTGCAGACATGCATGTATTTCTGCCTCTAATGGTAAATGTGTGCATGTATTTAGACTTAATATATGGTCCAAACTCATTCCAAACTTTAAATGATGGTTTTCTGAAACTATTGGTCAGATCAACAAAAAAAAAAAAAAAGCATAGTGACACGCTGCCCTTTATGGCTGAAGTCCACATGTCTATGCTTTTAATAAGATAGGAGGAGATCAAATCAAAAATCAAGATTGATCAATATGGGGGAAAAGAATCATGACTATTTTTTCCCATATTCCCCACCCTACCATGAGATACAAAAAGTGCTCCACTGTGTTTTAAAACTCTATACAATATCACTAGAATCATTTGGATAATTTCAGCCCTAGAATTGCCTATCTCTAAACTAAAGACCCATTAACTTAAAAACTACCACTTCATGACATCACAAGGCAGAACAGAGCATTTTGAGCTTGGGGGATGTAGACAAACTAATAATACAGTTACTCAAACATGTGTGAATGAAACAAAACACAACTCCAGGTCTGTTTTTGAGGAGGAAACATTTTAACATAGATCAGAAAATAATGTAATATAGGCCTTCTGCAAAATCTGCAACCTCACTTCGAAATTCTACTATTACAGTAATTTTAAAGATCTTTTCAAACCGAAGAATTGCAAAAGTGTAAAGTTTAAAGAGGCAAAAAACATGCTTGTGACCGGCCCACATTTTAATATCTAATTTCACGTTTCATTCAGATTCCTCATCTCTCCTCACCAGCTCACCACTGTCCATTAAGTCTCCATTATAACGTCTTGAGGGTCCATAAAACCCTTTCTAGTCCTGTGACTTTGTCCGCGGCTAGCTAACGGCCACTTTTATGCACTAATCCGATGCTAACGCTAGATTACGACCATCTACATATGCGACGTCCATCATCCCGGCTCCTTCATTGACACAGAATTGCCTCAGACATCCTTTAAACTGAGTGATGAATGCTCAGACTCGCATTTCAAAATTTGCAGAATGAATTTGAAATAACGGGCCCTTCCGATGGCTTTTATTGGGTTTTCAATCTTGTACAATTGTGTCCGTGGTGGTGATGGGTGTTAGCTCAATAGAGGATGGATGGCTGCAAGGTCTTTGGTAATAATCTCCTCGGAGAGAGTGGAAGAAAAGGGGAGGAAACCTTGTCCCTGGAGCTGCCCTTTGGAGATATTGAGTTTGTCTGCTGAATACACAGAACTGAACAGCTGCAAGGTTCATGAGGAGAGACAGAGGCAGGGAGAGATGTAATAACTCCAGTACTGACTACACAAGGCCGTACATGACAAGGCGCCGTTATTGGTTTAGTGTTTAACAAAGTGTCAATGTATTGCTTGCGATTCTTTCCGAGCTTCCTGTTGGGTTATAATGTTCCCATTTCAAACATATAACTGGAGTTGTTGTGTTGGGGCTGGAGCACGACTCTGCGATGGGAAAGAGTGGGCGTCCACCTCACACTCGAGGGTGGTCCAAAAAAAATATTTGTTTTAGATTCTCTAGATTAGAACCCTGCAATTGGTTCCATATCTGGCCAAAATATTTGAGTCCAAATTTTATGCAAATTTATTAATATTTAGTGGTTGCTCTAGACACTATCGGGCCTCTGCTCTAACATTGTGAACCAAATAAATAAGGCATATTCAAATAATTTGTCATTTTATTCTGCAAACACAAACTGAAACTTGCATAAAAATTACTTAAAAAGTCCATTAAAAGTTACCTCAAAATCCAAAATTTGTCACTTTCCAGGAAACAACAGTAAACATTTCCTTTTTCTTCCAAATTTCCTCCTAAATCATCTTTTGTTGTTCAAACCTAATGCAGGGTTCTATTCAAGGTTATTTGAAACATTATTTTTTACCAGGCTTTGATGGACTAGCGTAATGAATATGGTCTGTGTGTGTGTGTGTGTGTGTGTGTGTGTGTGTGTGTGTACAGTGTGTGTGTGTGTGTGTGTGTGTGTGTGATCAGAGCAGCAGCCTCACATTCATCAGTCTATCCCAGGGCAGCTGTGGCTACAATAGTGTCTTACCACCTGTGAGTATAGTGAGTATATAGAGAAGGAGTGAAGGAAAACTGTGACTTTGAGTGTGTGTAAAGCAGGATAAAAGACATCATTATTGCATAATAGTTGTTTTGAGCTGCATTTTCAGCATGGCAGATATCATCTGCTTATTGTGTTATTTAAAAAAAAAACAAAAAAAAAAAAACGTATAGATTAAATGGACTGGCACGGTGGCTGAGTGGCAACACTCAGACCTCACAGCAAGAAGGTTGCGGGTTTCCTCCGGGTACTCCGGTTTCCCCCAACTCAAAACATGCCCCCTATGAACTAACATCAAGGACCATGTTGTCCACCCTCCTGTGGGCTCACCACCTGCAGAGGGGTTCATAGGGGGGGTCAGGTTCTAGGAGTATTGGGCAGTAAGATGCCCCCGCTACCCAGCTGGATTAAGCAGGAGAAGATGGATGGATGGATTAAATGGACTAAGCTCTGAACTAAATATATATATATATATATATATATATATATATATATATATATATATATATATATATATATATATATATATATATATATTAAAGGAAAGGTCAGACTGATCAGGCTCAGTTTTAGTTCCTATTACATAATGACATAATTACAAACACACAACAAATACTTTGAGTATATAGACAATTATAAAGTGCATATTTAACAAGATACAAGTGCATGAGATAATACAATTCAATAATAAGCGCATCATGGACAATAATGGGTGCAGGTTTGATTTGACCTGTACACAACTGCAAACGTTACTATATCTCACAAAATGATCGCCATTCATGTGCGTCAGGAAGTGGATTTACATTTGTCGCACAGGGATGGGTTGAGATGGCCCATGTTACACCACTACCTCACAGCAAGAAGGTTCTAGGTTCAATTCTCCTACAGATTGGGGAGTTTGTATGTTCAATGGGTCTGTGGAAATGTCCTTTTCTCCCTGTTTGTAAAAGAAAATTCAAGATTCAAGAAGATAGCTGTAAAAATGTTAGTGCCCCCTTATGGCTGGAGTCAGTATTACAGTTAATTTAGTTTAGTTTATAAATAGCTGAAGATTTGATGGATATGGATAACTTTTTAGTCAAAGAGACTAAAATAATTCTATTCAAACCTGCCTTAGAAAGTTGTGAAATTCTCCAAAATGTTCCAAAAAGGACAATGATTGATTCAAAATGGTAATGTAGTCATGCTTGGAAAATAAAACGAATATTATCCTGTGTTCCAGTGTATCCCATCTGTCTCCTGAACTCATCCTCGTGACTTTGCAGTGACAGACAGTTCATTGTATTTTGTTTGCAGATCATCGCTCATCAGACAGGGCTAAATTAAGATCTAATTATTACCGCCACTTAATTACCGCACATGCTCAGAATCTGAAAACACAACAACGGTGCATCAGAGGAGGCAGTTTGTCAAAGACAGACGGGATGGGGGCCCTCAAGGTCACTCCTGAAACACGATTTGGGATTAGAGGTCCCATATGCTGGGTCGGAAATTTGCAGAGCGTTTTCGTCAAACAGTTTTATCGCCATCTGTCACGTCTCTGAGCCTGTCGTGTTTTGTGTTGCCAGGATAAGCTGTCAGAGGAGGTGAAGAAGCAACATGGCGGCAAAGAAGAAGAAGAAGAAGAGGAGGAGGGGAGGAGTGGTACGGCAAGAGATCTGGTGCTGTGCACGAGCGAAGATGCCGAGATGAACCTGGGGGAAGACAAGACCAAAGTGCTGCTGGAGAGGCTGAAGAGCTTGGAGGTACGTACATGTAGAAATTGAGCAAAAACGAGATATGTTTTTGGTCGCAGTGGTCGTTTTTTGCTCACCTCACATCGAGAAGGTCCTAGGTTGGTCTCCTTGTGTCTGTAGAAAAGATATGTTCTCCCCATTTGTAAAAAAATCATAAAATGAGATTGAGTAAAAGAATTTGATTCAAGAAGATATCTATAAAAATGTTACTTAAGTACACAGTACACAGTGGTTAATTACACAGTATTACAGTTAATTAAAAAAATGCAAATGGCTGCTGAAGAGGTTGAAGAGCTTGGAGGTATGTAGATGTAGAAATCAAGCACAAATGTGGTATTTTTTTGTTAGCAAGGTGGCGCTGTGGTCATTGTGTCTGTGGAAATTACCTGATTTTTATATATGTGGAAAAAAAGAAGAATAAGGGTGGCCCAAAGTAGAAAGATCAATTGATTCAAAAAGATAGCCATAAAAATGTTACTGACTCCTTATGGCTGGAGTCAGTAGTACATTCATTTAAACAATCCACACATAATTTGAATTCATTTCCAGCCATTGTGATTGGGGTGGTATAATTTTGCATGGGGCTGCCGATCTCTACAATAAATCAAATTCTTTATGGTCTGCAAAAGCTGTTTTCAATCTTGCCAGAGAATCGGTGCAGTTTCGAAACGTTGGTGCGAATCAACAACAAAAATTTGACACAAACCAACCTACTTTGTTTCATATTTCAGCAGCAAATCCGTTGAAATGAATGGGATGCCGGAAGTGCCACATCAAAGAAAGTGCCGTTCAGAAGTGGGTGGGACTTTTAAAAAAAGTCAATAGCTTATAGTCTAATTTTTGACAGTTAAGCAAAGCAAAAATCTTCAAACTTGATAACATAACAATACAATTTTTAAAGGTACACTGCAAAGGTGTAACTTTTCCATAGTAAATGGTAAATGGTCACATTTTTATAGTGCTTTTCTACCTTCAAGGCACTCAAAGTGCTTTACAACAAGGAACCACTCACCCATTCACACACACATTCATGCAGACACTGGGGGCCAGGTGGGTTAGCTGTCTTGCCCAAGGACACAACGACAGCATTCATCTGTGGGAGCTGGAATCACATCAGCGATCTGTGGGTCAGTGGATCTAAACCAATTATGTTCATGTCAAGAGCAAGAGCCCATAGTGGGGCCATCTACCTTACATTTATTCAGTTACAGTTGGTTTTATAGCTCAAAAATACATGTAACTTGGTCTTGTTTGGTCTCCATGAAGATACAAAGGTTTAATGCCATACTGTGAAACATACAGCTGTTGTCCATACCTCTACAGGATCTCCTCAGGGGTGTGTTTTATCCCCCTTTGCTCTACATCTTATATATGGATGACTGTAGAGCAGCCAAACTGTCATTTGGTCAAGTTTGTGGATGATACGGTCCTGCTGTCCTTGCTCTCTGCTCCATCCTTGTGTCACAGTCCTGCTCTGCTGGAGTTCGCGACATGGTGTGAGAACTCTGGTCTAGAACTTAACATTTGTAAAACCAAGGACATGATTGTGACTTTTTCTAACAAGCAGAGACAGCTGGCAGAATCAGTCACCTGTACTATCCGGGGTGAGCCTGTAGAGACAGTACACAAGTACAAATAGCTTGGAACATTTTTTGATGATCTGTTAAAATTTTCAGTGAACACAGAAGAGCTTCTAAAAAAAATGCCATCAGATGCAGTATCTTCTCAGGAAGTTAAGGTCATTTGATGTCAGTAAAAACATTATGATGACCTTTTACCATGCATTTATTGAGACCGTTCTATCTTTTTCATGTATTTGCTGGTTCTACTCTGTCAGTGTTCAAAACAGGTCTCAGTTGATCAGAGTAGCTAATGTTTGTTCTAAAATAATTGGTCAACCAGTGAGACCTCTTCCTGCTCTGTGTGACCAACAGGCTGTGAGGGCGGCTCTCAAAATTCTCAGGGACCCCTCACATGTCTTACACTCCAGATTTGAATGGCTGCATCAGGACGCAGACTGTGCTGTGTTCACTGTAGGACTCAGAGGAGGAACGCTACCTTTGTTCCTTCAGTTGTCCGGCTCCTGAATGCTAAGCCGTCCTTTCTCAGCTCTGCAACATCAGAGCACTTTAAACATGCGCTCATATGTCTGAATGAATGTATGTGTGTGGCTTATTTATTATGTGGAATTTTATATTGTTGTACTGTACACTGCAACTCTCTGTGCCTTTTAATTGCCCCTTGGTGATAAATAAAGTGATTATTGATTGATTGATTGCTTGATTGATTGATTCCAGACAAAGCAATAACATCTCCATGGAGAAAAGCATCTGACGGACCCTCTACTGGAAAAATTTACACAAAGCACTTTTAAAAATGTCAAATATAGGACTGTCTCTGTTATACCACACCTAAACTACAACTAAACATATAAATATATAAATAAATAAATAAAAATTTTTATTCTCTCTCATGTCTAAAAACATTCCATATTCTCTATGGCCTAAGTCCTCCAGTTTGACCGTCCACAGCACGGCCCTGAGCTCTGGTCCAGGTCACTCTTCTCTGAAAACAAGCCCTGTGTCAGGGTTTGGTGTTTGTGTTCCCCCTCCCCTCGTGTGTGTCTGCCTGCTCCTCCCCTCGTGTGTGATTGCCTGCTCGCCCCTCCTGTGTGATTGCTTGCTCCACCCCTTATGTGTTACACCTGTGTCTCATTTGTTTCCCCACCCTTTAGTATATATAGTCTGAGTCTTCCCCTGTGTCTTTGGTCAGATTGTCTTTTCTTTTTCCCCGTGCTTTTTCCCCGTGCAGCATTTATTGTGTCATGGAAATAAAACCACTTTGTTGAAGCCACGCATTTGGGTGTCCTGTGCTGAGTCTGATAGCACAATCTGACCAAGATGAACCCAGCGGGCTCGAATCCACCTGTTCCTTCTGATCCTGTTCGCACTGCTATCCAAGCCCAAGGACAGAGAATTTTCCAACAAGAGGAACCTATGCAACTTGGGCGCACTCGTGTGACTCCTGAGGAGCGTCAAAGGCGGTTGAGGGAAGGACGCTGCATCTACTGTGGACTCTTGGGTCATTTCCTGGACCGCCGCTGGACATTGTTCTCCGTCCGGGGTGGTCGATTCCCTTCCTGGACCGCCGCTGGACATTGTTCTCCGTCCGGGGTGGTCGATTCCCTTCCTGGACCACCGCTGGACATTGTTCTCTGTCCAGGGTGGTAGACTCCCTTCCTGGACCATCGCTGGACATTGTTCTCTGTCCAGGGTGGTAAATTCCCTTCTTGGACCACCGCTGGACACTGTTCTCCGTCTGGGGTGGTCGATTCCCCTCCTGGACCACCGCTGGACATTGTTCTCCGTCCAGGGTGGTAAATTCCCTTCTTGGACCACCGCTGGACACTGTTCTCCGTCTGGGGTGGTCGATTCCCCTCCTGGACCACCGCTGGACATTGTTCTCCGTCCAGGGTGGTAGATTCCCTTTTTGGACCATCGCTGGACATTGTTCTCCGTCCAGGGTGGTAGATTCCCTTTTTGGACCATCGCTGGACACTGTTCTCCGTCTGGGGTGGTCGATTCCCTTCCTGGACCACCGCTGGACATTGTTCTCCGTCCAGGGTGGTAGATTCCCTTCTTGGACCACCGCTGGACACTGTTCTCCGTCTGGGGTGGTCAACTCCCTTCCTGGACCACCGCTGGACACTGTTCTCCGTCTGGGGTGGTCAACTCCCTTCCTGGACCATCGCTGGACATTGTTCTCCGTCCAGGGTGGTAGATTCCCTTCTTGGACCACCGCTGGACACTGTTCTCCGTCCAGGGTGGTAGATTCCCTTCTTGGACCATCGCTGGACACTGTTCTCCGTCTGGGGTGGTCAACTCCCTTCCTGGACCACCGCTGGACACTGTTCTCCGTCTGGGGTGGTCAACTCCCTTCCTGGACCATCGCTGGACATTGTTCTCCGTCCAGGGTGGTAGATCCCCTTCTTGGACCATCGCTGGACACTGTTCTCCGTCTGGGGTGGTCAACTCCCTTCCTGGGCTGCCGCTGGACACTTGTCTCTGTCTGGGGTGGCCGTATCCCTTCTTCGGCCGCTGCTGGACACTCGTTTCCGTCCGGGGTGGCTGTGTCCCTTCCTGGGCTGCTGCTGGTCGCTCCTCTCCATCCTGGGTGCCAGTTTCCCTGTGTCCCTCCGTCCAGGCCCCCTCCACCCTCCCGTGTTTGTGTTGTTGTTTGGGACGTCTGGGAGCCCTCCAGTGAGAGGTACTGTCAGGGTTTGGTGTTTGTGTTCCCCCTCCCCTCGTGTGTGTCTGCCTGCTCCTCCCCTCGTGTGTGATTGCCTGCTCGCCCCTCCTGTGTGATTGCTTGCTCCACCCCTTATGTGTTACACCTGTGTCTCATTTGTTTCCCCACCCTTTAGTATATATAGTCTGAGTCTTCCCCTGTGTCTTTGGTCAGATTGTCTTTTCTTTTTCCCCGTGCTTTTTCCCCGTGCAGATTGTCTTTTTCCCCGTGCAGCATTTATTGTGTCATGGAAATAAAACCACTTTGTTGAAGCCACGCATTTGGGTGTCCTGTGCTGAGTCTGATACCCTGAGGATGATAGAAAATGTATAGAAAACAGAAGGATGAACTTGAGGTTTAACCTTGGCAATGTTGTAATGCATCTGACACATTAGTACAGTTCTATATTCCAGGAATTCAGTCAACAGCTTTTTCTAATGTTCTAATGTAGTTTCCTCACCACAAACTTAACTGGAGTTGTGTTGTTTCATTCATACATGTTTAACACACAAACCCTGTGTATGTATTAGGCTGAGTTCTTCTATCAAACTGAAAAGGCTCTGTTCCACCTTGTGATGTCACATGGTAATATAGACTTTTAAACTCCACACACCTTCATTAGAATCATTTGGATCATTACAGCCCTGGAACTGCCAATCTCCACTGAACTAAAAATTAAAAGGAGCTGTTAACTTGAAAACTACCACTCCATGACGTCACAAGGTGGAACTGAGCATTTTTAGCTGTAGGCAGACAGACTAATAATAAAGAGTTACTCAAAAATGTGTGAATGAAACAAAACACAACCCCAGGCCTGTTTTTGAGGAGGTAATAACACTGGCTGAAAGCTCACAAGAGTCCATTTTGCGTAATATAAAACCTTTAATTTAAGCAAAACGCTTCAAAATATAATGATTTAGATCATGTTTATAGTAACTATACAGACCCCTTGTGGCTGGAGTCATTACAAAAGCTTTCCATCCAATCCATAAAAATGTGACGTTATTATAATTTTTAAATAATATTTAATATATTCTAAAACATGTAAAACGTCCAACATGGACGGATTTTCAAACTCTGTTTGAAAATCCTGTATATTTTGCATTTGAGACAAATTTCTCAACACATTTTAAAGGTGCATTGTGTAACATTTCTGCTAGAGGGTCTGTCGAATGCTTGTTTCCATGGAGATGTTATTGCTTTTTCTGGGATGTTTCACAATATGGCATTAAAGCTTTCTATCTTCACGAAGACCAAACCAGACCAAGTTACAGGTTAGATCTGTGGAGAGGCGACCCCGCTCACAGTCAGAATGTCTGTTTTTCTAGGTATTTTTGAGCTCTAAAACCACCTGTAATTGACTTAAACAGAAGGTAAAGCTGTTTAATGTCACAGTCTGGAACATTCAAAGCAGAGCACATCCCCATGGAAACAAGCAGGTGACGGACCTCTGATCAAAAAGTTACATAGTACAACTTTAATTAAATTCTATTGCTTTCTACCATGTTATAACTCACCAAAAACACGCTTGAAGTGATTTTAGATGTCATCCAAGCATGTTAGAGCATGCTAGAGTCATCTTGCGATCTCTCCAGGGTCCTATTCAAACCCGATACAAATAAAACACGATACAAATAATACGCTACGACTTCACAAACCTGACGCGAGGTGCAGTTGTTTCATTAGTGGTTGTGGTGGAGTGAAATCAACATGGTGATCTAAATATGTAATGTGTTTTAGCGATTAATACCCCTAGAACTGTAATACTGCCTCTTTTAAACGTAAACCGCACATTTATTTCCAAGAACAAACCATAGCCATAGCTCACTAAATCCCACTTTATTTCAGTTGTTTCTCTTATCTTTGGAAAGCTTCACAGTGGGACCAATGAGGCGCATTACTAAACATTACATTTAAATGGCTTTATCAAGACTTATCAGTGGTTTGATTCCCGTGGCCGTGTGGTGATGGATGCTGCATCTGCTGGAGCTGGCGACGTAAACACAGGCCCATACATCACCTCCCAGTGCCCATAAACTCCTCTGACACCGAGCGAGCACCGAGCACGAACATTCTATAACACGTAAAGTTATAGGGACCAGGAGGAAGTGAACCGGCAAACTTTGGGTTCTGACTAAAACACTGTATTTTCTGCAATGATATTTATACATTTTTATATTTCCATGCACAGTCTATTCTCAGAGTCATTTTACGCACACATTCACACTTTTATGATTAGTCTGTCTAAATTTCCAAAGCTCAAAACGCTCTGTTCCACCTTGTGAACAGCTCCTTTCACCTTTAGTTCAGTAGAGATCCGCAATTCCAGGGCTGAACATAAACATCATGGGTTGAGCAGGAATATCGACTGTACTGGTCATCAGTACAATTCCAGCTACCACAAATTAATACTGTGGTTGTATCCTTGGGAAAGATACTTAATCCATTTCACCCCTAGTTTGTTCATACACTGGTGTATGTGTGCGTGTGTGAATGGGTGGGTGGTAGGGTTGAGCGGTATCCGGTATCCCGCTGTATCAAAAAGTAGCAACGGTATCAGCTTCATTACCGTCATTAAAAAAATCTGCATAAGGACCTAAAACCACAGTGTGGACTTTCTCCCCTCCACTCTCTCTCCTCTTCAAACGTCGTTACGCTCGGAGATTTCTATCCACACGCAGCGAGGAAGAAGAAAAAAACCTGACTGACACTTCGTGTGTGATGTTGAGCCCAAAAGTTTGTGATGGAGACGTTTTATTGAACACTGAGAGTCGAGAGGGGACGAGGCTGAAGAGGAGAAAGTTCCTGCTTCAGGGCGAAGTCAGACTTTCACAGAGGAGACAGTAAAGCCCAATTTATGGTTCTGCATCAAAGCATGTTTGTGTCGATGCAGACCCCCCTCTACATACAACGTCCGACCACCGTGCACCTCTGAAACTTTCGTCAAAACGCAGATAGCGAGGGGAAGCGACGCAGAAAATAAGGGCTATGATTGGTCCTCTCAACTGCTCTACATTTCCTCCGCTCATTCTAGACTTTGAGTAATAATGTGTTTAATGCAGCTTTGGCACATTTGTTTACGTTTTACACAAACCAAACTTCAAACTGCATCGCTCATTTGCATACAGTATAAGCACTGATAAAAACAGCTTGTGCGCTGATGCTGATGTGATTGAACGCGCTCCAAAGTTTGGTTTGATCAGAACTTGTGCTTCATCTTCAAATATAAAGCTGCTCTTCTGTTTCTGACCGGTTTAGGTGCAGCTACAAAATAATTCTTAGTTCATACCGTATACCCCAGTAAAATGCTGAGAAGGTTTAACGGGATCAAAATTTGAATAGTGCCCAACCCTATTGGGTAGTTTCTTCATGTAAAATGCCTTGTAGGTGGAAAAGTGCTGTATAAAACACAACACAAAGTTTTAAAACACAAATTGTGAGGAGAACTCAGCCTAAATAAGCAAGGTTTGTGTTAAACATGTGTGAATAAAACAAAACACAACTCCAGGTCTGTTTGTGATGAGGAAACAACCATGATCTAAGCTCATATTTTCCACAACTTAAATTTGATTACACTTTTACTCATTATATTTGATCCTATTTGTAGCGCATTCAAACTCAGATAGGTTCAGGCTTGTTATAACCTTCACTGGCCTTGAGAATTATGAACTTATAAGTGCAAACATACTTTCCTTTCTTCTTGATGGTGTGGAGAAACACAGATAAAAGGTGTCGTAGTCAAGAGGCACAGCACGTGAATTCACTTAAGATTTCCACGATACATAAAACACGACAGAACACTTCTCTGTCTAACTCGCAATTAAAAATCTTGCTCCGTGATCACTGTTGCCATCGCGTCGACCGTGTTTGCATCTCCTAAAGGTCAAAGTTCGCCGGCGCTGACAGCTCCTAATACGGCGCTCGCATCTGACAAATTGGAAACTCAGCGAGATCAATAGGGCATCTCTTCCAAGTCCAGCCCGGATATTCTTATTAGACCAGTCTCAAAGTTCAACCCTTGCCTTCTCCTTAACCTTTTACATTTTTTATCACCCATGTCGACATCTGACCTTTTGGGAGAAATTGTAGCGTCGGTCTCCACCAAGAGTGTTTAGAAGCTGTTTTCGATTCTCACACTATAGAGTTGATCGCATGTTTTGATGTTTTTTTCGCAGGAGAAGAACTCAGCGCTGGCCATGGAGAACGAGAACCAGAGGGAGCAATATGAAAGGTGTCTGGATGAGGTGAGTGATGGTCAAGATATACAGTACGTACTTGTTGCTGAGATGGAATTCCTAGGGTTCTGATGACATCACGTTCTTTTTTCCTGTTATGGAGTTCAAATCCATATCCACTTTATTTCTGGAGCACATTTTACAAACAAGGCAGTTTCCAAAGTGCTGCACAGAGTCATAAAATGACCACGGTAAATTGCTAAAATTTGGTCATACCAGTTCTAAATCAATAAGGCCAGTAAAATCAAACAAAAACAAAACCATAAAAATCATAAAATTGCAGTAGATAAGTAAAATAAATACAAGATACAACTCAAGAGAATAAAAGTGGATGTTAAGACGACACTGTGGGGGCCGTTGGGATGTGGGGGGGCAGAGGGTTCCAGAGTTTGGGGCCAGTCAGAGAAAAGGTCCTGTCCTCCCTGGTTTTAATTCTCATCTTAGGCCTCATGAGCACAGAGATGTAAATCTGGAGGAGGTCCGAGACATTCTGTGGGGCCAATCCATTAAAAAATTTAAAAACAAACAATAAAATCTCAAAATCCAACTCTAAAACGAACTGGAAGCCAGTGCAATGATGCTAAAATCAGGATATTGTGCTCACGGTTTTTGGATTTTGGTTATTGAGTGAAATTGCAAAGTGAATGTCAGTCATTGAAAAAATTATTTTATACGTCAGTCTTAAGGAGCCCAGTAATTAGTAAACTCTCCACTGTCACATTCTAAAATTCTACCTGCTGTACTTAGAACTCCAGATTTTATTCATATAGGCTCACCCATTTTTACTCTCACTAGCATAAAGGTACAGTTTATATGTGGGTCCTCTCTTATGAACTTGTGACTGTCTTATGTGAAGCTTAGTGTGAAGTGGAGCGTCCTGGTCACTGAAGTTCTCCTCAAGCATCTGCTCACCTGAGTCAGGAGTCATTTTTACCAACCATTTATTTATTTAACCTCAACAACCATCTCCTGATATCAGTCAACTCTTATATCACCTCATATGTGGGTTAACTGTGGAGGCTATTAGTACTTTACAGTGATGCTGCACTGTGGGTGTTCCACATGCATCTCTACGGTGGAATTTTCAGCAGGTACCATGGAGACACTGCACAAATTCGCAAACACTTTCAAGATAGTGTTAAGATTTGGATTTAAACAGCACATTTTCAGAAGTCTGATCAGTCTGAGCGTTCATGGTCCTGTTTAGGAGTTTGATTTTCAACAAAAGCTCAAAGTGAAAACCTGCTGGGTAATACTAGCTTGCTTGTGATTTTATGTCTGAGACACTTGTTTAACAGCACAGATCAGCTCACCTGTTGAAGTTCAGCTAAGTTTGTTCTTTATGGTCAGATTGTGTTTAAGTAAAGCTCAAAGTCTAAAGCTGCGTTCAGACCCGAGCATCAAAAAACACCCTGGACGCCTTTGCATTTGAGTTCTATACTTGAGTTAAATACTTGACCCGCGTCCAGGGCGTTCACTGCGGTCAGCAAGTGCCTTGTTCTCCTGGTCGAGAGAGTGACTTTAGTGTATTTATGCCATAAAAGCCATCAGCTGAGGTGGTTGGCGGTGTATATGTATTTATTTTTGGCTAATGACACTGATTTAGACCTAGCTAAGTCCTGGTTCAGTCCTGGTTTAGTCCTGATTTAGTCCTGATTTAGACCTGGTCCTGGTCCAACATCATAGTCATACATAGGCGAAATGGCGCAAGTGTCTTGCCTATAGACACAACAGAAGCTTAAAGAGTCCATATTACCCTGTTTTCTGATCTATGTTCTAATGTTTCCTCATCACAAATAGACCTGGAATTGTGTTTTGTTTCATTCACACGTTTAACACACAAACACTGCAGATTTAGGCCGAGTTCTTCTCTCAAACAGAAAATTCTCTGTTCCACTTTGTGATTTCATGTGGTAATACAGGAAGTGCTCTAGTGTGTTTCTAAACTCCACACACCTTCACTAGAATCAGTTGGATCATTTCAGCCTTCAAATTTCAATCTCTACTGAACTAAAGGTAAAAGGAGCTGTTCATTATTATGAAAACTATCGCTTCATGACATCACAAGGTGGAACAGAGCATTTTGAGCTTTGGAGATGTAGACAGATTAATACTAAAGAGCTACTCAAACATGTGTGAATGAAACAAAACATAATCCCAGGTCTGTTTTTGAGGAGGGAAGAACATTTTAACATATCTCAAAGCTCACAAGAGTCCATTTTGCATAATATAGAATCTTTACACACTGGTCAGAGCTGCGACTGAACCAGCAACCATTGAGTTTGCATGAATTTGAGAATTACTGTGGATAGATGAGAGCCTCTTCCACCGCCTCAGCCTGTTCCCCTTTAGCTTCCTGTTAAGTATACTTTGTTGAGCTTTCAAATCTCTACTGGATTATTAGCCCTAAACACAAACAGCTTCCTCCAGGCCCATCTAATTCTCCAGGCTTAACTTAATGTGAACAAAACAAGACAAAACAATAAAGGGACATCCCACAAGTGGTAAATTTTTCTCCACTTGCTATCTTAATTGCCGGTAATAGCAATTAATTCCAAATCTTGGCTAGCTAAAATAACACTACCCTTTTTCCCTCCGTGAAGTCTTATATAGGTCAGATGATATACTTTTAATAGGTTTTTAATTGGTGGTTTTGGGGCCCTTTTCCTGTACCCCCGCAAAGAATATTAATTTCACCATAAAACGCGCCGTTAACCCAGCGCGGAACGGCGATGCAAACGCTATAATTTACATAACAAGCGCACTCGGCTGCCCTCTCACTGCTTGCAGGAGCTAGCTGGAGGGCCCCAGGAGAGGAATAAACCAGGCAGAGGCGTATGGTGCAATGACACCACCAGGGAGGGCAGCGAGTGAGGCGGAAACACAGCTAAAGGGGAGTTTGGCTAGCGGGCACAAACAGAAAATGTGGACATAAAGCAAGAGAGTAGGTATAAGGTGACTTATTGAGCAGGGACCTGTTCTGACCTCACTAAGATGGCTGTCGCTGCTGAGGCTGTAGAGTGTTCTTATGTCGATTAAATGCTATTTTCTGATCTGTTATAATGTAGTCAGCCTAAATATGCAGGGTTTGTGTGTTAATTTATTTATTTATTGGTTTATTTGACAGGGACAGTGTACATGTGTTAAACATGTGTGAATGAAACAAACAACTCCAGCTCTGTTTTTGAGGAGGTAACCACATTTGAACATGACTTAAAGCTCAAAAGAGTCCATTTTTAAATTAACTAAAGGTTTGTCTTTGTTAGCCAGTATATCTATAGCCAGTGAGGTCAAATTGCTTAGAGGAGATCACTCTTTTTTGGTGACAGGGATGGAAGGGCATCTGGCATTAAAAACACTAATGCACAGCCTGTAGGCATCATCTAGGAGACAGGAGAGGGCAGATAAAACTGAAGTGTCTGACTGTATTCAGTTTTATCTGCTCAATATCTTTTTTTCCCTAACAACATGAAACTTGGCACCGCACACACCCATCCCATTAGGACGACACCCTCCAAATTTCATCAGTGGATGTGGTTCAAGAGTTATGTGTAGAGCAGACAGACAGAGACACAGACAGCATTAATAGATGGATAAAAATAAATAAGCTTGCAGGCAAAACCATTTGGATGATTTCAGCCTTAGAATCTAGGGATGTAACAATAACTGAAAAATGGTGATATGGTATCGTCAGAGGTCTCACAATAATATCGTGGACCATCACAATATATCGAATCCCAAGTCTCTTTGCTTAAATGAATAATTCTGATGCAGAAATAGCTAAAAAAGCAGAGGGAACTACATAGACCATGATCCTTTGCTCTGTTTCAGTGCAGACTACATGAAGAAATAACTGTTCTAAGCACTTTTACATCTTCATTCTCTGAATTAAATCTTGTGAAGTCATTTTTAGATTAAAAAGGACTCATTGTTTTTTATTGCAATAAATCTGGTACGGGGGAGATGTTTATCGTGAAAATATTGTACAGAGATTTGGATATCGTTCCATCCCTAATGACAATAAATGTTGTACCAAATGACTGGTCAAAGCATTTTAGAATGTCAGTCTTGTTATAATGTAGAATATTGTAATATCGTCAGCCTCCCCACCATATCGAGAGCTTTCCCATGATATCACAATAAATATCATACCATGAGGTTCAGACCATGACAATATCGTAATATCGTATCATGAGACTTGGAAGGATCTGTTAACGTGAAAACTACTGCTTCATGACATCACACGGTGGAGCTTTGGAGCTGTAGAACATGAGGCACCATTGCTACTCTTTGTGGCTGTGGATGGAGGAAGGAAACTGGCATTAAACACCCAAACAAACACAACAAAAACTTATCACCATCTCAACGTCCACAGTCTGAGAAATTGAACCATTTTGGGAGAACATCCTTATTGGGTGAGATCTGCTAAATAAGAGATTTTTATCCACCAACTAAAAGTGTGTTGACAAAATAAGACAAAAATAAAAAAGTTAAACAAAGATGACATGTTTATTATAAATTGTAGCCCATCAGAAACACAAGAAACTCAAGGTGGAACAGAGCATTACAATTATTTTTACTTTTGCTTCACCACATTTGAGAATATATATCTGGACTATCTACTCCACAGCATTTTAGATCTGGACTGAAAAAGTACTTTGAAATGGTCGAGGCTTTTTTTTAGCACATTTTATTTGAGTTTCCAAGTTTGAGCAAACCAAAAACACAACTGAAGATCAACTGAATCACTTTAAATCAGCTGAATTCATTATCAAAATCACTACATTTCATTATTTAATTGCTCAAAAAATCTTTGCAAAACACTTTTACTTTAAGCTTCATTGTGTAACTTTTCTTGTGGAAGGCCCATCAAATACTTTTGTCCATGGAGATGTTCTTGCTTTTTCAGGAATGTTTCACAGTATGGCATTAAACCTTTCTATCTTCATGGAGACCAACTCAGATCATCTTGCAGGTCAGATCTGTGGAGAGGTGACCCCGCTCACAGTCAGAATGTTTGTTTTTCTAGGTATTTTAGAGTTATAAAACCACCTGTAAATGAATAAATGTAAGGCAGAGCTGTTTAATGTCATACTGTGGAACATTCCAGGCAGAGCAATGACGTCTCCATAGAAACACGCAGGTGATGGACCCCCAACCACAAAAGTTACATAGTGCACCTTCAAAAGTAGATGTTTTCATGTGATACTTTTACTTTTACATTCATCTTAGTAGGGATGGAGCGTTTTGTTTTGCTTGGGGGCAGTTTCCGCGCCGTTAGCCAGTCACATCATTTGACCACACTGTCCATCTGCGCGATACCTATAATGCATTGTGTGTGTCTGCGTTGAGTGGCTTTCACGCTGTAATAATGAGAGATCAATGATTTGTAATGTGAGCGCTCCCAGTGCAAGGCTGTGGTCAGGGGAGCGAAGTGTTCAAAAGCCACTGAACACTGTGTATGGGGGGGTACGACACTTATAGACGTCTGCTATGGCCTAAAGAGGTGTCGTAACTGAAGTTAATAGCGAGTTAAGAACATGTGGTGCAGTTTAAAGGTTCTGTATTATATAAAACTGACTGCTATGAGAAGTCGTGTTAGAATGTTATCTCCTCAAAAAGATTTAAAATTTAAACTATATATATACCATGTTGTAAAATTTTTTTAATGTAAACATGTAAAAAAGTTAAAAAAGTAAAAAAAAAAAAGAAATGTAATGATCTGAAATAATGTTAAATGAAAAAAAGTAAAAATGTTATGTTACCTCCTTGTGTTTTGTTTCATTCACACATATTTGAGTAATTTATTAGTCTGTCTACATCTCTAAAGCTCAAAGTGCTCTGTTCCACCTTGTGATGTCAAATTATCAAATGATTCTAGTGAAAGTGTATGGACTACTACCATGTGACATCACAAGGTGGAACAGAGTGTTTTCAGTTCTAAATCTGCATGGTTTGTGTGTTAAACATGTGAGAATGAAACAAAACAGAACAAATCTGTTATAAATTAATCAGTCAACTCATAAAAAGAATAAATAAATAAAAAATAACTAAGACACAGATTAATTGACTTCATCTAGTGAACATACATTTCGGCTCCAGTCAAAAGCTCATCGAGGCTGAAAGTCACAGGGGCAAATTTGGAGCCAGGTCTGTATTAGGAACAGAAGTTTAGAAAGGGACAAAATAGCTCAATAAAAACACTACTATCATGTAGGGCGGGTTAATACGAACATTTTAAGACCAAAATGACGAAATTCACTGCAGCAGTCACAGAGAGAGGCAACACTTCCTGTTAGCGTAATAACTACTTCCTGTTACTACTACTTCCTGTTCCAATTTTATCTCTGTGAGGTTTTTGCCAAGTCATGTGAACATTTATACATATTTAAAGATGTTTGTGTCTCAATGCTAACACTAATGCTAATGTTGAGGCACACTGAATGTCACAAAACTGCATATTCTACATTTAAAAATAACTGGATAGTCTTTATTTCAATTAATTAGACTTTTAATGTTTATTTTATGTTTTTTACAATTTTAATAAAAGCGACTGTTAGCTTTGAGACACAGCGAGCTTTGGAGCCAATAACGCACCAATGCTCACTTCCTGTTTGGAACACGGCGGCTATCAGGTTAGCTATGCACATTTGTATAGAGTCTTTGGGCAGGACATAGCTGTTGTGGTCCATTTCCAGACCCAGCTTAATACAATCTCACCGTAACACTCAGCCTTTATAATAACTGACACAGTTTTGCTTGTATATGGGACATGTTCCATATTAAACTGCCATCACCGAGCTGACGTGTTCTGTCTTGTGTTCGCAGGTGGCCAATCAAGTGGTCCAGGCGCTGCTCACTCAGAAGGTATGTCTGCCATTACCATGGACACCAATGTCGGCTACTGGTGTTATTAACACAGGTCGTCCATTACATGTTATTGTGTTTGACGTGGGAGGAAATGTAGACTCCTTATGTTGATTATAAGAAGTAATATTAGCTATGGATTTAAGTATATATGTATTAAGTATATACATAACAATAATGGGAAAGTAGCAGCAACAGTAGTAGTAGGAGTTGTAATAGTAGTAGTTGTAGTAGTAGTAGGTTGTGTTGTTGACAGGTGTAAAATTAATAATAAAACCTGGGCTAGTAGAAAGGTAAGGTAAGTTTATTTATACAGCACAAGTCATTCAAAGTGCTTTACAGAATAAGAAATACATTAAATCACAATACAAACAAATCAGTACATAATTAATAAAAATAGAAAGAGACATTAAATTAGAGAGAAGAGTGCAGAATAAAAACCTTTCAGTCAAATGCAGATAAACAGAATTGTTCTGTGTCTGGATTTAAACAGAGTCACAGACTCTGTCTCATATGTTCAGACTGTTCCAGGTTTTAGCTGCAGGAATCTGAAACTCTGACTCCCTGAGTTCAGTCCTGACTCTGAGCACCAGCAGGAGGCCGGTCCCTGAGCTCCACAGTGCAGATGGTTCATGTGGGTCTAACATGTCACAGATGGACTTTGGTGCTCGGCCATCGAGAAACTTGTACACAAGCAGAGCTCCTTTAAAGTCTCTGAGACACAGGAGGCAGACCTGAGACCAGGACTTACAGCTCTGGAAAAAAATAAGAGACCACTGCACTGCTTTTTTTTTTTTCTGAAATCAGCATCTCTGCATGTATGACGGCCGTTTCATTCCAGCGTCTGTCGAATTCCAACACAAACACACCTCATTCTGCTTCATGAGGCACTGATGAGGAGATCACCTGAACCAAACCTGATTTAAGGAGGAAGAGGAGAAAAACCACTGCTGTGTTCATCACTGTCCTCTTACAGGGTTATTCCACCAAATATTGATTTCTGAACATTAGTATTGTGTTGTTTTAAAATGAATATGATCTTATTTTCTTCGCATTCTTTGAGATCTGAAAACATTTAATCTTTATTATTATTTTTTGTGGGCTCACCACCTGCAGAGGGGTTCATAGGGGGGGGTCAGGTGCTATGAGGATTGGGCAGCAAGCTGCCCCCACGACCCAGCCGGATTAAGCGGGAGAAGATGGATGGATGGATGGAATTATTTTGACCATTTGTCTTTTTTTTTTCAAATAAATGCTCTAAATGACAATAAGTTTATAGAATGAAACACAGATGTTCATTTTACTCAAACACAGACCTATAAGTAGTAACATCAGAGAAACTGATCATTTTGCAACGGTCTCTATTTTTTTCCAGAGCTGTATGTGCTCATACTTCCTGGTTGGAGTCAGGAGCCGAGCTGCAGCGTTCTGGAAGTTCTGTAGCTCTTACAGCTCATTTGGAAAGGCCAGTGAGAGGCCGTTAGAGGATCTAACCTACTGGAGACACATGGAGAAGTCTCTCCAAGTCTGCTTTAGACAGTCGACCTTTGATTTTTGCTATGTTTTTTAGATGGTAAAAGGTGCAGATGTTATTGATTTGATGTGGCTGTTAATGTTCAAGCTATACTAGAATAGAAGGAGTCATAATAGTTATAAGTTGTAATGGTTGTAGCAGTTTGTCAGATGTTAAAGGTGCACTACGTAACTTTTACCCCGCTTGTCTCGATGTAAATGCTTCCTGGCCATGAATAAATGCCACATAGAGAAGTTTATTGAATAAAAAAATAAAATAAAATCTGCATGGAGACAGGCAGGTGCCAGACCCTCCACCAGAAAAGGTTCATAGTGCACCTTTAATGAGGAGGTAACTTTTATAACTCTCATAATTAACCTGCCTGAAGGTTTTAGATGTCATCCATGCATGTTTGAGTAATCCAGAGATCTCTCCCAGGCCCTACCCAGACCCTCCTTACGTTTAGCAGTACGAGCCCGAGCAAAGCTTCACTCACATGCCTGCGTCACCCATGTCTCCACACAATAATTCTCAAAACATGATACAAAACTGTACAGTACAACTTCACAAACCTGACACAATGTGCAGTTGTAGAGTTTAGCATTTTCAACACAATAAAAGTTAACACGGTGCTCTGAATATGTTATGTGTTAGCAATAAATACCCTATAGAAGTGTAATACCCCCTCTTTAAACTTTAACTTTCCAAACTGAACTTTTACTCCTAGCTTTCCATACATCCATAACCACATTTATATATATTTTGTCATATGTTTTGTAGGATCTTCGTGAGGAGTGTGTGAAACTGCGCACACGTGTGTTCGACCTGGAGCAGCAGAATCGGGCTCTTAGCGTTTTGTTCCAACAGAAGATCAAACCCGCATCGGACCTCCTTCTCCAGGTATCTCCTCTCCCAAACATCCAGACTGTGCACTGTGGAACTTTTCGGTTGTCATTGCTCCGTCTGCTCCACAGTGTGACATTAAACAGCTCTACTTTACATTTACAGTATTTAATTACAGGTGGCTTTATAGCTCAAAAATACCAAGAAAAACAGGCATTCTGACTGTGAGCGGGGTCACCTCTACACAGATCTGACCTGTAACTTGGTCTGGTTTGGTTTCCATGGACATAGAAAGGTTTAACCTCTTAATGTGAAACTTTCCAGATGAAGTTATAACATTTCCATAAAGAAAAGTATTTGATGGACCTTCCAGCAGAAAAGTTACACAATGCACCTAAAAAATAAAACATGGGTAAGAAAATGCTCTTCGCTGTATTCCGTAAAAGGCTCATCGTGCCAGGTTTGTTCTGTCAAAAGCAAACATCCAAACATTTTATGACTGTATTCATGACTTTTTATACAAGTGTTCTATTTCAACTCAAGACTAATGCAAAGTGATCAAGAGAAAGATGACCAGTGATATTTTCTGGTGGAAGGTCTGTTTCCTGCTTGTCTCCATGGAAATGTTATTGCTTTGTCTCGAAGCAGGTTAAAGTGCTACACTACATTACAGGTCAGATCTGTGGAGAGTCACTCCTATTCACAGAAGGATTGATTGTATTTTTGAACAACAGAAACACCCGTAATGAATAAATGCCAGATGGATATGTTTAATGTCATACCGTGGAACATTCCAGGAAAGTAGGTGAAGGAACCTCTACCTCTAAGGTGGGTGTGGGTCTGAAGGTATAAGAAACACAGTGATTGGTCAAATTCCGCCCCCACAGTCAGACGTTTGTAATCGAAAAACACCAGGTTGTAATCAGGCCAGTCCTGCGTGATGTCACATATTAATTGAAATGGCAGTAACCACAAGGGGGCAGCACACGCACAGTTTTAGAAGTGAATTTAGTATTTAGTTCCACTTTAAAATTACCAAAACGGTGCAAATGGATCATGTTCAATCATCATACAGATTCCAGGTGATGTTGTTGCTAACGGCGACAAGGTAATACTTGTCAGTTTTATATAGTTTCACATTTTCACACTTAAAGGTGAACTGCACAACTTTTCTGGTGGAAGGTCTACTTGTCTCCATGGAGATGCTATTGCAATGTTCCATCGTATGACTTTAAACATTTCCATCTACCCTGTTAATGACATTATTATATTCTTCATTACATTATTCCTATTCGTTACAGCTGTTTCTATTCTAAAAATACAAACATTTTCTTAGTGAATAGGGGCAACTGTCCACAGATCTGACCTGTCATGTAGCGTAGCACTTTAACCTGCTTTGAGACAAAGCGATAACATTTCCATGGAGACCAGAAATGTTATGCATTTTCTCCATTTTCAAGCGATGCGCCGCGACTCACACCTCAAAGTCAACATATAATTTGGAAATCCAATTCTTATCTCGTCTTTACAAACGGACGTCACCTGCTTCCTCTTTAGACTCTTGCAAAACAAAAATTTATTCCGAATTCACTCCGCTTGCTTTTCTGTCTGAATAAGTGAATCATCCCACAGACAGAAAAGAGCGACAGACAGAAAAACAGAACTCGCTCCTCTCCGTTTCACTCTTATTGTCAGCTGTGATTCGATACTGCGGCACAATATACGCTCCACCTGAATGGATCATTTCCTATAGTGTCCAAGTCTGCTGATTGGATGAGAAATTAGTTGAGAATCACAATCTTTTTTATGAAAGGTAACAGCAAGTGGGCCATTGTCAAACTGTTTTCCAGATTTGGGCTGTGGGCAGGCTTATTATGGGATGTCCAGGGAAATATTGTGGTCACATTAGCATTAGGGATGTAACAATATCCAAATTTCCCAGTACAATATTTTCACGATATGCGTCTCATGGTACAATGTGACTTTTGTCACGTCGAAACAGAGGGAGAACCCAAAATGCAGGACTGCAGTAAAAATTCTTTAATAACAAAGAAAGATCCAAAAATCAAAATTAAACAGCCATGACAAGACACTGACAAAGACAATGGAGCAACAAAGTGCAGAGGAGAACACAGGATATATCCACACACACAGGTGAACCAGACACAGTGAGACACATTAGGACAGGACAAATGTCAAAATAAAACATGAACCATAACAACAAATGTTAAAATAAAACATGAACCATAACAACTTTTTCCTTTAAAATGTCTTGACCAGCCTTTGGTTTTGTCATACACCAAAGATTTAAGGCCTATTCATACTCCAGAAGAACATAAGATAACATTTTGTTCAGCAGTTCGGCAGCGCTGATTGGTTACTTTTTATGTGTGCGTGGTTTATTATCTGCTGGAGCCAACGGGTGCTGACATACTGTGTGCCAGCAAAATAGTGAGGAGCAGGGGGGTGGGAGGAGATACCATGATGAACATGGTTCAGAAAGACATAGTCAAGGTGAGGGGCAACAGGCTTGGATGGAAAGTGAGGAGCAGGGTGTGACGACCATAGTTTTGGGAGGATTCACGTGTTTCAGAGGGACATATTCAAGGCACGGGGTAATTGTTGTCAAGCCTTAACTTTAAAGCTCTGCGGGAAACCACGATTGTGGCCATACCGGCTTGTCAAAGCCTGATCCCGTCAGATCTCAGAAGCTCAGCAGGGCCGGGCCTGGTTAGTACTTGGATGGGAGACCACTGGGAATTCCAGGTGCCACAGTGGGACCAGTGGCAAAAACTGTCGTAGTGTCCTTAGGCAAGGCATAGCACCCACATTGCCTAGTATGAAAGTGGTGTGTGCGTGAGTGATGGTGGTGGTCGGAGGGGCTGATGGCGCAGATTGGAGCCTCACTTCCGTCAGTCTGCCCCAGGGCAGCTGTGGCTAAAATAGTAGTTTACCACCACCGGGTGTGGAGTGAATGAATAATGCTCTGTAAAGCGTCTTTGAGTGTCCAGAAAAGCGCTATATAAAACTGATGCATTATTATTATTATTAAACACTGCTCACTATAAACCTCAAACATCATTTTCTCTTTTTCCTCCTTCAATAGTTCATAAGGTACGATTTCTGCCATTGTCACAGTAATGTTACCAAAGCTGTGCTGCTGCTGTATTGTTGCATAGCAACAGCAGAGCGTGGGGGTGGGGCAGAGCGAGGGGGTGGGGCAGTTCGGCAGAACATCTTATGAAGTATGAAATGTTAGAGTTTAAATTAACTTGTTCCTCGAGAACAAAAACAAAGTTTGTATGTCTTATGGAGTATGAATAGGCCTTTAAGATGTAATAGTGCTTAATAACAGTCATTTTGTCGTGTAAATTGGACTGAAACAGAGCAAAGGATCATGGTCTATGTAGTTCCATGTGTTTCTTTTAGCTCTTGCTGCACCGTAACTATGAATTTAGGCGAAGAGACTTGAGATTCGATATATTGAAACAGCCCATGATATTATTGAGAAACTTTTGATGATACCAAATCACCATATTTCGGTTATTATTCCTGATTAACATGGACTTTTCTCCAACGCTAATAGTCAGATGTTAATGAGCACTGCAATCTTTTAAAATGTTTGTATTTATAGCAGCATTGTGGCTGAGTGGCTAGCACTCATGCCGCACAGTGAGAAGGTTCCAGGTTCAATCCCCAGTCCCCGGGTCACCTGGGCCTTTCTGTGTGGTTTGCATGTTCTCCCTGTGTCTGGATGGATTTCCTCCATCAGCCCAAAACATGCTAGCAGCCCTATGAACTGAAAGCAAGGACTGTGATGTCACCAGGTGCTCAGTCTGAAAGGACATGGGTCCACCCTCCTGTGGGCTCACCACCCGCAGAGGGGTCCAGAGGGATCCAGAAGGGTCTAGAGGGGTCCAGGACTGTCCTGATGTAGCTTCATCACAAACCCTGCAGATTTAGGCTGAGTTCTTCTCTTAGACTGAAAACACTCTGTTCCACCTTGTGATGACATGTAGACATCATGTATACAGGAAGTGCTCCAGTGTGTTTTTAAACTCCAGAATTATGTGGATGATTTCAGCCCTGGAATTGCCGATCTCTACTGAGCTAAAGGTAAAAGGAGCTATTCACTTGGGAGCTATCACTACATGACATCACAACGTGAAACAGAACATTTTGAGCTTTGGAGATTTGGACAGACTCATAATAAAAATTATTACACAAACATGTGTGAATGAACAAAACACAGCTCCAGGTCTCCAGGTAACAACATTCTAACATATATCTTGGAACGTCCTTAGAGGCAACTGTTGTTGCGATTTTGGGCGCTACAAAAATAAATTGAATTGAATTGAATTGAACATGACTTAAGCTCCCAAGAGTTTGTTTAGTGCATCTAATATCTGGTCTTCAAACTGACTCCAAAGTAGCTGTTATAGACTTATTTAATCTAATACTGCTGTTTGTTGGTGTTGATGGACACTGCGTGGTTCAGTTAAATATAGACCTCCCACGTCTCTCCTATCTACTTCAGAACAGATGAATTTCCTGCATCGGATCAAAAAAGTGATTAATGCTTCTCTGATTCACCCCACCACTGCAGTGTAAAAATATGCTTCTGAGACGTCGACTTCCATGAGTAATATGTGATCTTTAATACTGTGAGGAAACACATGGAGCTGCAGTGTGAAGGCCACAATATGGAGCTTGATACAGGGTTAAGTAAACAAGCACAGTTCTCTATTTCCATATTACACCAAAATAGACTCTTGTGATTTTAAGGTGTGTTAGAATGTTGTTCCCTCCTCAAAAACAGACCTGGAGTTGTGTTTCGTTTCACATGTTTTGAGTAACTCAGCATCAGTGGTAGAAGAAGTACTTTGTTTTGTTTATTGAGTAAAAGTGCAGATACAGGAGCCAAAGGTTACTCAAGTAAAAGTATCACATGAAGAAACCTACTTAAGTAAAACTATTGGAGTGTCTGTTTAAAAATGTACTTAAAGAAAAGTAAAAGGGTTTTGTAGAGATTTTTAGAATAATTAAAGGTTGAAATGTAGTGATTTTGATAAAGAGTTTAGCTAATTTTAAGTGATTCAGTTGATTTCTTTTTTTTTTCTAGTTGTTGGTGTGTTTTTTGTGTTTTTGGTTTGGTCAAAATAAAAGAAATGTGCTAAAAATCACTCTCTGCCGTTTCAGCAGGCCTCAAACTGTAAAGAAAAGTACTTTACTTTTCAGTCCAGGTCTAAAATGTAGTGGAATAGAAAGTACAGATACTTGCTCTTAAATGTTGTGAAGTAAAAGTCCAAAAGTATCCGCTCCGGTAGTATTGCGGGAAGTTTGGTGTTAGATCGCTCATCAAAACACACACAAATCTCATCCAAGAGCCATCAAAGGTTTGTGCTTGGGGAAAAAAGTGAACCAGTGGATCATCATGCCACCAAAGGGATCCAAGGCTGAGGCGAAAACAGAGGAGGAGTATGTCTCGCTCAACCAGGTTAACGAGCTACTAAGCCATCAACGAGAGACTTTCAATGCACTATTGACACAACAGAAAGACATTTTTCAAGACTTTGTAAACTCGATGATGGGGGCTTTCAATAAGAGACTGGACGAGCTGACAAGGGATGTACAGGGCATCAAGACGAGCCTTGAATTTACCCAGAAGGAAGTGGATGACATACAAACAAAACACACAAAGCTAAGCGAAAACTACAGCTCACTTCAGTCGGATGTCTACAAACTCTGTGATAGCATGCTGACTGTTACAGACAAGATGGAGTATCTAGAGGGACAGTCTAGGAGAAACAATCTCGTTATTGAAGGAATAAAAGAAACGCCAAAGGAAACCTGGGCCGAGACGGAGGAGAAGGTGAGGGCAGTCCTGGCCGAGAAGATGAAGTTGCCACTGGAGCTTGAGTTGGAAAGGGCTCACCGCACCGGCAGACCTGGAGGCGAGAGGCCCAGACCTATTGTAGTGAAACTATTAAGATACAAAGACCGTACTGCCATCCTTCAGAGCACAAAGTGTCTCAAAGGTACAAACATTTTTTATTAATGAGGACTTCACGGATGCGGTACGAAGGAAAAGGAAGGAGCTGATGCCTGCGCTAAGAGCTGCGAGACAAAGAGGAGATGTCGCCTATCTATGGCAAGACAGATTGATAATTCACCCTCGTGCCAGTACGCCAAAGAATCCCAGAGATGCACATATGTATGTATGTCCACAAAAGGTAACGAGCTGTCTGAATGAACATTAACACTTGAACCATGAACATAACAGCAATTAACCATCTTAATCAGAACGATTTATTGAGAGTGATAAAACATGATGACTTGGAGCTGCCCATCTTTCAAACAAGTGACTTCATCAATTTGACTTTAAAAATGATATAGATCCAGAGAATAACTTCTTTAATGACCTAAATAATAAATGTCAGTACTACTCTGATGACCAGTTTAACAATTCTGTTAAAACTGCAAATAAATTGTCTATAATACATTTTAATTGTCGAAGTCTATATGCAAATTTCACTAGCATTAAACAGTACCTTAAACAACATTCACAATCATTGAATATCATTGAAACCTGGCTCAAAGACGACAAAAAAACAAATTTTGAAATGGAAGGCTATGATTTAATTTGTATGAATAGAAAGAACAAAACTGGAGGAGGGGTGGCTTTATTTGTAGATAAGGGTCTATCTTACAGAGTAGTTGAGGAAATGTTGTCAAATGTTGTAGACAATGTTCTGGAATGTATCACAATAGAATTAATCATGGACAAAAAGAAAAATGCTATAGTGAGTTCTTTGTATAGAGCACCTGGGTCTAATTTAAACATATTTAACAATTACATTGAGCAAAATTTTTCTAAGGCAAGCAAAAAGGATATGTTTATATGCAGTGATTTTAATATTGATTTACTCAACCCAAACAAGCATAAATCAACAGAGGACTTTATCAGTGTCATGTACAGCTTATCCTTTTATCCTAAAAGTACTAAACCAAGTCGGAAAACAACACATTGCTCAACATTAATTGACAACATTTTCTCAAATACTTTACACAACAACTTAAGAAGTGGCTTGTTAATTAATGACATCACTGATCACCTTCCAGTTTTCATTATTTGGGACGGTACCTGCAAAAAATTACAAAATCAAAGGTTACTTTATAGAAGGCTCAAGTCAGATGAAGCTCTAAAGGTACTTAAAAGTGATTTGATGACATGAGAGTGGGATACAGTTTATAAGGAAAATGATGTGAATAATGCTTATGAGGAATTTCAAAAAAAATGTAAGAGCTTTTGGGACAAAAATCGCCCCCTTGTGGCAGATAAGAGACGTGACAAACACAAAGACAACCAATGGATCACAAAAGGCCTGCAAAATGCATGTAAAAAGAAAAATGCTCTGTATAAAGAATTCTTAAGAAAGAGAACAGTTGAAGCTGAAAGGAAATATAAAAGATATAAAAACAAGCTAACTAGTATTATGAGAAGATGTAGAAAAGATTACTATTGTAAATTATTGAAAAAAAAACACATGGGGAATTCTAAATAATATTATTAGAAACAAAAATAAGCAAGCTCAGTATCCTCAGTACTTTGTGGGAAAGGATAACATGAATGAAAGTAACAGGAACAGCATGGTTACAAGCTTTAATCAATATTTTGCATCTATTGGCCCAAATCTAGGGAAAAACATTGCAACTAATGCATCACATTCTGGAGGATTTGTCATTGAACGGAACATTCATTCAATGTATTTAGAGCCCATAACGGAAGAAATTACTGATGTAGTTAATTCATTCAAAAATAAATCCTCTACTGATAGTGACGAGTTGGACATGAAATCACTTAAAGCAATAATAGAGGGTGTCTCTAAACCACTACCCTACATTTGTGATCTGTCATTCCAAATGGGTCAATTTCCTAATAAAATGAAAATAGCAAAGATCATTCCATTGTACAAATCTGGTGACAATCATCTCTTCACAAATTACAGGCCTGTCTCTCTCCTCTCACAGTTCTCCAAAGTCTTAGAAAAAGCATTTTGCAACAGATTAGGTGAATTTATAGAAAAACATAACCTAATTTTGGACAATCAGTGTGGATTCAGAGCAAACCGGTCAACGGCACTTGCTCTAACAGATCTCATTGAAGAAATCACAAGTTCATTCGACAACAAAAAAAATTGCAATTGGAGTGTTTTTGGATTTTTAAAAAAAGCATTTGACACAATTAACCATGACAGATTGTTACGAAAAATGGAACAGTGTGGGATTCGGGGGATTGTTCTGAGCTGGATGAGGAGCTATTTAGAGAATAGGCTTCAATATGTGAAGATGGATGACAGTGAATCAAGTTTCTTAAAAATGGTGTGTGGATTGCCTCAGGGCTCTATACTCGGACCAATTTTATTTAATATTTATATAAATGATATTTGTCAAGTATCAAAAGTCCTAAAGGTAATACTATTTGCAGATGACACAAATGTTCTTTTATCAGGGGAGAATGTCCAGTAGTTGTTGTCAACTATCACTTCTGAATTATATAAAATAAAGCAATGGTTTGACTGTAAAAAGCTTTCACTAAATTTAGAAAAAACTAAAATTATGCTTTTTGGGAACTGCAAAAATAATACTCAAATCAAAGTGCAAATTAATGGTATAAGCCTAGAAAGAGTGTCTGAAATAAAATTTCTCGGTACGGTGATAGACGACAAGATCTGTTGGAAATCTCATATCAGACATGTACAAACCAAATTGTCAAGAAGTATTTCAATACTAGCAAAAGCTAAACATTTTGAACAAAAAATCACTCCAGATACTATACAACTCACTCATTTTACCATATTTATCGTACTGCTTAGAGGTCTGGGGAAACACATACAAAAGTACATTACAATCACTGCGTATTCTACAAAAGCAGCTGTACGGATGATACATAAGGCCAGATATTGCGATCACACTCATCAGTTATTCATACAATCAAAAATCCTGAAACTAGACGAGCTTGTCACATTTAAAACAGCACAAATAATGTTTAAAGCCAGCAACAACCTATTACCGAGGCAAATCCAGGCAATGTTTACTGAAAGACATGGTGGATACCACTTGAGGGCACAGCTCAATTTTAAGGTGCAAAAAATACACACTGTGAAAAAAAGGTTTTCCATCTCTATGACAGGTGTTAAATTGTGGAACTCCCTGAATATGGAGCTCAAAACAAGCGAAAATATAATCCACTTCAAACATAATTACAAGGAAAACATATTTGTTAAATACACTGAAGCTGATGTTTGAAATCATGTGTTATGAAATGAAATTTGTATTAAGAATTGTAATGTTCATGTAAAATGTGGTGTGATAAGAAATTATGGAAATGTATTGAACTGAAAAAGTGTATATGAAATATGTGGGGTAGGACTCTATAAGTTTTAAAACTTCTTCCTACTCCTTTTGAGCATCTTGGACTTTTTCTTTTTTTTCTTTTTCTTTTCTGATTATGTTAATGTCACCAAGCAACTGCTTTTTTTCTATAAAAAGCTCTATTGATGCTCAAATAAAAAAGAGAATGAAAATGAAAAAAATGAAAATCCACTGTAAAATTGTACTTAACTATTGTACTTTTATTTGTGTACTTCATTACCTTCCACCACAGTCTTTTTTTATTAGTCTGTCTACATTTCCAAAGCTCAAAATGCTCCATTCCACCTTGTGATGTCATGAAGTGGTAGTTTAGACAGACTAATAAAGGATTCCTCAAACATGAATGAAACAAAGCACAGCTCCAGGTCTGTATTTGATGAAGTAACAACGTCCTAACAGAACTTAAACCTCACAAGAGTCCATTTCATGTAATATAGATCTTTTAAATTTCTCCACAGATCCAGTTTCTTTCTCCTCTTGATAAAACCGTCCCTGAGTGAGATTGTGTTTTCAGGCCTCAGAATGGTGTTATCTTGGAGTGTACCATTTCAACATCTTATCAGTAATTAAACATCCCCTTCCTCCCAGCGAGGGGCTCCAGTTTCCATCATCATAATTATGTTTGAAGACAATTGCAATTGAACCTCGTAGAGTTCAAAGTATGCACGACTGAAAAGCTGCTGTTTGGAGGGAGAAATCCTTTAGAAATCCTTATTATTGAGAACAGACTTATATAGACTTATCGGGTATGTTTTGTATTGTTTGCTAGAAACGTGGAAAAAGGAGAAACGTTTAAGATAATGAGAGCTAGCTTGTAATTTTTGGGTGTGTGACTCGTAGCCTGTATGTATAAAAGGAAATAGCTCACCAGTTCACTTTGGATTGAAAAGGCTGTTCATAAATGTTCATAATAACCCACACTACGTGATCCTGGAGTTTTTATTTCACTATTTTGGCAGCAAATCAATACATAATGCTAATATGGACGTCCAAATTTGCTCTTATAACTGCTAGCCTCGATGAGCTTCATTTTACTGGAGCCAAGCGCTATGGGACGCTTCTATACACAGTCTCTGGTATGATTATTAGCCCAATCACAAATATATTGCATACATTTTTGGTAATTTAAACGACTGTTGCTTTGAAATAACATTGAAATCAAATGTAACACTGTGGAATAATGTTAAATCAAGATCTGTTGGAAATCTCATATCAGAAATCAGAAATTTTCAGAAAGTGAAATAATTTAAATCCTATTAAAAAATGCTGTAATGTTGTAAAAAAAAAAAAAAAAAAAAAAGGGGGGGGGAAATGGGAATAATGTTACCTCCACAAAATAATGTTACCTCCACAAAATATGTAAATTTAAAAATGTAAAAAAAAAATGTAAAAAGTAATTTTGTAAACAAAAATAAATGTAAATGTTTTTTTTATTAAAAAGTAAAAATATACTATAATTAGTTAAGTTAATTATAAAATAATAAAAAAGATATAATGTTGTAAAAAATGTTAAATATAAACATGTACAAAATAATAATAATAATAATAATTTTGTAAAGAAAAAAAAATTAATTTTTTTTTGTCTTTCCACATCTCCAAAGCTCAAAAGACCCTGTTCCACCTTGTGATGTCATGACGTGGTAGTTTTCAAGTTTACAGCTCCTTTTACCTTTAGTTCAGTAGAGATGGGCAATTCCAGGCATGAAATGATCCAAATGATTGTAGTGAAGGTGTGTGGGGTTTAAAAACACAGTAGAGCACTTCCTGTATTGCCACATAACAAGGTGGAACAGAGTGTTTTCAGTTTGAGATCAGAACTCAATACATCTGTCATTTTTGTGACACATGTGTGACTGAAACAAAACACAAGTCCAGGTCTGTTTGTGATGAGGAAACATTACAACAGAGACTAGAAAATAGAGTAAAATGAGCCTTTTTATCTCACAATTTTGGTTCATTTTGTCTTTTTACATATATATTTTTTCCGTTTAACTTATTTACAAAGTACACTGTTGGCTAATTTGACTGTTAGCTAGCTTTTCTTCCAGATGTGACAGATCTGTTACCATGGCGATCTCATTATATTCACAAACCTATAGCGATGCACCGGAGCCCACAGCAAAACACAGTGACCTCATTAATGCTTCGGCACTTTTTACACATTTTATTCAATGACTACACGTTTAATCACAGTCACTTTCCATTTGTGTTCTTTTTCATTTCGCATGTGATTATTTGGATATTTTAAAGACTATAATGATTTGTTTATGGTAGGCCAGCGACACTTTGACAGTTGTGGTGCCAATAGCCAAAATTGTTTTCGTGGAAACTGCCTATTACTCAGGTCGAGTCATGGCAGAGAATGTGGACAACGCTCAGGAAAGAGGAATTTAAAAGATACTTAGGACTTTTTAAAACACCAAATAGTTTTCATATTGGCATCTTTAAAGGGGCCATGCTACGCTGTTTTCTGAGCCAAAGTTACAGCTCAGATCTCACGTCTGTTTTTCAAGGTATTTTTGAGCTATAAAACCATCTGAAATCAAATAAATGTAAAGTAGAGTTGTTTAAAGTCATACTGTGGAACATTCCAGGCAGAGCAATGATGTATCCGTAGAAACAAGCAGGTGATGGACCCACAACCTGTGTCTAAAGTATAAATTTTAAGTATCTGTAGTTTACTTGAGTACATTTTAAAGTCGGTACATTTTACTTTTACTTCACTACATTTGAGAGCGTGTATTTGTACTTTCTACTCCACTACATTTTTGAACAGGACTGAGAATTAAAAGTATTTTTATTATGTCTGAGACCTGCTGAAAAGGGTTTATTTTTAATACATACAAATAAAAACTTTGAATTCAACTAAAATCAGCACTAAATCCAAATCACTACATTTAAAGCTTTGTAAGACCTCAAAACCTGCGTGAAATACTTGTACTTTTTACTCTTGAAGTACATTTTTAAACGGGTACTTTAATACTTTTACTTGCATAAACTTTTTCATGTCATACTTCAATACAATAAACTCAACCAATATGAAAAAAAAACACACCTTTGTTTTTGGTCCATTTTCTGCATTTAAGTTGAAGAAAGTACTCCTCCAATATGAATACTACTACTTATTACTACTACAACTACTGCTGCTCTAACACTGTACTCTCACCATCCACTTTTTAGTCTGCCTTTCCTCTCATCGATTACTCTTCAGCATTAGCATGTCCAGTCAGAGCCGCTCTCGACCCGGACTTGAACTCGTGACCCCTGAGTGGAGAGGAGGAGGACCAGAGTGCATGCTGGCTCCCCTCCTCCCCCCCCCCGCCCCCCTGTCTCCGCCCTGTCCCCGCCCTGTCCCTGCGCTGTCCTCTGACACTATTGACTGAATGGCTGATGAGAAGCTGCTGAGGGGGTGAAATCCTGCACCGCCGAGATCGGGATAAGATCAGAGCCCAGACTCGGAGTGGAGACAGCAGGAGACACGAGGAGACTGACGCTTTAAAGCTCCTAGTTTACGCCAAACGGACTCTTGTGAGCTTAAACCCAGTTAGAACGCTCTTACCTCCTCAAAAACACACCTGGAGCTGTGTTTTATTTCATTCACATGTTTGAGTCACTAGAGGTGTACAAGACTGACAAAAATGATAAAATGCTTTGACCAGTCATTTGGTACAACATTTATTGTCATTAGGGAAGAACAATATCCAAATCTCTCTGTACGATATTTTCACCAGATACATCTCACCATACCAGATTTATTACAATATTTTGTGGTGAATCTGTTCCTTTTTCCTCTAAAATGCCTTCACAAGACTTAATCCAAAGAATGAAGATTTCAAAGTGCTTAGAACAGTTATTTCTTCATGTCGTCTGCACAGAAAGGGAGCAAAGGATCATGGTCTATGTAGTTCCCTCTGTTTTTTTTTAAGCTATTTCTGCATCAGAACTGTTCATTTAAGCAAAGAGACTTGGGATTCAATATATTGTGATGGTCCACGATATTATTGTGAGACCTTTGACGATACATATCATCATATTTTAGTTATTCGGTTATTACCCCTTTACATGTCCAAAGCTCGAAATGCTCCGTTCCACCTTGTGATGATGTAGTTTTGAGGTAGTTTTTGAGGTAAAGGTGCATTTTTGCTGGAAGGTCCATCAAACTATTTTCTCCATGGAGATGTTATTGCTTTGACTTGAATGTCTGGTTTCAGAGTATGGTGTTAAACCTTTTTATCTTCATGGAGACCAAACCAGACCAAGTTACAGATTAGATCTGTGGAGAGGCGACCCCTCTCACAGTCAGAATGTTCTTTTTCTAGGTATTTTTGAGCTATAAAACAACATGTCATTGAATACATCCAACCAAAAAGTTACGCAGTTGCACCTTGCATGGGTTTAGTTAAGTCCAAAGTTGTTTTTTTGTTTTTTTATAGGCCTTTCTATATGAGTCAGAATGATTTGTATTTGAGAGAGGGAGCAGGTAAAGAGGAGAGGAAGAGGTAAGGAAGAGGAGAGATGTAGGATGCAGTGTTTAGGCCCCAGGCTCAGTTCCGCAGTTCACTTTTTCTTCAGAGACCACAGAGAACTGTCATTGCTTTTTTATTTTATCTTTATTTGTTTATCCATCAAAACATTTCAAGGACATCATCTGCAAATATGACAAAACCTTACAGTTTTTGTATAGATGCTGTAGTGTGTGTGTGGTTCATAGGCATCAACATGGATGCATGGACTTTTCAATGGAGGTGACTTTGACGGGGAAGGTTTGGTTAAAAGATATAGTAACCACATCAAAAGTGGTGGTCAAAAATAAAGATAAAAAGTAAAAAAAAAAAATATATATATATATATATATATATATATATATATATATATATATATATATAAACCCATTTCTCACCTTCCACGGTGGTTGGTCTCTCACCCTCATCAGCTCGGGTCCTCTACCAGAGGCCTGGGAGCTTGAGAGTTCTGCACAGTATCTTTGCTGTTCCCAGTCCTGCACTTTTCTGGACTGAGATGTCAGTTGTCCTTCCTGGGATCTGCTGCAACCACTCATCCAGTATATATATATGTATCTATATATATGTATGTATATATATATATATATATATATATATATATATATATATATATATGTATAATTAAAGAAATAAGAAAATAAAATAAATGTGTCAGAAAAATAATCTACATTCGGTTAACCCCTGAAAAGAATTCCTTGTTTAATTCATCTATATATAAGGGTCCTGTTATTGTCGAAATATATAGTAGTCATTGCAAGTAAAAATAAAACTAATAATATTAAAAATGATAATAATAATTTAGTTTACCCTTGGAAAGAACAATTCATTTTTTTTGATTTCCAGTTTAAGTGAAGCAAGCACCCGTTTAAGATTTGTTGAAATATATAGCCACAACAAAATAAATAAAGGAAAAAGGAAAAAAAAAAGATTTTATTTTTTTTAAAGAAAAAATTAAACTTGCCAGAAGAAAAAGGACACTTGGTTCACCCTTGAAAAAAAGGCCCAGTTTAATTCTTCTATTCCCAGTTTAGTGAAAGTGGAGCGAGGGAGCCCGTGTAATTAAGTGGCAGATTAATACATTTGCGTTGGTATCCGTATCCGTATTGGAGTTTAATATGAGTCCAGCCACAGAGAGATGGGCTCAAAACCCTCCCTCTGTCCCACACGTCATTATTCCAGATCCACTGTGTGCTTCATGATCACATTAATGATGAACGAGAGCAGACGAGACGCTCAGGCCACTGCACACTCACATGAGAAATGGACTTATACGGGCTACTGAGGACTGCAGAGAATTTACATAATAAATAAATAAAATAGTATTGCATCACATAAAATAACATGACATAAAATAACATGTTAGTCTTAATTTTATTGTATACCAAAGTCATGAAACCATTTGAGAATCAAGAAGAATATTTCTGTATTATTAATAATATTGTTATTTATTAGTATTATTACTATTTCTATACTTATAGACCTTTGAGGAATGTAAACAATTTACAATAAATAAATAGATAAAATTAAAAAAGTAAAATGGCAAAGTCATATTTTTTTTTGTATCCCAAGACCAGTGGAGACATTTGGGAACCAAGAATAATATTTTTGAATCTACACATAGACTTAAGAGGTCTGCATAGAATTGACCAAAAAATAAAATAAATAAATAATAAAAATAGCAAAGTTGTGTTCGTATTATGTCTTTCTATCTTATTAGATAAATAGAAGAGCAAAACTGTCTTCATGTTTGTTTGTTTTTATTGTATACCAAAACCATGAAGCCACTGATTTGAGAATCAAGAATTATATGGACTTTCAAGGTCAGAAAAAAAATTAAATAATAAAGCATACTTACATATATATATATATATATATATATATATATATATATATATATATATATATATATATATATATATATATATATATATATATATATATATATATATATATATATATATATATATATATATATATATATATATATATATATATATATAGATCTTATTTTTATTATTCTATACCAAGTCCAAAATTGCTGGGAATAATAAACAACTATGACAATAAGTATGGTGTATACAACTGCCTATTAGTATGCAATTTACTTTTACATTATTTACTAAAAGCATTATAGTTGTCTTATCCATAAATAAAAAATAAATAAATAAAATGAAATTGTTTGTAAATATAAAATCTGGTTTAAAAAAAGTTTAAAAAAAGAAAGAAAGAAAGAATGAAACTTGATGATGCATATGTCAAACCTCAAATTTTCAGGTCTCAGTTGAGTAACCTTATTCTTATTTTTTAGTCTTTATTTTTTCACATTTTGCACAAGCAGAATTTTGAGCTCCTGAAACACTTAAAGACACAATAGCTTGTAAGCATGTGTCCTTCTGCCTAGTAACGCTAAACCAAAAATAATACCAAATTCTAACTCTTACCCTGTTCTCTTAACAGTCAAAATTTCCATCTGAATTCACTTTTCCTCATTGTCTTCCAGAAACTCCACTCCAGGATCATGGACCTATCTGCAGCCGACCTCCTCCTGGAACCCGACCGGAGCAAGACGTCTCACCATCCACCGCCCACCGTAAGGATAGAACCAGCAACCTCTGCCCCCTCCCTCTCTCACACGGATCATTATAAGATATTAAAATACCCAGGCCCTGACCCCTTCTGGCCCCAAGCAGGAAGAGCATCAGAGTATCAGAGTATCATAGCCGCTAAAAGCAACCAAGTCATATTTCCAGAAACACATCGATTGGGTCTCTTTGGAGGTAACAGTGACTCCGTATAGAACAGCATGGTACATTAGTCATCTTATGTATTATGCATTACGGAGGTGCATGAGAGGGGCCCATTGCTTTTGTCGCATTGAGAACCAAGAGCTGTTACCGGGCATAGGAAAAAAAAAAATTAAAAAAATGAAGTAATACAGATTCCAACAAACGTGAAAAATGATGCAAATATATGTAATCAAGGTGGTGGGTGAAGTGTCTTTGCCAAGAACACAATTGTAGTATGCACCAATAAAAGCTAGATCGGAACTATCAGCTTTCCAATTTGTGTGAGAATCATCTTCCAGTTTACAGAATTATTTAGAAATTAACATATTAGTGTGATTTTTATGTATGTAATCTTTTTTTTTTTTCTTTTTTTTTTTTTACTGTTATACTAAATCAAATTCTTGGAGCTTTCTTTTTTTTCTATTTTATAACATATTCCCATCATCCAAAGCCTGCCTGAAGTGGTTTTAGATGTCATCCATGCGTGTTTGAGTAATCTAGTGATCTCTCCCGTGCCCTATTCAAACCCTCTTTGTGCTTAGCAGTAAGATTCTGTCCAAGGCTGCGATGTGCGGTCGTTTCATTACCAGGACGTACGGTGATTGTGTTATGATAGAGCTCTGAAGGGAGAATGACTTAGCGTGGAGAGCAAAGGGTGTGGGATTTCAGAGTTCCAAAAAACAAAAGTCACCATATTTGTTCATATTTTCGCCTAATATAGCATTTTCAAAACAATAAATGCTAACATGCTGATCTAAATATGTGTTAGCAGTTAATATCTAACAGAAGAAATGAAATCCCCCCTCTTTAATTGTTTGATCAATTAAGAAAATATAATTGGCGTTTTATGAAAGTGCTGAAATCTAGAAGAAATCTGCTCGGAGTGAATCGTTAAAGTGAGATAAGTGAGAAATTGCCAGCACATGATCTGATTTCAAGTATGTGCAAGAAATGCCACCTTCGCCTGTGTGTAAGTGATACACATGAGCAGCACTGAGAGCAGATTAGTTCAATAACAACACGGGCTAGAGTTTCGGCAAGAAGGTCCATGTAAAGTGTGCATTTTGTCTGTATATGAGGAAAAGAATTTAGTCAAGCCGTTAACTATTGTTACAATAATGCCGGAAAATTCTCTTCCAGCACTTACTACATACTGTTTAGATCTTTTTAAGTGACTGATTAAGGGATTCAATCTGGATTAAGTATTATATTTGTCAAAATGTAATCTTAGTACAAATGTAAATAAGTAATATAAGTTAAAAAAAACATCAAAGTACTGAATTTGTATTTTTTTTTAAACATGTGAAATGAATAGTTTAGGTCCAAAATGTCCCATTCCCAGGACAGAAATGAATCTTTCCAAAATGGAGCCCTGAGGCTTATCACTGGTCTCAGAGCGCTCACACACCACTGTGTGCTGTACGCACGTGTGGGCTGAACTTCCCTGACCACACGGAGGCTCAAACACTTGTATCTGGTGGTCTATAAATGTATTCTTGGTCTGCTCCCATCTTACTTGCAAAAGCATGTAGTTCTAAAAGGTTCTGGGGCCTACAGCCTGCGCTCACAGGATTTGCTCTTGTTGTCAGTTCCCAGAGTAAAGTCTGAGTTTGGTAAGAAAGCTTTTCAGTTTTATGCTCCTTCGGCATTGAATTATTTACAAAATGAGTTAAAGGAGCTGGTCTCCTTAGAATCTTTTAAACAGATTTTAAAACACAGAGATCTGGAATCCTCAGGGTGTAATTGTTTTAACTATCTTTAAATTCTGTTGATTATTCTGTCATACCGATTGTATTGTATGTATGTTTTTATCTGGTTTGAAACTGTAATTCTGTGGCCTCTTGGCCAGGACACTCTTGAAAAAGAGATTTTTAATCTCAATGAGACTGGTTAAATAAAGGTTAAACAAAAACAAAAAAGTCTTTAGAATGATCTGGAGCTGTATCAGAACAAGTATAAGAGCACATAGACTAGTGTACACCCATGGAGCACTATGGAACCTAACCATATGGGAATAGAAAAGAAAGTACTACCATTTAAAATGGAAAATCACATTCTATTGTCTAAAGAAAGTGTTTTTATTATCATTGTGGTATCAGAATTGGTATTGAGTATCGAGTCTGTTCTTTTGTTTTGAAATCGAGTTTGAGGTCATTTCAGGTGCATTTTCTTCAGAGAAACAGCACATTGGCAAAAAAAAAAAACAACCAAAAAAACAACAACTTTAGAATGTTTGGTTTCTGGTTTGGTCCTGTGTATCACGGTCATTCCATTCCAGCGTCTGTCGAATTTCAACACAAACACACCTCATTCTGCTTCATGAGGCACTGATGAGGAGATCACCTGAACCAAATCTGATTTAAGGAGGAAAAGGAAAAAAAAACAAAACACTGGGATTAAAAATCTGGGTTATTCCACCAAATTGATTTATGAACTCTTCCTAAATTAAAACATTAGTATTGTGTTGTTTTAAAATGAATATGATCTTGTTTCCTTCACATTATTTGAGGGGTGAAAACATTTAATCTTTTTTGTTATTTTGATCATTCATTATTTTCTAAATAAATAATACATTAATTTAGAAATGTCAGTAGTTTATAGAAAGAAACAAAAATGTTAATTTTACTGCAACACACACCTATAAGCAGTAAAATCAGAGAAACTGATCATTTTGCAGTGGTCTATTATTTTTTTCTAGAGCTGTATATAGAACATTTCCCTAATGTTTTTACAGGATATCCCGTTGAATGGAAAGCCTGGTGGTTTCTCTGTGGCCAAGTGTGTGAGCCAGCTGAGCCTGACTGCTCCAGAGCGCCCCCTGTACCCCCGCAGCAGCTGTAGCAGCAGTGAGATCTCCCTGTCCAGCGCCTGCAGTGACTTCTCCAGCGGGTCATACACCTGGAACGATGGAAGGTCCACGGGAAAACTGGTAAATACAGTTTGAAACATAGAAAATAATGGAGGTACATTAGAAGCAAACACAACTATATAGTAATGACTTATTACTCTTCCTGTTGCCCTGGCAGTAGGCATTGCATATTTTCCAAATCAATAACAAATTATCATAGCTCACATGCACTGGCAAAGTATGTTAATGTGAGGTGAAATGTATAACTTCTACGATAGTGCAAAGAATAACAAAATACAAAGTTCAACAAAATAGTTTCTTAAAGATTTAGTACAACTGGTGTTTTTTTTCTTTAAGCTCAGCCTTTAAATTGGCATTTTTTATTATAGTTGCAACACTGACTTTACTAAATACTAAATAGGCTGTTTGCATTTTGTATGTAGCCTTTTCTTACATAATTCCTGTTCGATTTTAGTATACTTAATCACAGAGGTAAAGGTACATGCACACATACACTACCGTTCAAAAGTTTGGGGTCACCAGACAATTTTGTGTTTTCCATGAAAAGTCACACTTTTATTTACCACCATGAGTTGCAAAATGAATAAACTATAGTCAAGACATTGACAAGGTTAGAAATAATGATTTGTATTTGAAATAGTATTTTTTTTCTTTAAAATTTGCTTTCATCAAAGAATCCTCCATTTGCAGCAGTTACAGCCTTCAGACCTTTGGCCTCGAGCTGTTCATTTGTTGAAGGATCTGGAGAAATTTCACCCCATGCTTCTAGTAGCTTCAAACTGCTTCCACAACAACTCAGTGGGGTCTGTCCATAACTCTTCTTTCCGATCTTCCTCTCGCCAATGTCTGTGTTCTTTTGTCCATATTAATCTTTTTCTTTTATTGGCCAGTCTCAGATGTGGCTTTTCCTTTGTCACTCTGCCCTGAAGCTGCATCCTGGAGTCGCCTCTTCACTGTAGATGTTGACACTGGTGTTTTGCGGGTACTATTTAATGAAGCTGCCAGTTGAGGACCTGTGAGGCATCTATTTCTTAAACTAGACTCTAATGTACGTATCTTCTTGCTCAGTTGTGCAGCGGAGCCTCCCACTTCTCTTTGCTGCACAACTGAGCAAGCAAACTCTGGTTAAAGCCTGTTTGTGCTCTTTTCTGAAGGGAGTAGTACACACCGTTGTAGAAAATCTTCAGGTTTTTGGCAATTTCTTGCATGGAATAGCCTTCCTTTCTAAGAACAAGAATAGACTGTCGAGTTTCATATGAAAGTTCTCTTTTTCTGGCCATTTTGAACGTTTAATTGACCCCACAAATGTGATGCTCCAGATACTCAACGTGCTCAAAGAAGGTCAGTTTTATAGCTTCTCTAACCAGCTAAATCGGTTTCATCTGTGCTAACATGACTGCACAAGCCTTCTGACGCAACGAGCAAACACATTGTACCATTAGAACACTGAAGTGACTGGATGCTGGAAATGGGCCTCTATACACCTATGTAGATATTACACCAAAAACCAGACATTTGCAGCTAGAATAGTCATTTACCACATTAGCAATGTATAGAGTGTATTTCTGATTAGTTTAAAGTTATCTTCATTGAAAAAAACTGTGCTTTACACCCACCCGCCCGCCCCCGGGCAATTACACAACGTTAAAAAGTCAAGCCAGATATTCACCGTACTTATTTTTCCACTACTGACATGCTATACATCGTTTGAAAGCTTAATTCCTCAGTAAAACAACCATATCATTCATTTTATGCCACACAACGAGCCCAAAGAGCCATAACTTATAATTCCCAAAAATGATCAAAACAACAATGCGCATTTCTTACCTTTGAGCCGGTTCTGTCGGTCCGAAACGGGTCCAGTCCAGGAATAGCTGTGCTCAATTTGTCCATAACAGTCCACAGAAAAAGAATATCCAGTTGTTTTTTTCATAAAATAATTCCATGTGGAGAAATAATTCAGAAAGTCCGTGTTTGTCTGAATGGATGAACGACGCATGAAAACATGTCTCTCGCTCTTCATCCTTACCCTAGCTAAGCGCCTAGCTCCTGTTAGCGCTGTGGGGTATGTTTGTTTTCTTCAGACTCTAAGCTACCAAATGAGTATCCACGAGATGATCCGGGCTTCGGGGCGGCGGGCACAGCTCGCGGAACAAAACGAGCGCGTCCAGTTAGCAGCGTATTACGCATGTCTGAGGGAGCGCTTCACGGCAAAAGCTCTTCAGTCATTAGTTCTTTCAGAAAATGATTTGCACTTCTGAGTAGCTTATGAAAAGACAATTTCGGCGGTGGGCCCCATGTGGGGCAGAGGTGAGGTAGTGAGAGACTAGCTCCGTGCGCTCTGTATATTGAGACGCTCTCTCTCCTCCTCTGACGCGCAGAGGGGTCAGCCCTATGTTACCACAGCCCAATAGTCCCACAGCCCATTGGTCCCACAGCCCATTGGTCCCACTGGCGTTAGGGTTAGGGTTAGGGTTGGGTTAGGGTTAGTTGTGGAACATAGGGCCTGAATTTGATTTTTTTCTTAGAAATGTGGGAACATGGAACATTGGGAATATGTTGTGGGACCATTGGGCTGTGGGACCATTGGGCCTAAATTTTTTTTTAAAAGTCTTAATGATGTGGGACCAATGGGCTGTGGGACCAATGGGCCGTGGGACTATTAGGCTGTGGGACCATTGGGCCGTGGGAACATAGGTACGCTCCCACGCTCAGACACTGGTGGGAGGCACCAGAGGCATATGGAGAGAAATTTTTTGGCTTGTTTTAGTTTTTTATCTTAAGAAAACATGCCTAAAGTTCAGAAGAACATTTATTTATTATGCATTACATCTTATCACAGTTTGGAACATCTGGTACATATTTGGACACTTGTGCCGAATTGACATATTTTTACAAAAAGGGTCACAGCATCCAAACCCTTAGGCCTAGAGGTCTAAAATTTTACACAGTTGTTGCCAACAAGTTCAACAGTGAGGGTAGTGAGCTACCAATGTCTAGGATGAAATATGCCCAAGTGACAGCCTTTATTATTTTGTATTTTTTTCCGAGGCAAAAAATAATAATTTTTAGACATTTTTGAATGTCTGTACTGTAAGTTAGTCTGCACTCACAGTCTTCATATGCATATCTACAGAAACTAGAAGGTCTAAGCTTTAACATATTGTATCACACAAGCATGTGGGGTCTAAGATTTTCTTTTAATAAGCTTTGGCACTTGGGTATGTGTTACCGTTGTGCACAGACCAAATAGGTGTTAACAGGTTAAAAAATACAGAAATTTCTAAGTGACCCCAAACTTTTGAACGGTAGTGTATTAAGAAACTACAGTTACACATGTGCAAATGTCAGAAATTCCACAGTTTTGTTGACAACTTTCCTTTTTTTCTTCAAACAGTCTTCGCTGACCTGGGAGAAGAGGCTAAGTTTGGGCTCCTCTGCTCCAAGCAACATCCACAACCCTCCCGAGGAGCAGATCCCGACCCGACGCAAGGAGTGCCGCATCCTGGAGGGCCTGCGCAAACTTCAGCGGCGGAAACACAGGAGCGCCTCTGCCTCGCGGGTCACCAAATCCTGCAGGGAAAAGGACTGCATGAACTCCAATGAGGGCATCTACTCCCTGGGCTTCAAGGGTGGGGCTAAAGATGTCCCCAAGTCTGGACATGTTAGCCGGGCAGCTGGGAGTAAACGGTTTTCCTACGATTCTGATGATGCAGATGATGAACTGGCACAATCAAACCGTGGCGATAATGTTCCTACGAAAGACAGCTGGCTTCACTGTAAGAAGTCTCATAGTATTTCAGAGAGTTTGTGTAGCTGGGAGGGCCTTCCGGACAATGCACCTTCTGGTATTGTTCACTCTGATCCCAAACATCCACCTGGTTACGATTCAAAGGACAGACCAGAAAAGCTTTTGAGTTTCATTAATAGTTTTCTTCCGGAAGGGGAGCGGAAGTCTGCTTTCTCAAAACCGTACAAGCTACGCGTTGACCCGCCCGAGTGTCCGAATCAGCTTTCTGATATGGACGATACTGAGGAACTTATTTCAGAATCTAGTGATATCCAATTGCCCTACCACCCACAAGCTGGAGACAGAGAAACCAAAAGATTGTCAAGGGATTCTACTAAATTTCTTGCCCATCAGCACTTAAGGAAAGACCAAGGTCGTACCCAGTCTGCGGACAGCCGGCCAAGACCGTTTAGCCTCATCAAGGACCTCAAAGTAGCAAAGCAGTGTACGCAGTCTGAAGAAAGTATATTGGCAATATGTGACATTGAAGGAGAACCAATCGAAATCTGCTCTCCAAAGTGCATGGGTGCAAGTGTTACTGCAAAAGTTCCTCCCGATTATACAGAACTGATACCTCAAGAGCGGCCAACAAGGCAAAAATCGTCAAGGAACTATACAGTCTTGCAATCACCAGAGAAACCTTTGGATTTTCAGAGCAGGATTCGAATACCGAGCAGCAGTAGGGAGGCTAGCGAGGAGAGGTTGACGATGCAAGTGACACCTCAAAGGAAGCTGATCAAACCTCCGAGTAGCAGGGTTAGTAAAAGACTTTCCGTACCCCCCATGAATGAGCCAGCTGTTGCTAAGACCGGTGGTTCAAAAATACCAGGTCATAACAAACCATCAGCTTCTCCTTTGAGAGTGTCTAAGGGCTCCACTACTGAACCAACTACGAACTCAGGACCCCCCGCTCAGGACAAATCTCCCTTATCTCCTACTGTCAAAGCCCCACGTTTTGTCAAAGCCCAAGGCACCACCTGTACCCAGAGCCCCAAGTCTGTAAAGTTACCAAGCAGGGCTGAATGGACGAAAGGCCCTACAACGCCAACCTCTCCCCACTTAGCCAGGAGACACTTGGAGTTTACAGACAACAGCGAACAACCAACTAAAGACAAACACTGTGAAACTAGCAAAAGTAAACTCAGGTCCCCATCTCCACCACCACCCCCGGGCCGAACCACCTCCCTGCTGGTTAGACCAAATTACGAAAACTCACCTCAAACGCATAAGCCTAGCCTGGTGCATCAATCAACTACTGTGAGAGGCCCTCCTCCGAGTTACAACCAAGCGAATATGCAAGCCACTCTTCCCATCAAGGACAAAGACTGTTCGGACTTCGATGCCGGCTACGGGACTGCACTTGCACCTCAAAAACTGGTCGACAAAACCAGTCAGCACCTTCAAAAGTCCTCAGCTGTAACGCAAACTAAAGGCACTTCCAAACGCTTGACAAAAGACTACCTCCCTTCCGCAAACTCAGGGTGCGCTCCGGAACCCGAATCGAAAGCTTCCAAGAATGTCCCTCCCCCTTACAGCGCCCTCCGCGGTTCGTCATTCCAGAATTCATTTGCAGCTAAGCGTGGGTCTTCCCAAGAACACCAAATGGTTCAAAAGACATCCATCAGCTTGCCAATATCTCTTCAGGAATCCTCACAAGCTAAAACAGAGCCGCCAAAAGCTATTGTAAGCCCGCCTAGTTCAGTAGTGACTTCGCCAAAGTCCCGCATTCCCATGGGGTTCAAAGCATTCTTGAAATCTCCACCTAGTCAGAAAAGCAGCATCTCCATACCGGGCAAGCTAGAGAAGGAACATATCAATTCCACCTCTAAGGAAACCGTGACTACTAATGCAATTAGTAGTCACTCAATACAATGTGACAGTTCTTTTGACCCACCAACCGCTACTATAGCCGAAGTTAAACTGGAAGATCAGGAAGAGGAAGTACACCTAGAGGAAGTGATAGGAAAAAGGGGCAGTCAGCTTTTCTCAAGGTCCATATCGGTTACCACAAAACCTCATCTAAAACCAGCTCTAGGGATGACAGGCGCAAAAGCACGTAGCCAGAGTTTTAGCACCAACTACCTTGAGAAACCTAGTGTAAACACAGCAGACATACCTGGTAGAATCCGAACACAAATCATCACCAACTCAGGGGAAAGGGGGACTTCGCTGTCAAGACAAAGCTCTTTAGAGGTACCTCATGTTGAAAGTCCTATCCACTCCCCGAGGAGCAGGGTCAGTTACTACGGAGGGATGACGGGATCGAATAGCCACAACATCCTCCCTGAAAGAACCCCTAAATGTGAGTCCAAATGCGAGGGAGAGGTTGTCACATCACCATCTAAAAAAGAAGTCCGTAGCTTGCCAATTAGCGACAAAGCAAGCCATGTCCGTAAACCTTCAAAAGTCCCTTCACACCCGCAGTTCCAACCGCCTTCATACAGCTCGGAAAACCCATTCCGTGAAACATCAGGGTCTTGCAAAGATGAGCCAGATTATAGCAGGGAGGTAGACTCAACGAAGCAGCCTCTAGATGCTGATGATAAGATCAGCCCCACTGCGTGCACCATCGAAGAGAGGGTGATGATGGGGATCGAGGAGAATCTCCAGAAATGTCAAGAACAGGAAAAAGTTGCAGCCAGCGAGGCGAAAAAGACCGGACACTCTCTGGCAAACTGGTTCGGCCTTCGCAAAAGCAAGCTGCCTGCTCTGAGCGGTAAGAAAGCAGAAACCCCCAAGGGAAAGGAGGAAAAGAAGGAGCTCAAGATCGGATCTGTGCTGGGGGGAAAGCAGATCAAGTCAGACAAGAAAAAGGAGAAGAAGAAAAGCGATAGCCAGCAAGAGTGCCCGGCATCGAATCTGGCCGAGGTGAACAACAAGCTGAGCACCATCATGGACCACTGCAATAATCAGATGGGTCAGATTGCAAGTCAGATCCAGTGCACCACGGTGTTCATCGGCAAAGAGCAGCTGGTGAAGGAGATTCTCGGCAGGTGGGTGCAGCTCTTTATTCAAAATATTGGAAAAGTTACAAGATTGACAAAAATGTGTGTGTGTGTGAGACAGAGAGAGGGAGAGAGAGAGAGAGAGAGACGTATAAAGTCAGATATTGATGAGTCGCTAAATGCATCGATCATTAATCCACTTGTAGAACATAAGCATGTGAATTGTTAAACTAAAACATTGTTTTTAGCTAAAGGGAACATGTATTATTATTATATATTGTATTTATTATATTATTTATCAGATATTTTAAAAAGTAATTTTTTTTGCAGACATTTACTGGTAAGAATAGAGTATCTTTTTAATCTTTTTAATCATTACCAGTTTTATCATATGAAACAGGCCTTAACAACATTGTTTCTATGGACAATTATTACCATTTTCTTTTTTTTTGCAGACATTTACTGTTAAGAATTAAGTATCCAGTCTTTTAGAGTCATTATACCAGTATACATCATTATCATATAAGCCAGTACTTTACAAAATAGCAGCTCTTGTGTCATATTTGAATAAACAAAATGATATGAACAATTATTACTATTTAGCATAGAACTTTTTTTCTTTTCTTTTTTTAATTGCAGATATTTACTTGTAAGAATTAAGAATCCACAGCCTTTTTGAACTGAATTATTACCCATTTTCTCATATAAGTCAGTAAAAATTGTAGCTTTTGCATCATATTTGAATAAAAAAAAAATTAACTAATTATATTTTTTCTCTTTCTTCTTCCTTTTTTGCTGAAATTTTGTCTTTTAGTCTTTTTGAATCATGACCAGCTTTTGCATATAACCCAGTATTAACACAACTTCAGCTATTGCGTACTATTTGAATAAACAATAACACAGAAACTTTCCTATACACCATAAACAAATACTCTAATTCACAACACTGATTCATGAATAAACAGAACGCTGAAAACTATTGTAATCCCTTATTCCAAGTCCTTGAGCATTCAATCCAAACCAGTGCTTTTCGCAGCCTTGAATCCTGTGTATTTGATTAGCAGCTCCTCATTAGTACTTGCCAGCATTCTCTTTTCCCGCTGAAATGTTTGTCCGACTAAATAAACATGAGGCATTGTTGCATTAAGCGTGCCTTTTCAGATAACATGACAAACTGCATCTGTCTACGTGAGCTATGGGCCCTTTCCAGCCAGCAGTCCTCCCCACAAGAAGAAGAAAAAGCAAAAAATATCCACGAACTTTCAACCGCAGCCTATCTTTCGCACGTTACCGAAATCAGTCTGGTTTTAAACGCCGGAGATTCGTCAGCGCTGCTATCTTTAGGCTCTCCTGTCTCGATGAAAGGGGACTGGGCTGATCGAATCTTTGTTTTGTCACAGGACGGCGGTGAAGGGCAGTTCGGTGACAGCTCCGCACGGGATTTCAACGCCCAAGAAACAAGTCAAGGTGGATGCAGAGATGTGCCACGATAGCCCGGTGAGAAAGTGTACAAAAGGTGTCAAACTAATCCACGTGTTCTTTTATATAAGGTGCAGGGTGAGGAGGGTACTGATACTAAAAGTGCACTATGTAACTTTGTTTGGGGGTCCGTCACCTACTTGTTTCTATGAAGATGTCATTGGAATGTTCCACAGTGTGATATTAAACAGGTCTACTTTACGTTGATTCTATTACAGGTGGTTTTAGAGCTCAAAAAGACCTAGATCAGACCTGTAACTTGGTGTGGTTTTGTCTCCATGAAGACAGAAAGGTTTAATACCATCATGTAGAACATTCCAGACAAAGACAGAACATCTCTGAAGGGCCCGCCACCAGAAAAGTTACACAATGCAACTTTAATCAAGTAGGTATTAAAAGAAGTCATAGAGGAAGGAGAAAGTACGTGGTGAAAATCTACTGCAATACTGAGTATATGGGTGGATATTTTTGAGTACATATGTAGTTCTGAAAATGAAACTATGGGAATTTGGGCTTTTTTTTTTATTTGGCAGTTTGCACATATTCATATTTCTATCATTATCATAGGAACTCATGTAAAACAAATCCATAAAAATATGTTGTTGTGTTTGTTTTTGTAGTGTTGATACATTTAATGACAGAAAAACTCCCTATATTGAGTAAAATGATCTCATATATTGGACTATTGACTTGCTACTGGCAAATATGGAAAAAAAAAAAAAACTAAAATTATACATAAAACCTCACCACACCACAGTCATATGAATGATTCTAAACTAGAGTTGTGAAAAGACAGACAGACAGACAGACAGACAAAGTTACTCAGGATGCCCTGCATTAAGGCCTTCATCCTTCTCTCCAACATAGCACCCACAGAGTCCACCTTCCTTCCCAGCACAGACACACACACACACACACACACACAAAAAATTCAAAATCTGAATATATCTGATATTCCAATACTTTTGCCAACTAACGATACATCTGAGTCATCTGAGCAAGTATTGATACTGCAAAAATTCATGTTATCAGGACAAAACTTTAGCTTTCATGAGCATATCTAATGTCATTTTAAGCTTTATTAAAACTAGGATAAGATCTCATAATTAAAATATTATTATAGATTATTATATTGTATAGTGTATATTGTATTACATTCTATTAAAGGAGCATGTATTATCTTTATTGTGGCATTTATTTTTGCAGGGGTGGGCAATTCTTTTTTCCATGCGAACACATGAGAAAAGAAAATACTGTGGACCCAAAATGCTTAACTCAGTTCTGCATAATATTAATTGTATTTCTTTATAAAAAAAAAAACAATGAAAAAGTGAGGTTGCTTTACAAAACATGTAATAAAAAACACCTCTAAAATAAAAGCGATGCAGCTTTAGTCCATGCGTGAGGGAAAATGATAAAATATGTTTATTTTGTGATTCCAAATGAGCTTAAAGGGGCCAGTCAGAGTCAACCAAAGAGCCGAGTATGTAGCCCGGGAGCAATGCAATGCCCAGGTCAGAATTATTGAGTCTATTCTTTAGTATGGAAATTGAATTAGAAATTTTAGTTAAAGCTGCCACATGTTTCCTAATCATCCCAGAGCCATGTATATAAACTCCCTCTGTTTATTCAGTCATTGTTCAACTGCACGTTGGGCGTTCTGTATTATCTGATTCTGAATGATTCCCTGTTTGAGCCTGTTTCTGCATTTATACACAGCTTGTTTTCAGTTTTGTTTTTTTGTTTTTTCTTGTTTTCCCAGTTTTGGATTATATTTAAGTTCATGTAATATAAGTGTTGCATTGGAGCATTTTACCACTGTGACAATCAAACCAAAAACATCTTTTTGTCTTGCCATAATTTCAATCCAAATTTGACCATTCTTCACTTTGTATGAGAGAAATGAAGTGTAGTCATCAAAACACACTTACAGCTGTTTACTACAACTGTTATCATAGTGAGGATTCAGATCAGAGAGAGTCCTTTTGGGTTTACTCGATTTCAGAGTTAAACGTTAGATCTTTGAGTTACTACTGACAAATGAATGCAATTAACACAATCATACCTGATAACTGAACACAGACATACAAACAAAAGTAGTCCAGGCTAGTCAAAACATTTAAGATATTTTGTATTTGAGTAATTTTTGCATAATATGTGAAAAACAGAAGTAGTTCAGGTCTCAGCTCCCACAGATGAATGCTGTTGTTGTATCCTTGAGCAAGACACTTAACCCACCTCGCCCCCAGTGTCTATGTTCACTGGTGTGTGAATTGGAGAATGGTTCTTTGGGGTAAAGTGCTTTAAATGCCTTGAAGTGCTATATAAAATCTGCATTTATAAGTATCTTCCAAAAAACAAGTCTATATAATTGAGTAGCTGTAACTCATTATAACAGGGCTCTGGTTGTGGGCGAAATTCCCACAGGTCCGATGAGCAAACACGTCAACATGGCCGCCTCCTCTGCATGCGTCCTCCCTGAAGCCTTGCTATTGATCGCGCGGTGCCTACGATTCTCCGCCTGCTCCCTTCCCTCCCGCTCCATGGCCTCTCCTCTCCGTCGATAAGCAGAGATCTGTCAAAGCGTCCGTCTCTGACTGTGGCACATGTTTATGTAGCCGGTATTATCCTCATATCATGGAGATGCACAAACTCACAAAGACGAGTATGACCTTGAAAGCACTGGATTGTATCGTGTCAGAATGGAGGAAAAATATATGATTGCAAAGCTGTTGTGTCTTGTATAACTGCATTGAGTAGTTGTATTGACACTTGTGTATATAAGCAAAGTAGCTGGATTTTTTCCCCCAAATTGTGTTAAATGTAGGTATTAATTACGTTCATTTTTAACAATTATCCTTTTTTTAAGTAATTTTGTGAAGTTCTAAGAGACCATATAGTGACAAATACAAGATGCACAAAACAAACAAAAAAACAAAAATAACAGAAAACTAACAATACAAAAACAGTCACAAAGTATTACACATACTAGACATCTGTAGCGCTATCGGTAAACAGATCCCCGGGTGACCATCCATTCCAAAACCAGTATCAAAAATGTGCACCATCCCAACGTGCATCGTTGCTGAAGAATAATTGGATAGGCAGAACTTTTTAATTCATTTGTTTGTTTTTCAGCAGTGCTATTATTTCACGTAAAGCCCCTTTATCTCACAAATGGACTCTTGTGAGCACTTACCACCAACCCGCCTGCCCGCGGGCGATTACACAACATTAAAAAGTCAAGCCAGATATTCACCTTAATTATTTTTCCACTATTGACATGCTATACATCATTTGAGAGCTCAATTCCTCAGTTAAACAACCATACCATTCATTTTATGCCACACAGCGAGCCCAAAGAGCAATAACCGAAAATAATCAAACCAACAATGCGTATTTCTTACCTTTGAGCCGGTTCTGTCGGTCCGAAACTGTTTCAGTCCAGGAATAGCTGTACTCAATTAGTTCATAACAGTCCACAGAAAAAGAATATCCAGTTGTTTTTTTCATAAAATAATTCCATGTGGGGAAATAATCCAGAAAGACCGTGTTTGTCTGAATGGATGAACGACGCATAAAACATGTCTGTCCCTTTTCATCCTTTCGCTTAGCTTAGCTTTCATTTCTTTTAGCACAGTTGGGTCTGTTTGTTTTCCTCACACTCTCATCTTCAAAATGAGACGAGATCCATCCACGAGACGAAACAGTCTTTGGTGCAGCGTGTACAGCTCGCGGAACAAAAGGAGCGGGTCCAGTTATCAGTGTTTTACGCATGTCTGAGGGAGGTCTCCATGGCAAAAGCTCTTCAATCATTGGTTCTTCCAGAAAATGATTGACATATCTGATTAGCCTATCATGAGACCTTTTTGGCAGTGGGCTCCACGTGGGGCAGAGGTGGGTTATTGGGAGACCAGCTCACTGCGTAAAGCTCTTTGCAGAGGCTCTCGCCTGCTCTTATGCGCAGACACTGGTGGGAGGCACCAGAGGCACCTGGAGAGAAATTTTTGGCTTGTTTTAGTTTCTTATCTTAAGAAAACCTGCCTAAAACTCAGAAGAAGACTTATTTATTACACATTACATCTTATTACAGTTTGGAACATCTGGTACATATTTGGACACTTGTGCCGAATTGACATAACTTTACAAAAATGATCACAGCTTTCAAACCCTTAGGCCTAGAGTTCTGAAGTTTTACACAGTTGTTGCCAGCAACTTCAGCTGTGAGTGTAGTGAGCCACCAATGCCTACGATGAAGTATGTCCAAGTTAGAGCCTTTATTTATTTCCGAGGCAAAAAAATAATAATTTTTAGACAATTTTGAATGTTTGTACTGTACGTTAGCTGCACTCACAGTCTTCATATGCATATCTACAGAAACTAGAAGGGCTAAGCTTTAAAATGATGTATCACACAAGCATGTGGGGTCTAAGATTTACTTTTAATAAGCTATGGCATTTGGGTATGTGTTACCGTTGTGCACAGACAAAACCTGTTGTGGGTGGCAACAGGTTAAACCATTTTATAATGTTGTTCCCTCCTCAGAAACAGACTTGGAGTTGTGTTTTGTTTCATTCACACATGTTACTCTTATTATTCATTTGTCTACATCTCCAAAGCTCAAAATGCTCTGTTCCATCTTGTGATGTCATGAAACAGTAGTTTTCAAGTTAACTAGCAAGCTACGGTTTACCTTTAATACAGTAGAGATTGGCAATTCCAGGACTGAAATCATCCAATGACTCTAGTGGAGTTGTGTGGAGTTTAAAAACACAGTGGAGCACTTCCTGTATTACCACATGACATCACAAGGTGGAACATCACAAGTGTTTTCAGTTTGAGAGAAGAACTACAATCTAAACTCGTACGGTTTGTGCGTTAAACGTGTGCGAATAAAACAAACACAACTTGGCTTGGGTCTGATGATTCGATATATCACGATATATCCCAATGCTAAAACAATGGATGATATATTGCAATTTACTAATAATTACATATAATAATATTGTCAACTACACCTTCACAAGAACCAAATGATATAACATATAGTTTATTCACTTTATTATACCATGAGAACAGTGAATGCAACTAATGAATTTTAGTGAAAAATATTATTTAAAAAAACAATTTGAGAATTGTGCAGTGAAGTATCATGATATATCACTGAATCATTTTTTTTTCTTACACCCCTAGTAAATAATCTTATCACATCTGATTAAAGGCCCAGTTACGGCACCGATATCATGGAACTGATTCATGACCCAACCATATTTTCAGTATCTGTTTGGCTTTAACCAAAATATCATAACGGGTCTGGAAGATGCATATTTTTAGCAACGCTAGCCAATCCAACTGCTAGCATAACAGCTATTAGGCGCAGACGTATCTTGAAAAGGCGTGACCTTGTAGGCGTATTTCAAGCATGGACCCGCGTGATTGTGTCTAAATGACCAAAAGAGGGACATAATGGTGGACATTTAATTCCAATACGATGAGTGCGCCGATAGCAGTGAGGAAGGGCCCTTATCTCAACTGCTCAATTTGACAAAGCGGACATTTAATACTTCTCCCTTCTCCCCAAAGAAATGCAACAAAAGACTGTGTACTTTGTGACCTAGCAGCTACTTTAGAGCTAGTACTTTTTATCACACAACCCAATTAATGTAAAGTACAGCAGGCAATTACCGTGCAACAATGAAAGATGTGGTGTATTACAGATGAGGACGGTGGGGTTTTAATGGTAAAGCTCGGGGGGTGAGGTCCCGAATGGGGGTTCAGGGGCGAGACTGTGAGGAGGTTTGTTAAAGTTTTATTTTTTTGAAACTTATTTGAAGATGAAAAAAGTTGGTTTGGTTGATGAAATGGGAGAACTTTGGTTGGAGATCGTGAAGGAAGTTGAATGTGGATGGAAAAGTTCTAAAAGCATAAGGGAGTTTGCTAACACATTTGAGCTCTCATTTTTAGAAGTCAAAATTTACTTTTTCAACTGTTTTCAGCTTATATCAGAGAAAAGAAATGTAGTAAATAAACTTCCAACTATTACAAAAAATGACAAAATAATGTATATGTCATTTTACTTTTCCATGGAGATGTTTTGCTTTGCCTAGAATGTTTCACGGTAGAGATTTATCACAAGGGAAACACATGTAGATGACATTACAGGTCAGATCTGTGGAGAGGCAATCTTTTTAACTGTGAATTATTGTAATTTTGAGCAATACAAACACCCGTAATGAATAACTGCTATATGGATATGTTTAATGTCAAACCATGGAACATTTCAGGCAAAGCAATAACATCTCCATGGAGACAAGCAGGTCACAGACCCTCCACCAGAAAAGTAGTGTCTTTTGTAATTACGAATAAATCTCCTTTTTCCCAGATGCTGATCATGAGTCCGAAGCTGAACCCGAAAGCTGAGACGGATGACGGGCACATCCTGGACTCCTCCTGTCAGGACCACATGATCGGTGAGACCGCATGAATATTTCACCGTATCTATATTTAATATCGCAGGTCAAAGGTCGAGTGGCGACTTCAGTTTTTGGCCTATTTGGAATCTACACTGCACACCCGGCCGTCCTGAGCCAGAGATGATATCGATTGTTTTTGTTTATTAATAATTTACCAAGCTATTTTTTGTCTATTTTTGGCTCTTACGTATTTCCATAGCAGTTTTTTATAGGACCAGAGATTGAAAACAACAATGCCAGTCTGAGAATCCGTATTACGGAACAAGAATGTACTTCAATACATGAGTGGAAGTAATAACAGTATTTACATTGAAGTAATTAAAGCACTGCTACTATAAGTAGTAGTAGTACTACTACTATTGCTATTCCCATCAGTGTTCCTACGTATGGGTGGCAGGTTGGGTTGGTAAATTTAAGAGGAGATAGAGTTGAGGAAGCTGTTTCATTACTGTAGCTATTACAGTTGAAATACAGAGTAAGGACAGAGTATATTTATATGAATATCCTGAAAGATGATTGGTTGAGGAGTAAGGGAGGCAGCTGTGATTGGCTGAGAGTGACAGGCAGATAACAGGGAATAGGAACAAAGAGGAAATACAATCCTTTGAGATTAAATTTTGCTATAGCTTCATGACTGTCATTGCCCTTTTCAAAGCCAGTGTCCAATTTGAACTTTTAGCTAAACGTTTTTTATTCAATATACTGTTTAATTAGTTTTGTCTTTTGTGTTTAATATAAAAAGACAAAATAATCACATACAGAGCCTTCCTACATGTTGCCAACAAGTGATCTAATGCAGCCTAATAAGATTTTTTCCATTTCGTTACCACTGACGTTAGCGGTCATTGCTAGGTTCAAATGTTAGCTTACAAACTTTGCTTTCTTTCATTAAAGTTTTGTGATATCAGAATCAGAATCAGAATGCTTTTTATTGCCATATGAGTGAACAGGTTCACAACATTAGGAAATTGCTACGGTACTTGGAGCGGGATGTAGACAAACACTAACATGCAACAAATAAAATAGAATAAAATAATGTAGAAACAGTAAGCTATAATATAACAACAAAATTGACATATTTACAAGAATATAAGAATATAAGAGTGTAAGAGTATCACAGTGCAGGTAATGATCAGTGCAAAACAGGCAGGTGCAAAAACACAGGGTCATGTGGCTGCAGCAGAGCGGGGGGTGGGACCAGTCCTAGTATTATTATTTATGAGTCCAACAGCAGAGGGGAAAAAACTGTTTTTGTGGCGAGAGGTTTTGTTCTGAATGGGCCGTAGCCTCCTGCCTGAGGGGAGTAGGTCAAAAAGTCCGTGTCCAGGGTGAGAAGGGTCAGATGCAATTCGACCTGCACGTGACCGAGTCCTGGAAGTGTACAGGTCCTGAAGAGATGGAAGGCTGCAACCAATTCTTGATATACGTTCACAGCTACAAATTTAAGTAAACAATATTCCCTGTAAATGTATTATGAATACTTTCAAACAAACTGTGCATCATGTACAGAGGGAGCGATGACAAAGATTCCTATAACTATAGCTAGTACTAATACTCCTCACTTTACTTCTTAGCCTGCATAGTGAAAAACATACTATCTGATGATGCCATTTCATTGAAACAAAGACAATATTGGTGGTTTTCAGATTCTAGAATGTTTAGGGGGGCAAGAGACTGTTTTCCATATTGATCATTAGGAGTGTCACAGTACGATATTTATTGAGATATCGTGGGGAAGCTCACAATATTACACTATTCTACATAATAACAAGACTCCATCCATCCATCTTCTCCCGCTTAATCCAGCTGGGTCGCGGGGGCAGTTTACTGCCCAATACTCATAGCACCTGACCCCCACCCTCTGAACCCCTCTGCAGGTGGTGAGCCCACAGGAGGGTGGACAACATGGTCCTTGATGCATGTTTTGAGTTGATGGGGGAAACCGGAGTACCCGGGGAGGAACATGCAAACTCCACATAGAAAGGCCCGGGCGACCTGGGGATCAAACCCGCAACCTTCTTGCTGTGAGGCCTGAGTGTTGCCACTCAGCCACCGTGCCGCATAATAACAAGACTGACATTCTAAAATGCTTTGACCAGTCATTTGGTACAACATTTATTGTCATTAGGGATGGAACGATATCCAAATCTCTCTGTACGATATTTTCACCATATACATCTCACCATACAATATTTATTGTGAAACAAAACTGTGAATCTGCTCCTTTTTCCTCTAAAAATGCCTTCATGAGACTTAATCCAAAGAATGAAGGTTTCAAAGTGCTTAGAACAGTTATTTCTTCATGTCGTCTGCACTGAAACAGAGCAAAGGATCATGGTCTATGTAGTTCCCTCTGTTTTTAGCTTTTTTAAGCTATTTCTGCATCAGAACTATTCATTTAAGCAAAGAGACTTGGGATTCCATATACTGTGATGGTCATGATATTATTGTGAGACCTTTGATGATAGAATATCACCATATTTACGTTATTGTTACGTCCCTATTGATCACATTGTACTTTACCATGAAATATCCAAAAGGTAAATTCGCAAATGTTGAAAGTGCTCATTTCTATTAGTGACCAGACCTATTAACTTCATGTATTACAACAAATATTTCAATATTTATTGTAATAAAATAGTGTCATATAGCCCTTTAATACAGATAGAAATCTGTATTAAAGGGCTATATGACACTATTTTCTTATCTATGTTCTAATGTAGTTTCCTCATCACAAACAGACCTGGAGTTGTGTTTTGTTTCGTTCACACATGTTTAACACACAAACCCCGCAGATTTAAGCTGAGTTCTTCTCTCAAACAGAAAACACTGTCCCCCCTTGTAATGTCATGGGGTAAAACAGGAAATGCTCCACTGTTTTTTTTTAACTCCATACACCTTCACTAGAATCATTTGGATCATTTCAACCCTGGAATTGACGATCTCTACTGGACAAAATGTAAAAAAGTAGCCGTTAACTGTTAAACTCCAGCTTCATGACATCACAAGGTGGAACAGATCATTTTGAGCTTGACTAATAATGCAGGGTTACTCAAACATGTGTGAATGAAACGAAACTCCACACAACTCCAGGTCTGTTTTTCAAAACTCACAAGAGTCCATTTGGCGTAATATAGGACCTTTAAATATTCTTGTCCTACAGAAAGCGACAGCCTATCCACAAATACATCTAACAAATAATATAAGCATATTACAAACCTTTTTATCACTGTAATTTTTCCATATTTGCTTCAGTAACTTTTAAATCTGTTTACGTTCTATCAAGCTAACTGCTGTCATCGAACGTCAAAAAACAACCAAAGCACCAGAGCATCGCTCGTCTTTGTACACGACTGATTTTGTGACGTGACTGACAACTTCTCCGTGTACCCATAATCCTTCAGGGGGAGTCTGATTGACATGCCGTCGGGTCATTTTTCACTAAGTACAGCTAAGGAGTGCAGATTCAGAAGCATAAGAGAGATTTGTGAGGCGGTTCTGATTGTTATTGTAATGGATTTCATATTTAGCAGACGGCCGGGGCACGGAGGTTGACGGAGCGCAGTGGGGAGCTGGAAAAATTGGTCCAGTCATCTGTGTCGGAGAGATCGTTCTAGTTTTGGTGGGAGTGGATGGATTTTTAATTAACTGAGTGTTAAAATATGTTTCTATTGAAGTTGAAGTTCTGTTGTCGTGATTGTGGACTTCCATTGTAACTGAAAGTAGAATATTGTAATAAGGCTAAAAAAAATCCTTTCTTACAATTTATGAACTATTTTCTATTCTCAAGAAAAATCTTCCCCCAAATTCTAAATTCTGCTCCAAACCAAATGCTTTTACTGACAGAGGATTGGCCATAGGTCTATCCATTAAAAAGACACAAGCAGACGATTGACGGCCAACAGGTAAATCTGGAGTCCTGACCGACACCAAGGCATTGACCCCATTGGCGCAATACAACAGGAAGTAATGCCCTTATAGTATTACTGATGAGTGACTGACTGACCATCATTCTTCTATCCTGAAACGATAATATGATCAAGGGTGAACCATGTGTATTGAATAAATAATGCCATGCTCTGGAACCATAGACTGTATAACAGAAGTGTGCCTAATGCCGGCCGTACACTCTGTGATATTTTCAATCGTTTCACGTTTCAGTTCCAGCTCAAACTGTACGACCAAATCGCAGGATTTAAAAGTTCACAGCTCATGATTCATGTTCTCACACTTTAAGAACGACTTCAACACTGAAACCCTCACGAGAGGCGACTGGATTCCAAACAGAATTTGAGATTCTTGCGACCTACTACTGTCGATCGTAGCTGGATGAGGCATTCATCTGTTCTTGTTACCCCATGTATCTGACACAAAGCACAACACATGATTAAGCCAAAACAGTCGCACGAGTGAAAAATCGGCTCAGAAAAGGCCAAAAAATCGCACAGTGTATGCCCGGCTTTACGGACCAACCAAATGAAGCTCAGTGAGGCTAGCAGACCATATTTGGAAACGGGGCGTGAAACCGTAGATCCAGTCAGGAAAGAGGTTATTGAAGGTATACACCCCCTTCCGCAACACCAGTTTGGAAGGCAGGCTCTTAGTAACGATGCTGTCAATTAAAACCTGCTGCTAACGCTAGCTGAAACGACACTGGATTGGTCTGTTATTAATGTTCATATCTCGATTTAGTGACAAAATATTGAAATAAAAACACCGGGATCCTGTAGAGTAAGTTAATATGAACGTTTTAAGACCAAAGTGACGACGCTCCTTTTCAATACACGTCAATTGCAACTAGAAGTTGCACTTTGCACCCATGCTCACTTCCTGTTATACTGACTAGCACGTTAGCTATTTATACATTTAAATATACAGCTTATGTGTGGGACGCTTCAGACAGAAGAATAACTCAGTCTCAATAGAAACATCACCAGGAAGTGACATAGTGCGTTTAAATACATAAACACTCTTCTATCTTGAACTATAGTTGACCTGGTGAAAATACAGTCGCACTTTTGTTTAGTTAGATTTTAAATTAGAACGCACTCTGGACGGCAATCTCTCCAAACACGTGTGCATAAAATGTCACATCCAACCCATAGTTCCCCGTTACAAATCACTTCTAGGAAAAATAATAGAATGCAAATGATTGGAGTTGAACAGCGTGGCGTTTTGATTTTCTGCTAAATGTGCACATTTCCCTTGACATATTTCCCGTTTGGGGTCGTGTGCTGCTCCTCGTCCTTTAGTGGCCAGTCTCTTTTTTCTCTGGGCTCCGAGCCAGAACAACACATAAATCTCCCAAATGGCTTTATATGCGCCACTTTGCCATGCACAAAAGCAAAGTGGGCCATCTCTGCTGTCTTCGGTCACTCCAAGTACAATATTTGTGGTATTATTGACCATGGAATGCACTTGTTTTACTGTGTCGGCTCATATAAATGATTTCCAGTAAACAAACAAACTGGGATGCACAAAGCAAATGAGCTCGGTCTCCACCCAGGAAAAAGCTACCACAAAAATTACTAGAGTACTTTACGTCCACGTTTATTAATCTGCTGCATTTATTACCACAACTGATACGCAAAAAGGTACAGTTGCAAATGATCAGTTGATCATTTGCAACTGATGAACTGCAACTGTAGGCATGCTCTGTCTGAAGCTTTATTAGAAGTTAAACAGATTTTTTATTATTATTATTATTATTTTTATTATTATTATTACATTTTCTTTATCTGACCATAAAAAAATGTATTTGGTTTTGAACTACAACAGATGAGCTGATTTGTCCCTCTGACATGTCGTGTTTAAATTCGTTTTGATTTGTTCTTGAGTTTTCAGACAATCTTTTCTGACAGTGTTTGCTAATGTGCGCATTGTGTCACCATGGTAACGCCAGAACATTCCACTCTACAGATACATGTAGAACACCGCCAGCGTGATGTCCCTGCCGAGTAACAATACTGGCACTACTACCAAAAGTATATACATTTTATGGATAGTTTATGAAAAGCTTATTTTCGCTTATTTTTACCTACTGGTAATTTTTGATTGTGACTGAACTAAAACTAGATGAAGTCACTATGTGGTGTCTTAAAACATTAAAAAAAAATCAAGAAAAAACAATGGAATAAAAAACAAAATTGAAGTACAACAGCGTCACAGTCACAGAGATTTTACCCTTTGAATAGAAGTTTCGTGGTTCAGATCTCACAAAAACACATACTGTCATTATCAGTGGTGGAAGAAGTACTCCATTGTGTTACTTAATATATAGATACAGGAGCAAATGTACTTAGAGAGTAAAAAGTAAAATATTTCACACAGATTTTGAGATTTAATAAGGCTTCAAATGTAGTGTTTGTGCTGCATTTTTTAATTATTATTTTTTCCTGTCTATTTTTCTTTTTGTATATTTGTGTTTGCTCAAACTACAAACATGTTAAAAATAAACCCTTGGGCTTTTCAGCAGGTCTCAAAAAAAACAAAAAACATTTATTTTTCAATGTGGTTAAAAAATATAATGGTGTACTTTGATACCTTCACTCTAGTAAGTAAATGTAAAAATATGCACTGCGTAACATTTCTAGTAGAGGGAACTGTTTTTGCTTTGTCTAGAATGCTCCACAATATAGATTCAACCAAGTCACAAGGGAGACAAGCAGGTACATTACAATTCAGATCTGGGGAAAGGCGCCTCTATTTACAGTAGAGTTGAATAACGGAATCACCCATAATGAATAAATGCTGGATGGATATGTTTAAAGTCACACCATGGAACATTGCAGGGAACGCAATAACATCTCCATGGAGACCAGCAGGTAGCGGACATCCCACCAGAAAAGTTGTAGTACAGATAGCTGAAATGTACACTTAAGTGCAGTACTTTACTACTTTTACATTGTTACGTTCCACCACTGGTCACTGTGTAAAGAAATACACTAAAACGGCACAGAATTCTACAGACCCACCCAAAGCTGTTAGCGAACCGGAAACCGACCGCTGACAGGTGACGAGCGGCAAAAACTCCTTCAGATATTTCACACTTTCTGAATTATTCACATTTCTTCTACATCAAACCCCATTTTTGTAGAATTTGCTCCGTTACAATCCACGCCCGCTGCTATCGTGCTACCGGAATATCCCTCAAACAAGGTTACCCATCATTCACCACTGCGCAAAACCAATTCTCGCAGTGGGGCTATGAGAAAAAGCATATAGCTGCCCACATAGCCTGCAGCTTGTACACACTGATATAGAGCTCACGGAAAACTCGATTACGTGCGGTTGTTTTTGCCTGTGGCTGGAATTACCATCGACCTTGTTATAGTTGGGAGCATTTTCAACTGCCAGCCTTGACATTCAATTATATAACTGCTAATGTATGGTCGCTATACGCGCTAGGAGTTCGCGCTAGCTAGGGAGCAAGTTTGCGACGCAGGTTTGAGTCACAAACTGCGCCATCTGTGCCACACTTGATGAATGTTCAAAGGGTGATTTCACAGCCTCATGGGAAAGTACAGAACTCTCAGAGGATACACAAGTTTGAGGAGTTCAAGAAAAGTTTGTGTCAACGTAAAGGTGCACTGTGGGACTTTTCTGGTGGAGAGTCCATCATCTGCTTGTGTCTATGGATATTAAACAGCTCGACCTTACATTTCTTCAGTTACACGGTTTTAACGCTCAAAAATCTAGAAAAGCAGACATGGTGACTGTGAGCGGGGTCGCCTCTCCACAGATCTGACCTGTATCTTGGTCTGGTGTAGTCTCTGTGAAGATAGAAAGGTTTAAAGGTGTGCTATGGAACTTTTTGGTTGGGGTCTGTCACAAGCTTGTTTCTATGGAGACATTGTTGCTCAGCCTGGAATGTTCTTCAGTTACCACATTTACATGAGAGCTTTAATTCTGAATAAAAATCATTTAATTCTGAATAAAAATCATTTAATTCTGAATAAAAATAAATTCTGCTTTAAAAAGTCCATGTAAACACTTCCAAATGAAAATTATTATTCGGAATTAAACTTCATTCCAAAAGTAAGTGGGGGTTTATTCTGATTTTAAAGCTGAATGAATTTCTTCCTGGATCATGTAAACGTTTCTTCTTCTTCAAAATAATCCCGGTGGTTGGTGCTCGTTGGCTCGTTCTTCTGATGCGATCCGGACAATCCGGCTCCTCCAGTCGTCTCTTGGGACTTTCCTCCACGTTTCTTTGGATTTGTGAGCGGGATGTGGGAGTGGGCTGAGGTGTGGCAGCCTCAGACTCAGTTTGTCTTCTTCCTCCTTCTCCCACACTCTTCCCTTCTCCTCTTCAGCTCACGGACGTAAAGCGTGAGGAGAGAATTCTCCAGCTGCTGCTTCATTATCATTAGAACCATTGCAGAAAAAGTTTGAATCATGTTTGTGTCCGCGGCACGTTCGTGCCGCTGTCCAGTCATAACCCTTCCCCACCCCCTGAGGGGAATTAAATAAAGACCATTTAATGTGTTTTCCATGGAAACCTCAATTCAGAATTATTAAACTCGAAGGAGAATATTTTAATTCTCAACTATTTAATTCTGAACAGTTCATTTGGACTAAAAGAAACAAGGCCACTATGACATTAAACAGCTCAACTTTACATTTATTCAATTACAGGTGCTTTTAAAGCTCAAAAATACCTAGAAAACATTCTGACGATGAGGTCGCCTCTCTACAGATCTGACCTGTAGAAGATAAAAAAAAATGTAATGCCATACTGTGAAACATTCCAGATAAAGCAACAACATCTCCACGGAGAGAAGCATTTGACGGACCCTCCACCGGAAAAGTCACACAATGCACCTTTAGCAGCTAAAACAAATTGGCTGAATATATATTTAATGAGAATAGAAAAAAAATTGGGAACTGTTTCTGACCTGGTTGGACTCAATACACTGTGGACAAACATTTCAAAAGTACAAATAAAAAAGCTTTTGTACTGATATGGACCAAGGACATTTTCATAGTCACAAAGTACAAGTCTATTTTTTTTTCATAATCATTGTTTGATTTGATTTTTTTCTCTTTTTTTTTTTTTGTTCATTTAAAAGGAATAGCAACAGCAGTTTGTTTTGTGCACGTTGGACCAGCATGTGTGTGGGCAGTAGACATATATTGCACTTGAAAGGGCCCCACAGATGAATTGTGCTCAGGGGCCTGAAATGTTGACATGGAGCAACCTAAAATTAAATAAACATGCCAAGAAAAGTCCCACATTACGTAAAATGGACTCTTGTGAGCTTTAAGTCTTGTTATAAAGCCAATAACAAAATCAGACCTGGAGTTGTATTTTGTTTCATTCACACACCAACACTCAATATGCTCTGTTCCACCTTGTGATATCACGAAGTGGTAGTTTTCAAGTGAGCAGCTCCTTTTTGTTCAGTAGAGATCACTGATTCCAAGACTGAAATCATCCAAGTGAGTCTAGTGATGGTGTATGAAGTTTAAAAACACAACGGCGCACTTCCTGTATTACTAAATGACATCACAAGTTGGAGCACAGTATTTTCTGTTTGAGAGAAAAGCTTTAAACATGTGTGAATAAAACAAAATACAACTCCAGGTGTGTTTGCGATGAGGAAACACCATTAGAACATTAGAACAGAGATTTAGAAAATATCATAATACAGACCCTTTAACAACTGCAAATGATTGTGAAAAAAGATATATAAGGAACAGGACTTCCCACAATCCCCTGCATCGATCTCTTACGCAACCGTCTGTTCTCGCAGCCGCTACTGTGAGCTACGCTGGGCCCCATGCTAGCTCCCTCTGTTTACTTTCCTCGTGCGTGTCTAAAGACCCTTCTGAAACTGGACTTTTTGCGCCGGCGTCCCGCGGAGACGCCGCTTTACAGTTCAGACGCGGCAGTATCGATCGTCTCTCCAAAAACCGTCAAAAAGAACTCGAGTCTGAAAAGTGCTCCAGTTTTCCTAGTGTCTGAATGGCCTCCGGGGAGTGGACTTTCTCCATATGTGTCAATCACTTTTTCAGTCTTTGCGAGTGGCGCATTCGGGCTTTATTTGATTTGGGTCTTTTGTCGCAAACAAATGGTAAAAAGTAAGAAAGATAAAAACACACGCTGCTAGAAAAAGAAAAAAGTAAAACACAGCAGGGGAGGAACTGATATGGAAAGTCTGACTGAAATGTTAGCTCACCTCAGAAAGTTAAATAGCAAATTGTGAAGGCTTTAAAGGTGCCTGGAATGTTCCACAGTGTGACATTAAACAGCTCTGTCTTAACCTTACATTTATCAAATTATAGGTGCTCAAAAATACCTTGAAACACAGGGGTTCTGACTGTGAGCAGGGTCGCCTCTCCACAGATCTGACCTGATAGAAAGGTTTAATGTTCTGGACTACAAAAGCTTTCAGAAATATTCTTGTGCACAGGATAGAAATCTGTGCATATTTGGCTGTAGTTGAGCATAAAATAAATATTCGTAAACTCTCAAATGAGTCCAATCGTACATAAAATGTATTTTATCCATCAGAAGAGGAAATGAAAAGTTACAACACCAAGAATTACAATCACAAAAAGAAAATTTACGATTAACACTTTCTTCAGTACGAACACAAATTCATAGACACAACTCGACTGTCAAAAATACGTCAGGACTGATCCCAGAACGGAACCAGGACTAAACCAGGACTGATCCCAAGACTAAACCAGGACTAAACCAGGACTGATCCCAAGACTAAACCAGGACTAAACCAGGACTGATCCCAAGACTAAACCAGGATTAAACCAGGACTGATCCCAAGACTAAACTAGGACTAAACCAGGACTGATCCCAAGACTAAACCAGGATTAAACCAGGACTGATCCCAAGACTAAACCAGGATTGATCCCAAGACTAAACCAGGATTAAACCAGGACTGATCCCAAGACTAAACCAGGACTAAACCAGGACTGATCCCAAGACTAAACCAGGATTGATCCCAAGACTAAACCAGGACTGATCCCAAGACTAAACCAGGACTGATCCCAAGACTAAACCAGGACTGATCCCAAGACTAAACCAGGACTGATCCCAAGACTAAACCAGGATTGATCCCAAGACTAAACCAGGACTGATCCCAAGACTAAACCAGGACTGATCCCAAGACTAAACCAGGACTAAACCAGGACTGATCCCAAGACTAAACGAGGATTAAACCAGGACTGATCCCAAGACTAAACCAGGACTAAACCAGGACTGATCCCAAGACTAAACCAGGACTGATCCCAAGACTAAACCAGGACTGATCCCAAGACTAAACCAGGACTAAACCAGGACTGATCCCAAGACTAAACCAGGATTAAACCAGGACTGATCCCAAGACTAAACCAGGACTAAATCAGGACTGACCCCAAGAATAAACCAGGACTAAACCAGGACTGATCCCAAGACTAAACCAGGATTAAACCAGGACTGATCCCAAGACTAAACCAGGACTGATTCCAGGACTGAAGCAGAACTAAACCAGGACTGATCCCAGGACTGAAACAGAACTAAACCAGGACTGATCCCGGGACTAAACCAGGCCTATCCTATGCACACGAATAATTCTGAAAGCTTTCGTACTCCATATAAAGCCACACTGTGAAACATTCCAGACAAAGCAATAACACCTCCATGGAGAAAAGCATTTGACGGACCTTCCAGCAGAAAAGTTACACAGTGCACCTTTAATTGCACATTTGTGTAACCTGTAACATTGTAGGGTGACCAGGTTTTCAAAAGCTGGGACCCATGTGGTTTGAGAGAGTTGGTTATAATAAAAATGTGTAATTAAGAATATTACCATGCACTTGGTCCATTCATGACTTGTGCTTGACATTTTCTTTATGCTCTGGTCATTTTCAAACACATTTCTCTGTATTTTACGTAAACAAATGACATTATATTCTCCCCTTTTCTGTTTCTGGGTTTGAGATTGGTCCAAAACAGGGACACCTGGGACATTTTTGCATAAAACTGGGACAAATCACTGGTTTTGTGTGAATGTGCTGGACCCAGTGCTCAAAACTGGGATTGTCCCAGGTAAATACTATAGGGACATCTGGTCACCTTCAGCAAATGGAAAAAACCTAAAGGTAAACATAGAAAGGAGTCACCAACGGTCTTAGTCATTCCGATTACGCTGTTCTACGGAATCTAGAGGTCGGTATTCTAGAGATCTCATCCAACTGCAAAGACCGTAGACTGAACACCAGGCTAAACTCCGCTCACAACAAAAAGATGAAATAAAAGATGAATTACAGACTGATAATAAAATATGACAAAGCATTCTTTTTGCAGCTTTCCTTCACCACAACTATTTTAAATCACATTTTTTATGTCACAATTATCACACTTTTTAATCTAAATGATTTAACTTTTGCATGAAATAAACTTTGATATATGAACAAAAGCTTCCAAATGATGAATTAAATTATGTTATGACTTTGATTCATTGCTCATTAGCAGTGGAAGTGACAGATTAACTAACAAAGAATATTAAACGAGATAGCCATAGTTTGCCTCTTAAAAACAGAACTCCGTACACATTCTGAGCATGGTTTACAGAATTATTCACCGTGATGAGTTTCTAAGTGCTTTTCACCACTCTCCGGGTGTGGATTGGAGTTTTGCTGCAACGGGAAAGCTAATGAAAACTAGCATTCTAACACATACTTCCGGACAATAAAATGCTTCATAAACCTCAAGAGCTGCTTCTGTAATACGTCTGTACTGGGTTAGGACAGATATGGCACCTGGAACCTGTTTGTGGACTATATGAAAACATCCTCTTACCATGTCTAAATGACTGGATGTACATTTTTAATAAGAAGAATAAGAATAAGAATGCATTCTTAATTTTATTATTTTGTATTATTATTATTTTTTATATATTTATATTTATTGCTTTTTCTGAGCCTCAGGTGGGGTGGTTCTTTTATACCAGTGCTTCTCAATTATTTCTCCAGGACTAAATCAGTGACTAAACCAGGGTCTAAACCAGGGTAGAGCACTGCACTTCCGCAGGACCCGATGCAAAACAGTGCAGAGCAGGACACATTTTGAAAGCTTATTCCAGGTGTGGCCGAGAATGGGACTGAAAATTCTGACCTGCACAGACCTTTAGACCAGGGATTTACCAGGGATGCTCTGAAGAACCACAGAACCACTATAAAGGTCAACAAATCGCACCCTCGCCTTCAGTCGCTGACATATGAGAGCAAACGATTTAGTCACGACTCCTGGGACACTCCTGTCTGTATCCCGCGCTGCGCTCACCTGCATCATGAGACGGTCCACTCCTGTGTCCTCCTCATTTTTAAAGATTATGTCCGTGTTATAATTTGGGGCATTCGCGTCTGGTCCTCCTTATATGATGCTCGCAGATTTACTGGAGTCGCATTCACAAAGGGAGGATGATTGTTGGCGATATTCGGCACGTTTCGCTGAAAAAACTCAAGCAGTTTATCAGCGTGATTGGGGTGTAATGTCTTTTTTTGACATTTTTCGACACAGTAAACACAGCGATCTTTCCTTGTTTCCACTGTAGTCACAGTGAAGCCGAGCACTGCAGACTCTTTACATACAGTTTGTTCTCTGCACTTCAGATCTCCTGCTCTGTGCGGTGTGTGTGTTTGCTCCATGCAAAAATCTCACACTACAGCATTAATGCTGCACACACTCTGACAATGAGATCGCCACTGCCAACTACTGTTGTGGAGGTGCAATTACACTTATTCTGGTACGGGAAAAAAAGCCTGTTCCCAGAGATCGCACCACTATTTGAGAAGGACTGTTTTATACAAACAAATGTCAATGTATTACCTATTACCTGTGCAAAAAATAATAAATACAAGACAGATATGGCTTAAATACGTGGAAAAATTCAGCTACCGGGCCTTTAAAATTCTTTTTTCTCAGAGAGCAATAAAACTCGCTCAATCCTGTTGTAGCCTCACATGTCAATATTGGCAAACAGTTAGCTCGCCGTTAGCAGTTAAAAGCCCAACATTACGCTCCATCTGTTTCACTGTAAACCACAGCTTTGTATCGGCAAATGTGGACACCTCTGCCTTCTGCAGCTCTATCCTCCGACATCCCCTCCAAACGTGCCTCCCGCTCCATGATCAATGCACGAACACAAACGTCCTTGGGTGTGCGCGCCATGTGTTTTGGACGAGCAGACGTGGCGGCGGGGGGAAAAAATGTCACGCCAAGTGTGTTTGGATTTCAAGGCTGCGTCTGGTGCCCGCTGCCTCTGTGCCAATTAGCAATCCTCGGCATTAGTGGTGAGAGAGAGAGCTGTGATGGGTTTGGGGGAGTCGTAACGGGGCGCCAGAGTGGTTAGCCTCCTGAAAATCAGCGTGGAAATGCAGGGATAGCCTACATCATAAGACACGTCTGAACTTACAATACTGATTCATTTAGCAATAGTGAAGCTTTTATTGTAGAGAAAGGATGCAGAAAGGTGCAATGTGTAACTTTTCTGCTGGAGTATCTGTCAAATAGGCTGACATTTCTCAACAGAGATGTTATTCACCGGAAAAAAACAATATCTAGCTTAATTAAAAAGACTTAAATTAAGAACATTTTACTTTATTTGAGTCGATTCAACTCGTGTGTTTTTCTTAATTGAAGCAAAATTAGATTTTGTTTCTTATTTTAAGTTGTTTTTCTTGTTTTGAGTGTAGCAAGATGTATTTTCATATTTTAAGTACAAAAGTCTTATTCCCCTGGCAGATCATTTTACTTATAAAGTGAAATTTACTCAAATCATAATAAAACTTTCTTAATTCAAGTCATCTTCACTTGACTAGATTTACTTTTTTGCAGTGTTGCTTGTTCTGGAATGTTCCACAGTACAGTATTAAACCTTTCTATCTTCATGGAGGCCAAACCAGACCAAGTTACAGGTCAGATCTGTGGAGAGGTGACCCTGCCAGACTGTTGTTTTTCGAGGTATTTTTGAATAAAATAGTGAAAAGAGTGTATAATTTGTCCATTCTCGATTCACTTGTGGGTCAGTATAAAATCTAAGGGACTTTAGATGGTGCGTTTTTTCGCCTTTAGGTCATTTTCAAGCAGATTTTTTTTTGTATTTTAGCTTAACAAATGACAATATATCCTCCTCCATACTGTTGGGGGGATCAGATTGGTCAAAAACAGCCCAAATGGGACCATTTTTGTATAAAATTGAGACAAATCAGTGGTTTTAGATAAATCTGCAGGGACAGGGGACACAGGGCTCAGGATTGGGACTGTCCTGGGTAAACAGGGACGTCTGGACACCCTGATAAAACCACCTGTAATTGAATAAATGGAGAACTGTTTAAAGTCAGACTGTGGGACATTCCAGGCAGAGCAATGGCAACTCCATAGAAAGGAGCAGGTGATGACCCCCAACGAAAAGTTACATAGTGCATCCTTAAGGCTTAAGTCGCTAGCATCATTAGGTAGTTATCCTGACTTTTTTATATGATTCAAAATGTGTTCCTTTAATTGTGCCTAGGTGCCCAAAATGTTTACATGAAGATTGAAAATGTTGAAGTTAATTCAATCTAAAATCACAGCTATAATGCATTATGGTATGGAATCAAAATCTCGCCAAACACCTCCGATCGGACGCATTTGTATTTGAGAACACATGCTTGAAACATGTTGATGAATCTGTCGTCGCCAATAGACCAGATGCCCTGACGTATATCTGAACACAGCATTATAATGCTACATATAAATACTACAGGGATTTTACAGGAATTGTCAGAGAATTTTAAAAAAGTAATTCACTTGGCATTCAGTCCAGTTTCAGGATGTTTCATAGAACTTTTGTTGACTTTTTTATTATGTTTTTGCATTTCTATGAACCAAACCAGGGCAAGTTACAGGTTAGATCTGTGGAGAGGCGACCACGCTCACACTTAGAATAAATAAATAAAACACTTACTAGAATGTTGTTTTTCTCAGTATTTTTGAGCTGTAAAACCATCTGTAACAACGCGGCAGATTTGGCCACATTAGATCCAAAGCTTTTATTGTTTTTACTGCAGTTTCAAAATGATCTCATTTGATCAATTGTGGATATTTAATATTTTACTGAATTGCAGGAGAGGATGAAGTGCATAATTTTGTTATAAAGTGCAGATACAGGTGCAAAATGTTTCTCTAGTAAAAGTAAAATTATCACATGAGAAAATCGAGAAGTACCTGTTTAAAAATGTACTTAAAGAGTAAAAAGTAAAAGACTGCTGAGATTGTTAGAACAATTAAAAGCTGAAATGTAGTGATTTTGAATAACAATAATAATTTTTCTTGCGGTTTTGTGCATTCGGTTTGCTCAAAGTAGGGACAGAAACTCAAAGTACGTTTTATGTTTCAGTCCATATCTAAAATGTAGTGGAGTAGAAGGTACAGATAGACGTTTGTCCTTGAGAATTGTACTTTTACTCTTATACTTTGTTACCTTCCACCACTGCTGAATTGTCAAAATCAGCATAAAAGTTGTCATAAATTGTAACATCCGTTTTCTTTCTTGTTCCTTATGTTCTGTGTACGTCACTGCACCTCAGACTCCCTCTTCTCATACCACCCGTTCCGCTGCATGTGACCAGCGCCCCCTCCTAACTCCACCCCTCCAGACCCCGCCCCCCACTGCCCCTGGTGTTCACATCCCTCTCCTTCTCCCCCCCTCCAGGCTCCTCGTGTCAGATGAGAACCCTGGACAGCGGCATCGGCACCTTCCCCCTGCCCAAGTCCGAGTCCTGTGGTCCCGTGGCGGCGCCGGCAATGACCTCCAACCCCGCCTCCACCTCCGCCTCATCTTCGTCGCGGACCGATGACATCACGGCGAACATGGCCCCGCCCCCCTCCCGTCTAGGCCACTCCCTCTCCGACCCGGCTGTGACCAGGAGTAGCGTACAGAGCCGACTGCCCAAGCTCTCCACCTCAGGTAAACACAACTCCGCTTTTTATGGTCATGCTCTTTGGAATCATTGTGTTAAAGTGCATATTTTGAATTCATCTGATGGGATAATAACAGTTGTAAATGTAAATGATGGTTTTACACAAATCAAGAAGCAGTTTATAGTGAAAACTTGAAAAATATGTTGAAGATTGCAGGAAGTAAAGAGATTTTAAAGAGTCCCATATTGATTAATTTACATGCAAGAAACACTTCAACTTAGACAAACTTTATTGATCAACAGGGAAATGATTTGGACACAGGAGTTCACACATCACAATATATTATAATAACAAAGAGTAAAAAATATAAATGGTAATAATCAATTCTAAATAAGTAGCAAAAAGGTAGCAAGATACTGGTTTCAAATAAAACATAATTATACAAATGTATATGTACAAGTCAAAATAAAATAGAAAAATAAGTAATAAAATATCAAATCTCATCTACATACAAGAAAACATTTCAACAAAATAACAGTGTTTTCTTTACTTTTATTTATTACATAATCATTTCTGTGTACATTTTTGCTTAAATATAATGATCTTAAGTGTGTTTTAGTCACAGGCACTTAACATTCTATATATTTTGTTATAATGTTACTTAGTCATTTCCTTCTCCTTGATTCCTCTCCTCGATCCTCCATTTTTCAGCTGTCAATCAGACATGTCAAATTAAGTTTGCCCCAAAGAAAACCACGAAATGAAGGAATAAACCTGAGGGAGGCTTCAGGAGCAGACATCAGTGAAAAGAATCAAACTTTATTAATCTTAGCAAGAAGTTTAGATCCTCTCTTCTCCCTGTGGCTCCTCTGTGGGTGGGACTTCCTCACCCATTTCCTGCAGAATTGCCGAGAAGAATCAAGGAGGAGGAAGCGTGGAAAAAGAAATGAGACGTGGCCCTTCTGTCAGGCCATCAGACAGCAGTAACAGCAGTAGACAGCCTCTAGTGGTGATATGTGAGAATACAACAGAGGCGGGTCAGCCATTTTAATTACAAGTAGTAGCTTTAAATGTAACTTTCTAACCAAAAATAGACTAAAATAAAAGCTTGTTGTTTTTTTAAATGTTTGGCCTGTAGGTGGGCCTTCTCCTCTTTGTTTCCATGGAAATGCTGTTCCTCTGGCTAAAATATTCCACAGTCCATCCATCCATCCATCTTCCGCTTATCCAGGGCCGAGTCGCGGGGGCAGCAGTCTAAGCAGGGGCTCCCAAGCTTCCTCCTCCCCAGCCACTTCCTCCAGCCCCTCCGGACGGACCCTGAGGCGTTCCCAGGCCACCCGAGAGACATAGTCCCTCCAGCCTGTACTGGGTCTTCCCCGGGGCCTCCTACTGGTGGGACATGCCTGCAACACCTCCCAAGGGAGGGGCGCAGGAGGCATCCGGACCAGATGCCCGAGCCACCTCAGCTGGCTCCTCTCGATGTGGAGGAGCAGCGACTCTACTCCGAGCTCCTCCCGTGTGACCGAGCTCCTCACCCTATCTCTAAGGGAGCGCCCAGCCACTCTGCGAAGGAAACTACTTTCGGCCGCTTGTATCCGCGATCTCGTTCTTTCAGTCATTACCCAGAGCTCATGACCATAGGTGAGGGTAGGAACGTAGATTGACCCGTAAATCGAGAGCTTTGCCTTTCGGCTCAGCTCCCTCTTCACCACAGCGGTCCGATGCAGCGACCGCATCACTGCCGACGCTACACCGATCCGCCTGTCAATCTCACGCTCCATCCTCCCCTCACTCGTGAACAAGACCCCGAGATACTTGAACTCCTCCACTTGAGACAGAGACTCCCCACCCACCCGGAGAGGGCAATCCACCTTTTTCCGGTCGAGAACCATGGCCTCGGATTTGGAACAGCTGATTCTCATCCCAGCCACTTCACACTCGGCTGCAAACCGCCCCAGTGCACGCTGAAGGTCCTGGTTCGATGAAGCCAACAGGACAACATCATCCGCAAAAAGCAGAGATGAGATCCTGTGGACCCCAAACCTCCGGCCCCTGGCTGCGCCTAGAAATTCTGTCCATAAATACAATGAACAGAACCGGTGACAAAGGGCAGCCCTGGCGGAGTCCAACATGCACCGGGAACAGGTCTGACTTACTGCCGGCAATGCGAACACAGCTCCTGCTCCGGTCATACAGGGACCGGACAGCCCTTAGCAAAGGGCCCCAGACCCCATACTCCCGGAGCACCCCCCACAGGGCACCACGAGGGACACGGTCGAATGCCTTCTCCAGGTCCACAAAGCACATGTGGACTGGTTGGGCAAACTCCCATGAACCCTCGAGCACCCGATGGAGGGTGTAGAGCTGGTCCAGTGTTCCACGACCAGGCCAAAAACCACACTGCTCCTCTTGAATCCGAGGTTCGACTATCGGCCGGACTCTCCTCTCCAGTACCCTGGCATAGACTTTACCAGGGAGGCTGAGGAGTGTGATTCCCCTGTAGTTGGAACACACCCTCCGGTCCCCCTTCTTATACAGAGGGACCACCACCCCGGTCTGCCAGTCCAAAGGTACTGTTCCCGACCGCCACGCGATGTTGCAGAGGCGTGTCAGCCAAGAGAGTCCCAGAACACCCAGAGACTTAAGGTACTCAGGACGGATCTCATCCACCCCCGGAGCCTTGCCACCAAGGAGCTTTCCAACCACCTCAGTGACTTCAGCCAGGGTAATGGATGAGTCCGCCTCTGGGTCCCCAGCCTCGGCCTCCTCTTTGGAGGACGTGATGGTGGGATTGAGGAGATCCCCAAAGTATTCCTTCCACCGCCCGACAACATCCTCAGTCGAGGTCAGTAGCTCTCCCCCCGCACTGTAAACAGTGTTGGTGAAGAACTGCTTCCCCTTCCTGAGGCGCCGGACGGTTTGCCAGAATTTCCTGACGGTTTGCCAATTTTATGTCATACTGTGAAAATATTCCACAGTATGGCATAAAACTCATCTGTCTCCGTTGAGAATGTTCTGAAGTGTGGTTTTAACTCTCTGTTTCCCTTGAACGACGAGCCTCCTGTAGAACCAGCTTTGTTCATGTATGTAAACTACACCGTTGAGTATTTTGTAAGAGCGGCACTTGTATTTTCTTCTTTTGTGTTCTTTTTCACCAGCTGTTTGCGATCCAAGCAAATCCAAGCCTTCACAAACACATCTTAACCCGCCTGAGTCTTAAAACCCTGTTATCGCCAAACAGAAGAAGTGTCCTTGCATTCCCAAAGCCACTCAGTACACGCACTGCTTCAATTACAAGTCTATTCCACTGTGCGCTTTAGGTTTCGCTCTCCAAGTATCAAATACATTATACATTATTAATATTTCCCTTATATGAAGTGCATCGCCGGCCTGTTTAAATCTCGATAATGCTCCATAAATTTACTTTTCTATCTCTGGTCCACATTTATAAGAGCGTTGTTTGCTTTTACGCTTTTACATTTCGATATTTATCCTAATGCCCTCCACCTCTAACAATACATCATCTCTTAATAAAGGCCCGGTATGAAAACAAATGCGGTGCTCGCCTGTAAAAGCCGCCTTGTTACATAGAAAGGGTGGCATGCCGGGGCCTGAAAGCCTTGGCGTGGACTGTTTTACCTTTAAGTGAAATATTGGTCTTCCAGAGCAGCACTCAGAAGCGTGTGCGCTATTATGGGATGTGGGGGGAGTTATTAGCGGGCGGATTCGGCGAAATGAAGAGGCTAATTCACAAGCTAATGCATCAAAAGTGACAGGCCAGCAGATGACGGATGGACAAGGAACGCCGCGGAAACAAGGAATGCCCCCAGGAACACTCGCACGGGTTTATACAGCTCCCTAGTGACAAAGGGATGGAGAACAAAGGGAAGTTTGATGGAAGAAAGTGTGAAAAGTACTTTAGCAGGGTACTTAAGCAGACAAGTTAGCTAGGTGCAGTGGAGATGAGAGGCTGAAGCGGCTGAATGTTCTCATGGATGCAGGTTTTTCAGTTTAAACAAGCTCAGGAGGTACCTTTGTCCCCAACATGTTCTTGTCTTATAGCCACAATTAGGCTAAAGAAAGGCTTTTTAAAAACATTTTTTCATTACACTGGAAAATATGCATCTTCACTCTGAGCGAGCTTGCATCTCCACCAACCTGACTCTTATTTGGCATGGATAATGGCCTTCTCTTGCTCATTTCCATGGACATGATGTTCCTTTGGCTCTAATAGTCCACAGTATGGTCATAGTCACATGTCAGTGCTCGATCTCTGGGAGCCTGGGTCGTACTTGGATGGGAAACCACTGCGAATACCAAGTGTCACAGAGGGGCGTCAGGGGCAAAAAACAAAACAAAAAAAAAAACAGGTTGTGTCCTTAGACAAGACTCTTCACCCACATTACCCGAGAAGTGGTGTCCCAGGGCAGCTGTAGCTATAGTTGTATTTTAGCAATACTGAGTGTGAATGAATTATGCACAATAAGAGCTCTGGATGTCTTTAAAGGCACTGTTTAATTTAATTGATTTATAAAACCTATTTATTTAACTCAGGGGTCTCTAACCTGAAGCTCTGGAGCTAACAGTTCTCCACCCCCTTCAAAGTACTTCGACAAGGGAATTCTGAATCATATGTATTCTGCTGCTGATGAATTACGATTGTATATATTATATATTTTCTAAAATTTTAATCCCTAATTTTGCTCACTAATAAATGGATCATGGTTTCTGTTTTATAGGCATCAAGCTGTTCCCATCTAAGGCCATGGATCTTATATTTACTTCACTTCTTGTGACCACTAAAGTTTATAAATCTCTGTTTTGTTTTGTAAAAGTCGCTCTCCAGAGGAAAAAGGTTGGAGACCCCTGGAGAAAGTTCTGAAGTATGGTTTTAACTTTCTGTTTGCATGGAATCACACAGGTGACATGCCACCTCTAGAAAAGGACTTACTCTACCTTACTCTGCCTTACCTCTACCTTACTCTAACTTATTGATATCTAATTGTAAGGATGGTTTATAAAACTTTTAACATACTGTGAAACTCAACAGAAGAAATGTAGAATAAAAAAAAATCCGTAAAAACAACCAAATGTATATCATATATTCTAAATCCCTCAGCAAAAACATCTTATATTAATCAAATAAGTCTCATATTTGAACTTCTATTCTGCAAAGATACTTGAGACAGAAGTGAAAGTGACAGGGGAGTTTTGTCATTATTAATGTAGTGTCTGGAAAAGGAGATAATAGAACATGACTCTTCTTTCTGCTCCTTTTCAGTCACGTCTTGTGTGTTTCACATTATGACGCTGTTAATGCCTTTTGATACTTTACCAGTGAAATAAACACATAAATAAATAAAATGGACTGACCTGCTCCAGGCTTGTGATGGTGGCTTTGGCTGCTGCCTGAATACATGCACACCCTCCAGGCTCTCTCCTGCACACACACACACACACACACACACACACGCACACACACACACACACACACACACACACACACACACACACACACACATACACAGGATGCACCAATTCTGCTTTTTCAGTTTTGATATTGCTATCAATACTATACAGTTTCCAATGTAATGTTTTTTTGTTTGTTTTGTTTTGTTTTGTTCATATTCATTTTTTGTGTCTTACCAAAAAAAAAAAAAAAAGTTGTCAACGTTGCAATGAATCACAAAAGAATATCGCACTAATGTTTAGATTAATCCCACAGTTTATTCTGAACGCTCCTCTATGGAAAGTGCGGATGGTCCTGAAAGGCGGTGCAGGTTATTAGGTCAGTGATCAGGTTTGTCCATATGCGGATGTGAAGATGACAGATGAGACTGTGACTGGTGCTCAGCCACAAATTTCTCTGCAACAAACTGCCCTACGGAACTTTAGATGAACTAAGGTAGTTTGCAGATATTGCAGCGATGAACTCTCTTTCCACAGAAGCACAACAAGTTTAAAATACCATCTTAAAGCAAAACATGTTTGATTCAGCGGCAGCAATGATGCTACTTGTACCAACAACAAGCCCAGTGCCCCCGCGGCAACAAAACTACCAGTGATAAGTTGACAACACCTTTACAAAATGGATAGCCACAGCATGTAAAAAATGTCAATAATATAACTTTTTGATAATGAATTGCATTTTTGTCTTTTTTGAAGAATAATTAACTGTGATTAATTGTGATTAATAAAAATTCTAAAGTGTGATTAATCTGATTTTTTTTTTTTAATATAGTTTGACAGCACTTTAAAAAAAAAAAAATTCATTATTCAGTGGTGACTCCAGCTCAGCCCTCTCATCTGGAGTACAGCCCTGTCCCCTGCACCAGCCCGGCCATAAAGCTGCTTCTGCTTATGTCCACTGCCCCCTCCCTCCTACACCAGCACACTGTGTCAGAAACACCCTGACATCTTAATAAAGCCACCGCCACCCTCCCACCCCTCACACCCCCACCCGCCCCACCCCACTGCAGAGCCAGCACTTTCACCCCTCCCCACGGTACGCTCTTGATTGGGAACCTCTCTCTCTGTACTGAACTTTTTCCCTGCCGTCGCTGCAGTTTAGAGCGGCCACTGTCTTGTGTTTTGGAATAGTGACTTTGGGTAGTTTGTGAGGAGGATTTTAAAGGCTCCAATGTGGGAGATGCTTAAATAAAGTAGTTTTTGTGATACGTGAATGTTAAAATGAGGAATAAGAGGCAAGAAGGAGATGCGCTTTATGGAACGCTGTGCTCTGAGCGCCATCTCCATCCGTCTTCCATCCATCCATCCATCTTCTCCCGCTTAATCCAGCTGGGTCGTGGGGGCATCTTGCTGCCCAATCCTCATAGCACCTGACCCCCCCTATGAACCCCTCTGCAGGTGGTGAGCCCACAGGAGGGTGGACGTCATGGTCCTTGATGTTAGTTCATAGGGGTGCTGCATGTTTTGAGATGATGGGGGAACTGGAGTACCCGGAGGAAACCCATCCAGACACAGGGAGAACATGCAAACTCCACACAGAAAGGCCCGGGCGACCCGGGGATCAAACCCGCAACCTTCTTGCTGTGAGGTGTTGCCACTCAGCCACCGTGCCGCCAAGCACCATCTCATTCCTGCTATTACGGTCTTTAGTTTTTAGAAATGCAAAATAATAATTTAAAGCATAGCTCAATATTTCTTCAGCAGTAAACCATGACAACTATTTTTTTAAACGTTCAAAATAAATTTTTTTTTTTTTTTTTTTTTATAAATTCATTATTATTATTATTATTTTTCATTTCATGATTTTTCCTCAATATGGGTTATTACAATAGTCGTTACCATTGTATATACAGTAGTAGTTGGTGTTCCTGGATTTCAAATGACATCACAGCATCTATAATCCAATAATATTTAATTTAGCTGAAATAAAATGTTATTATGTAGGTTTATGTTGTAACATAGAAAGTTAATGGGTTTAGTCACTGATAGAAAATATTACATTAAAGATTTGTGAACAAATATTTGGGATATTTCATGACAAAGTACAATGTAGTTAATAGGGAAATCTGTCTCGTAATTGTTGTTTTGAATCTAAAATGTGGCCATACCGGCTTGTCAAAGCCTGATCCCGTCAGATCTCAGAAGCTCAGCAGGGCCGGGCCTGGTTAGTACTTCTAGTCGTAGTGTCCTTAGGCAAGGCACAGCACCCACATTGCCTAGTATGAAAGTGGTGTGTGCGTGAGTGATGGTGGTAGTTGGAGGGGCCGATGGCGCAGATTGGAGCCTCGCTTCTGTCAGTCTGTCCCAGGGCAGCTGTGGCTACAATAGTAGTTTACCACCACCGGGTCTGGAGTGAATGGATAATGCTCTGTAAAGCGTCTTTGAGTGTCCTGAAAAGCGCTATATAAAACTGATGCATTATTATTATTATTAAAATATCCAGGTGCACCTTGTAACTTTTTGGTTGGGGGTCCGTCATCTGCTTGTTTCTATGGAGATGTCACAGCTCTGTCTGGAACGTTCCACAGTATGACTTTAAACAGCTCTACGTTACATTTATTCAATTACAGGTGGTTTTACAGCTCAAAAATACCTAGAAAAACATGCACAATGCTCCTTTACCTTGAGATTTTGGTTTCACATGCACATACGATATCGACAAGAATCATTTTATGCTTTTCCCTGGTTGAGTGACAGTACATGTACGTGTCCTTCTGGCTTCTCACTTCCTGTCTTGTTTTTCACAGATGCAATCAGAAACAAGAGGTCGAGCCTTTGCACCAATCACAGCTCAGCTCTCCCCGACGAGAAGAAGGAGGAGGTCGGGAGGGGTCAGCCCAGGGAGCAGGACACGCCCGGGGTACACCTCTTACATATGGATTAGACCTGTGTTATTTCTATAGAGCAGGAGAGAAGTGTGTTGGAAGGTGTCTGTGGCAAATTGGATCCTTCAAGTGGAGATATGGTTTCAAAATGCTATTGTAGAACTCCAGAGGTCAACTATATGCATTTGAAAGTCCCTTATCAGGCTATTTTCTGATCTGTGTTATAATGTTGTTTTCTCACAAACAGACCTGGAGTTGTGTTTTGTTTAATGGTGCGTTGTGTAACTTTTCTGTGGAGGGTCCCTCAAATGCTTGTCTCCATGAAGATGTTTCACAGAATGGCATTAAACCTTTCTATCGTCATGAAGACCAAACCAAGTTAGATCTGTGGAGAGGCGACCCCACAGTCAGAATATCTCTTTTTCCAGGTATTTTTGAGCTATACAACCACTTTGACGGACCCTAAACCAGAAAAGTTACACAATGCACCTTTAATTCTTAACGTGAAAAGATAACCCCACCAAACATGTCAGACAATACCTCCACCACCAGCTCTCCTGCAGTAGATCGTCTCCACGTGTGTTGTTTATAGTGCAGTGTAACGGTCCTGTGTGTGTGTGTGTGCAGGAGAGAGCCTTGCGGGTGTGCACATACTCAGGCAGCAGCAGTGACACTGAGACTGAGCCAGATCCACCACCACGGAACAAGACTGGACCAGGTCAGACCACTCCCCCAACACTTCCTCCTCTGTCTCTAGTACAGTACAGTGTGTCAACACAGATTAGCTGTCATGCACATTTATGTGAGGAAAACGATATCAATGTGATAGCAAAGTGTGGCTGTACCTCCTCGTCAAACCTGATCTCATCAGATCTGAGCAGTGAGGCACAACTGGGCCTGGTTAGTACTTGGATGGGAGACCAGTGGGAACACCAGGTGCCACAGTAAGGCGCCAGTGGTAAAACTGTTGTTGTGTCCTTAGGCAGGTTACTTCACTCACATTGCCGAGTATGAAAATGGTGTGTGTGTGTGTGTGATAGTGGTCTGAGGGGCCGATATAAATTAGTGGCCTCATTTCTGTTAGTCTGTGAAGTGAATGAATAATGCTCTGTAAAGTGTCTTTGAGTCTTAATAATAATAATAATAATAATAATAATAATAATAATAATAATAATAATAATAATAATAATAATAATAATAATAATACATTTTATTTATTAGGCGCCTTTGTGGACACTCAAAATCGCCTTACAACAACAAAAACAAATGAAGAAGGACGATTAAAACATACAGTTAAAGCCTACAGTTAAAGTGAGACAGTATTTAATTGATTGATTGTGTTTAGTATTGTATTTAGTGTTGTATTTTATTAGTATTTAGTAAGGTATTAGACAGTATTTGAATTGACTGATTGTATTTAATTGACTTACAATTAGTTATCAGCTATATTATTGATTTTATTTTCATTTCTATAATAATACTGATGCAATAGTCTTATATAATGTTTTTCCACACACTCAAAATTGCTTTACATTCACTATTCATTATTCATTCATCATCACATTCTTATTATCCAATTTGGGTTAAGTGTATTGCCTAAGGATACAACAACAGTTTCATCACTAGGGCTCCACTGTGGGACTTAAAATCCCAGGCGGTCTCACATCTAAGAACTAACATCAGAACAGTTCAATTTATGCAGTTATGCAAAGTTAGAATACCAAGAACAGTAGATTGTAAAAAGAAAAGTTCGGATCAAAAGAAGAACTACCCATACTTATAATGTGCTCTTTCAAGAGTATAAACGAGTCATGTTTCTTTCAAATTTGAGCAATACTTGAACTTGTACCGAGATATTACAGAGACATATTCAAAGGATCGCTTTAATTGTCGCTGAAGTTTTACAAGTCGTCCAAAGAAAAGAGATGAAAAGAAAGCAGACAGTCTGGATGCCTTTTGCAGAAGAAGTTTATTACAATTCACAGTGGCCCCGGGGACTTTCAACACAGCACTGTCACCATAAACTGTTTAAAGAAGTGGACTAAGGGGCTCCAGTCAAATGAAGCTCATCAAGGCCTGCAGTTATAGGAGTGAATTTGTTACCTGAGCAGCCAGAGCCACACGCCTTGAAAAAAGTTTATAAAGACGAGTGGATCTAGAGCTGTGTCCTGTCTCCCTGACTTCAGAGGGCATGATTGACAGGTGGATTAACCAATCAAATAGAAGCATGCTCCGTTCACGTCAAAAACAAACATGGCTCCTTACACATAACAAAGGACAAAAATCAACATAAAGGCTGAAGAAACACTGTAGATTTTTACAGAATCAACAATCGAAGCACCAAACTGTTATTTATCTGAGGTAAAAGAAGTTCTATCTTTTGTTCTGAATGTTGGGAGAATTTTCGAGAGGAGATGCCTTTCACATTCCAGTACAAATTAGCGTCTGAGGTTGGATTGTCTCAAGTTTGGACAGAGGATTTTCACGCTCCATTGTCCGATTCTAGACGTTTCTGCATTCAAACAATTTAGAAGAGACGGGCTGGTCAGGAAAGTGAATTTAAAACTGGTTTCATATTAGTAATAGGAATTTATTTACGTGCAAAATAGGAAAATAAAAAAGCCAGGAGCTGGTGTGAGCTGGTTAATACGAACAACAACAAAAAAAGATCAGAATGTCGAGACTCACAGCAGCAGTTATAAACAGAGTGGTGACAATATTCGAGCCGTACTCACTTCCTGTCTGGAACCCGACGGCTAGCGGGTTAACTATGTCTATATACAGTCTCTGGTTATCAGCCATGGTATTGACATCGCTGTTACTATTTTCCGTACCTGTTTCAGAGCGGTTCTAACCGTGCTGAGCTGATACGACAACGTAACGTGTACAGATTGCTGTCCACTGACTGGTTACAGGAAATGTCATCATACGTGCGACGAAGCTCGAGGATCTTTAAATAATCACCCGCTGTGTGTAAAAAAAACACACCAACAACGTGACAACAGCGAGCGTGGTTTTGCATCTATTGTTGTGTTTACTGTACTGACTGCGGTGTGACACTAATAAAGTCGCTTTAAAATGTCACGGCAGTATTAACCCCGCTACTCCACCCACTTCCAGCTGGTAACGACTGCAGGGAAAAGCTTCACTGTGTAGTGCCGTGCTGTGCCGGTAGTGTAGTTGAAAAGCCCCAATAGTGAAGGCCATGTGTATAGTTTTGTTATTTTCCAACAATAATACTGTAAAATTATTGGCTATTTGAAAAAATATTGATATACACATTTTTATCTTTTTTTTTTTTACTTTTCTCCATTCAAATGTTATTCCTTTGTCAAGAATGTTTCACAGTATGACATTAAAGCTTTCTATGTCAATGGAGACCAAACCAGACCAAGTTACAGGTCAGATCTGTGGAGAGGCAAGTCCGCTCACAGTCAGAATGTTGTTTTGTTACTGTGGAACATTCCAGGTAAATAAAAGACATAGCCGTAGAAACCAGCAGGTGACAGGCCGCAAACCAAAAAGCTACACAGTGCACTTTTAACGGTCGCCTTTTGCCTCCACAGTGGACCAGAGCGATCAGACCCTGAAGAGGAGCAGCGTGGGTAAAGGCCTGTCCATTATGGACTATTACCATGAGGAGGTCTACCCCTGCCTGGAGGAGGGCAAGAGGCTGTCCCGCTACAGCCTGCTGCACCAGGAGGGGGCGCTGGACGGAAAACCTGCAGACGGCCTCACTGTAAGTTTTTGGTGTAACATCATGATGGAGCTTTGAAATTCACAAGTTTCTACACAATTTGGACGTCTTAGTCTGGCAGTTATATTTCGATCATAAGGATTTATATACTGGATAACAACAGAAGTGAGTGAGCTGAAGTGAACATTTTTACTGTACGATCTGTGTTTGAATATTTTTTGGTATTTATATGTAAAAAGGCATATTAGATTCAGAAGTTTCATTTACTTTTTTCCTAGTACTTTTTTTTTTTTTTGGCAGAATCACTTCGAGAGCTTTTGCCAGGCCCTTTTTTAGTCGCTCAATTGTATAAGCATCTCTTGAGCTCAAAGTAAGTCCGCTGTGTGCTCCCCGCCTGTAATTCAAGAGCGCTTTAGTCCCCGATAATCAGGAAGTATGTCATTAGCATGCTAGCAGTTGCAAACGTAACCGTGACGTCGAAACTCCACCTCTGAAAGTTGTGAAAAGTACTTTGGATAACTTTGAACCACTGCAATGTTTCAAATGAACTAGTTCTGTTTTTCACATTTTTTAGACAGTAAAAATCAGGTACACCACATTTAAGAGATTATTTTTGTTGATTTAAAGTGAGTAAAACAAATTTTTATGATTTTAATTTCAACGTAATTTGGTGGGATTATAGCCACTGTAAATAGAGATGATAGTTTTATACAAATCAAGAAGCAATATGCGAAGAAAAGTTGAAAATTTGATGAGTTCTTAACGTACTAATGACATCACATTGGGAGAATTATATCCAAAAATTTCCAAAAACTCCCCAAAAATTTACTCTTACGAAGCATATTTTTTCTGATAATGAAACATTATTTCAACAAAATAAAGGTGTTTTAGTTTTGTTTGCGTCCCTTAACTTGTTTTTTTTTGTGTAAGCCCATGTGACTCGTTTTTGGCACAATTTATCCTGTTCTTTTCTTCCATCCATCCATCTTCTCCCGCTTAATCCGGCTGGGTCGCGGGGGCAGTTTGCTGCCCAATCCTCATAGCACCTGACCCCCCCTATGAACCCCTCTGCAGGTGGTGAGCCCACAGAAGGGTGGACATCATGGTCCTTGTTAGTTCATAGGGGTGCGGGCATGTTTTGGGTTGATGGGGGAAACCGGAGTACCCGGAGGAAACCCATCCAGACACGGGGAGGAACATGCAAACTCCACACAGAAAGGCCCGGGTGACCCGGGGATCGAACCCGCAACCTTCTTGCTGTGAGGCCTGAGTGTTGCCACTCAGCCACCGTGCCACCCTGTTCTTTTCTTAGTTTAGGTTATTTTATGTACATATTTTAGCCTGTTTTGTTTAATTTACCTTGTACATTCCTTTTAATTAAATTACCTTATTTATTCCATTTTATATCTTGGTTATTTTGTTACTTCCGCAGCCCTAGCAGAGCTGGGTGGTAACAGAAAGGTTTAATGCCATACTGTGAAACATTCCAGACAAAGTAGTAAAAACATCTCCACGTAGAAAAGCGTTCGATGGACCTTCCAGCAGAAAAATTACACAATGCACCTAAAAATCTAACTTCTAAACCTAAAAAATGACCAAATTGGGAAAACAAGCCTGAAAGTTTTTTGCTTTCTCAACTACACTTTAGTGAAAAGAGTATTCCAAACTGTCATAGGCACTTTAATATATTATATTATATATATATATTTCTCTGGTATAAATTATAGATCTGGGGGTGGGGTTGTTTATGGGGGTGACCAGGCAGGACTTGGTTGGCCATTTCACGGTGACTGCTCCTCATTTGTCATTCAGCGCGCTTAAATACTCGTAGGCAAATTCCAGCTGACACCAGAGGGCAACCCGATCGAATGCAATTAAGCCCCTTTCGCTATATCAAAATCCACAAACAATTCCGAGGAGAAAAACATTGACTTTGGGGATGAAGTTGGAGCGCCGCTGTGAGAAGGCCCGATTCTTCTGATTCTGCCAGATTTTTTTTCCTCCAGTAAAATCAAAATTCAATATTCCACTCCACGCTTCTGCTGCGGTGGAGGTGATTATGCAAAAGGGCCTGACAGTGCCTCTGTCTCGAGATGGAAAACAGTCAATAGTTTTACATGTGGAGGACAGAGGGAGCTTGATTAAGATGTCGTGGGTGAGTACAGCTTGTTGGTGGTAGATAGTGAGCTCCTGAGGGACGGCATGCTCTGATTGGTCATTCAAAGTGATGAAGTTTCGGGTAACATTATTATTCAGACTCAGAAACAGGTTAGGTTACTTAAAGAGCCTGTGTTACGCTATTTTTGTGCTATGTTGTATGTTCTATAATGTAGTTTCCTCATCTCAAACAGACCTAGAGTTGTGTTTTGTTTCATTCACACATGTTTAACAGACTCCAGATTTAGGCTGAGTTCTTCTTTCAAACGGAAAACACTCTGTTCCACCTTGTGATGTCATGTGATGATACAGGAACTCTACTTTCTACCGAACGAAAGGTAAAAGGAGCTGGTAACTTGAAAACTACGGCTTCAAAACATCACAAGGTGGAACAGAGCGTTTTGACCATTGGAGATGTAAACAGAGTAATAATAAAGAGTTACTCAAAGATCTGTGAATAAAATAAAACAAAACAACTCCAGGTCTGCTGTTGAGGTGGTAAATCGTTCTAACATCATTTTGTGTAATATAGGAAGGGGGAGTATTATGCAAAATCGACTTTATGGAGCTTTCTATCATATTACAATGTTGTTCCATCAAAAACCTGCCTGAAGAGGGTTCAGATATTATCCATGCATGTTTGAGTAATCTAGCGATCTCTCATGGGCTCTATTCGAACCCTTCTTACAGTTAGCAGTGAGATTCTGTGCAATGCTCCACCCACAAGCCAACGTTACCCACGTTTCCCCAGGAAAATTCTACAAACAAAACTGTACACTGCAACTTGACAAACCTGCTGCTATGTGCAGTAGTTTTGTTAGCGGGATGCACGCTGATTGTAACGGGGTAACGCTCTGAAGGGGGGGTGAGCAAGGGTAGAGGGAGCATCAAAAACAAAGCTTTAACTTGTTATCTTTTGGATTCATATCCAACATATCTAGTAACTATAGTAGGTGATGAACCCCTAACCGAAAAGTAACATAGTCCACCTTTTAAGTTTTTTTTTTTTTCATAAATCCTAAATTCATGACTGTATTAGTCCTATAGTACAGTGGAGAGTAAAGTCATATTGCATCGCTGGCGTTTGACCTGGTGCTCCTTTCTGACAGTGAGCAGCTCTGCCCTTCACCACAATCCCTTTTAAGCACTGTGATCATTTTTCCATGACCTTCCTGAAATCGAATCTGACCAAAAGAGAATTTCAATCATGTCTTGTATGGGACTGGGGACTGGGCCCAATCAGTGTCCACTGTTGCTCCTGGGCCACAAGTCAGTCTAGTTTTCTTCAGGTGCGCTTGTGTTTTCTCATATCTGTGACTCAGAATGCATCTCTGTCCTGGTCACGCTCCATGTTTCTAAAGATGGATAATGCTGCTGGAATATTAAGTGGAAAGGCGAGTGTCTTTCTTAAACCAACTGTATGTAAGATCTGGTTTTAAATTCCACAAACATGACCTAACTATTTCTCTGTAGATTTGAGGTAAACATGTTCAAATCAGGTATAGGTTTTACTGATAACAACTGTAAAGCTGATATATTCTTAGGGTGCACTCACACTGACCCTGTCAGCCTGTGCCCAAGCACAGAACGCCCTAAAGCTGTGGTACGTTTGTCCAGTGTGAGCGCCCAGGACCAAAGCACGGCATGTACATGCTCATGTACACGCTCATGCACCACTTTACTTTACGCCCTGTGTGTGCTCATGTTCTGTTCCAAACACGTTTTACAGCTTCTGTCCTCACTCCTCCACACTGTTATAAACCCTTGGAGGAGCACGTATAACAGCAGGACTCTCATCTGTCTCTCTGTTTAATAGATATTTCATGTCGCTGGACGTGGCTCTGCTTGTGCAGGTGTGAGTGCAGAACATAGAACTCACATCAGTCATGCCTAAGCACAGCACAGCTCTAAAGTCCTACTGTGAGTGGGCCCTAAATTACAAAAACACTGGGCGATGGCCAAGCTATTTATGTTTTAATCTGGTGTTTTGTTTCAGTCTAATCAGAAAGCAGAGCCTCACATGAGACTCTCATTTGGGTTGCCAGTTCCAAGCTGAAATCCAGTTGGTTTAAACCTAAAAAGTTTAAACTCCCTTCCCCTGAGAATGCAGCTACATACAGCTCCTTTCAATAGTGAAACAGATATTTGTATTATCATTTTCAGTGTATACTTTCTATTGAAAAGGTGCTGAAATAATGTTACAGAACTGCATTGTAAACACAATTTGTGTGTGTGTGTGTGTGTGTGTGTGTGTGTGTGTGTGTGTGTGTGTGTGTGTGTGTGTGTGTGTGTGGGTGTGTGAGAGAAACGGTAAACAAAACAGGACTGACTTCATTTGGAAGTTTTTTTTTCTTTTTTTTTTTTAACTATTTCTCATTCAAATAAGGCAGAATAAGCCATGATGTCAATATGAAATTCTAAGTTTAAACGTCTCTAGTTTCAGTTGCCCAGGATAGATTCAAGGTCAAACAAAGGTCATGTGGACATGGTTGAATCTGCGTCTAACCACTAACCTTCTGGTTTGTGGGCAAATGCTGTACCACTAGGCCTTAGCCACTCAGTCAAACCTTCCTTTACAGTCTCCAAACCCACAGTATCGCTACACAAGCTCCAAGAATGCACTCAGCACAACAGTTCCATCACTTACACACATACTGTAGAATCCATATGGAACTTTAGAGCTTTATGATGCCGTGACATTTACAAAGACAATATGCACTCACACCATAAGCCAAATATGAGGTTCATTTTCTCCAAACTTTTTAACGCCGTGAAGTCTTCCATTATGATGGATGAGCTCTGCTGAAGCCACTTACCCACATTATTAATTAATTAATTAATTAATTAATTAACCATCTTCTGTCTGTCACCTGGACGCCTGCATGGTCCGTCCTCGTCAATGGAGACATTGTTTTCGTCACCTGCTTGTTTTTATGGATATGTCATTGCTCTGTTTGGAATGTTCCATAGTGTGACATTAAACAGATCTGCCTTACATTTATCAATTAAGATGGTTTTATAGCTCAAAAATACCGACAAAAACAGACATTCTGACTGAGTCATCTCTCCACAGTTGTGACCTGTAACTTGGTCTAGATTGATGTCTGTGAAGATAGAAAGGTTTAATGCCATATTCTGAAAAATTCCAGACAAAGCAGTAACATCTCCCAAAGTATTTGACGGACCTTCTGGAAGAAAAGTTTCAGCATGCACCTTTTAATTTCTTAATTTTTTAACTTTTCAGCGCGCTGCAGTCTCCATTATGATGGATGAGCTCTGTTGAACCCACTTACCCCACATTACGGCATCTATCTCTCACCTGTACAGCTGCATGGTCCGCTGTCGTCAATGGAGAATTGGACATTGTCTTAACCTGCCCAGTTTTTTTTCCCCTCCTTTTCTTTTGTTCTTTTTTTCTGATTTAGGAGGCTCTAATAACCTTTCACAAACGCTCAGGAGAGTGATGTAGAAGCTCCATAGCCTGCACCGGACCCCCATTCATCATCCTGACAGCACCTGACACCGCCGCTAACACCCGCTAACGCTAGCCCCTCCCCCCCACCCCCCTGCCAGCGTTAGCCCAGCTCTCCCCCCGCTCTACCCTTCACTCCTCTCTCGCACTTTTGCCTCTCTCTATTTTGGGGGTACAGCTCTGTTTACAGTACGGAGAGGTGAAGCCACGGGTGAGGGAAGAACCAACGCAATGTTTTCTATCCTTGAGATTTGGAACTTGAGTTGGGACAGACAATCGTTGCTAATTCGTTTTTGTATATGCGATGCAAGATGTAATTTAGGAACACAATTATTATGACTTGGCAAAACGGGCAACTTTAATTCAATGTGTGGCAATATTTTTACATTAAATTTTCCTTCCAGCAGGACGGGTCTATAATGATTCAGTGCTTTCTGTTTGAAAGTGCCTTGTGTAACTTTTCCGGTGGATCGTCCGTCAAATGCTTTTGTCCAAGAATATTAGAAGTCTGGAATGTTCCATATTAAACCTTTCTATCTGCATGGAGATCAAATCAGACCAAGTTAGAGGTCAGATCTGTGGAGAGGCGACACCGCTCATCACCAGAATGTCTGTTTTTCGAGGTATTTTTGAGCTCTAAAACTGCCTGTAATTGAATAAATGTAAAGTAGAACTGTTTAATGCCATACTGTGGAACATTCCAGATAAAGCAATGACATTTCTATAGAAACAAACCAAACCAAGACATGTGACTTCTACTTCTTTACTCTCCCTCCTCCTCCTATTGGGGCAAAACAAACAAAATTAACATTGAACCTTAACACCACACTAAGGCATAAACCTGATCTGTCTCCATGGAGATACTGTTCTGAAGTATGGTTTTAATGGTGCATTGTGTAACTTTTCTGGAGGCAAATGCTTTTGTTCTGGAGATGTCATTGCTTTATCTGGAATGTTCCACAGACCAAATGGCTAAGAGAACAAACTAGAGCAAGTTAGAGGTCAGATCTGTGGAGAGGCGACCCCACTCACAGCCAGAATGCCTGTTTTTGTAGGTTATTTTTGCACTATAAAACGGAATAAATTTAAGGTAGAACTTTCTAAGCAGAGCAATGGCATCTCCATAGAGGAGAAAAGTTACACAATGCACCTTTAACTTTATTCTCTCTTCTTTCCATGGACTCATGCAGGTGACATGCCAACTCCAGAAAGTTACATACTGACCAAACAAATCGTTATGGTTGTTATCAGCGGGCTTGCCTTTCCGCAGACCTGATTTCATAATAGACCTGTTCAGACACGTATGCATTTGACCGTGATGATTTTCTATTAGGATATTCATTGGGCGGCCAGTATGTGCACCTCGGCGTGACTAATCATGAGCAAATAAGAAACAACAATTAGCACAGAGCTGTCAATCAAAGTCTCCACCCACCAGCCCGTGTTTAATTGGCCATGAACTGAGCAATTAATGAAGACTTCAATTCCGTTATGAGAGCACAGATTGTGATGGGAAATCCAACTGCCTTCTTCACAGAAATGTCTATATTTTGGTATCTGTAAAGAAAAAATGGTGATAGGTTGTGGATAAGTCTTCAATAAGGCTCCAAGAAAAATTGTAATCAAATTGCAATCTGAATACCACACCATACCATGCCAACTTTATTTATAAAACACTTTAAAAACTTTACAGCCGGCCAAAGAGCTGCAACAGAGAAAAGACAAGGACAGTACAACATACAATATAAACACGATACAACTACTAAAAGAACATACAAAACAATAAGATACTCAACAAGAAATGAACATGTTGAAAGCTAGTGAAAAAAAGTGCGTTTTCAGGAGTGATTTAAAATTGTTTATGGCAACTGGTTCCAGAGCCATGAAGCAGCAACAGAAAACACACGGTCCCCACAAAGCTCAGGTTTAGTCTTTAGGACGGCGCTAGAGCTGGTGCTGACCTGAGAGTGTCAGAGGGGCATAAGTGAGGATCAGGTCAGAGGCAGGAGAGCGCTAGGCCATACACTTAAAAGTAAATAAAATAATTTTTAAATCGACTCTAAAACACTCTGGGAGCCAATGGAGAGAGGCTAAAATAGGGGAGATGCTCTCGTGTTTCCTGTTCCAGTTAAAAGTCGAGCCGCTGAGTTTTGGACCCGCTGCAAACGGCAAAGTGCATTTTGACACCAACATAAAGAGCATCACAATAATCCAGTCTGGTGGCACAAATGCATGAATGACACTTTGGAAATGAATGAATGGACACAATTGGCAAATTGCAAAGGCTGTAATTTTTTTCCTCCACACAAAATTTCTATCTAAAAAAACAGCTAAATCTGTAGTGAACATGTCTAAAAATGTGATTCACTTTCACTATTTCTATCAGTTTTCCTCGATTTGTGGTGAACAAAACACTAAGAATATATATACAGGGCTCTACAGTGCACCCATTTCACTCGTTAAATATTTCGTCGTGCGAACGAGGAAAATAAAACTGCTTCTGCAGCCACAGTAAGGAGAGCTGCGCACAGACGTAACGTGACAAGTTAAACGTTCTAAATGTATCAAACATTAGGGGCGCACTCACACTAGGACTTTAGAATCGTGCCCAAGCCTGGATCGCCCCTAAAGCGCCGCACGCTTGCTCAGCCGGATTGCTGACCCCAGCGTACGAGCTCCGCGTGTGGCCGATATCACTCATACGAACAACCTCTGCTTCAAAACACACCCACGCCCAGCTTCAACGAGGTAGCGTCCCGCAGCAGAACCCACACCTGTCCCACCACTCAGTAAACACCCCCACGCCGCTGGACTTCCTTCTCCGCTAAAGTGAGAGCTTTGTCTTGGTCTTGTCTCGGACTCAAGGTCTGAATACTGAGTGTGATCATATTTCATTACGGCCGCTGCTGTCGCCAATAAACTTGTACCGGTGTGCGTGACCGCGTGGGACGTTTCTCTGCGGTCTGTGCGCTGGAGCCCGCAGACATACTGTGCGGCCCGTCAGCACAGGCACCGCAGCGCGCGGCTTGTTCACAGCGTGCACCCTCGTGTACCAACGTGCGACACAGGGCAGGTTAAGCATCCCACTTGTCCTTCCGCCTCACGTCAAATAAGCCAATACAAATTTTCTGTCAGTGTCCGCACAGAGCAGACCCACAGCACAGAGCAGGCGATATGTGGGCTGAAGTTTGCCTAAGAAAATGCCAAATAAATCTGTCACAATGTGCGTTTTGTTTGGTAAATGTGCAGAGGCTAAAAACCACTGGAAAACCAGTAAGAGAATGTAACTTCACCTAGGAATTTGAAAATACAGGTTTAAAAATCTTACCTATGTTTTTCACTTTGAAACAGTTTTGTGTAAAGTGCCAGTGGAAGTTCTTTTAAAGAAGAGGTTCTCAAACTGTGGGTGAAGGTCCAAAAAGGGCCACAGAGTGTTCAAGTGCAGTACAGTTCGTTTGGCTTATTTTAAGTCTAAATATTAATCGGATAAAATTAAGATATATAAAAACATTGCGATCATGCAGGAAAAGTACAGTCATTCTTTTGTTTTTTGTATTAAATTCATTCAAATAAGTTGGTGTGCGCAAGTTCTGCACTGTAATAATCGTTCGAAATGAAAACCTACTTGTGCCCCCATTTTTTTTTCTGTGCTTTTAAAATGTTGAGCTTTAGGGGCACGTGTGCTCCTGAAAAAAAAAGTTAGCATAGAGCCCTATATATAGTATCTATAGTTAGAATCTGTGACACCCTTGGATCATTCTGTTACAATTTGGACATTTTTAATCACAATATTCATCTAAAATAATAGAATAAAATAAACAAGTCCACTGATTTCCATGTTAGAAAACTGTGGTGCACAACAACAGTTTTTGCCACTGGCGCCCCACTGTGGCACCTGGAATTCCTTGTGGTCTCCCATCCAAGTACTAACCAGGCCCGGCCCTGCTTAGCTTCTGAGATCTGACGGGTTCAGGCTTTGACGAGCCGGATTTGTATGGAAAATGTTTTTCTTAAAGCTTAAAAATGTAAAGTATAAAAAAAAGAAAAACTGCACAATGCACCTTTAAAGCTGACCAAAGTTACAGGTCAGATCTGTGGAGAGGCAACACTGCTCACAATCAGAATGTCAGTTTTTCCTAGGTATTTTTGAGCTGTAAAACTATAAAATGTAATAAATATAAAGTAGAGTTGTCTAAAGTCATACTGTGGAACATTCTAAGCAGAGCAGTCATATATCCATTGAAACAAGCAGGTGACAGATGGACTCTCCACCAGAAAAGTTACACAATTCACCTTTAAAATGACAATTATGTATTTTTGCCAATCACATTTCACTTGAAAACGAGTGTGTCTGAATGATGGAACAATACAATAATGAGCGCACAGCTAAACCTAATAGAACTGTAATTTTCCTTGTCTCAATTAAAACGCCTATTGAGCGCTGCAGTGTCATCTGAACTCCAGCAGTAATGGGTCTCTTTGGGAGTTCGGACACACTCGCTCCAACATTTCCACCATTTTGCCTCCCTCGCCCAACAGCAAATATTTTTCTCTCAAGATCTCTGCTTCTCCAAGATATATTTCCCCTCCCGCTGGCGGCCCCCGTGGGTCCGGAGTTTCATCGCGGAGAGGCTGAGTGGTTTACACCTGGGATGGAGTACAGAGAATGCAGTTAGGGCACAGAGGAGAGCTACCAGCCTCCAGGCCAGAGAGATCCTGGACCAGCCTTAACTCCTTGCCCACACACTTGTATTGTCAAGCTGCAGACTTTCCTGGAACTTAGAGAAATAAGAGTTAGTAGCGGCTTTACTTTTCATATGTTTGGGCTGATCAGTGTCAGTGAGTGGATTAGCGACATTAGCAATGGAGTGCAGAAAGCAACACTGTCTCCACGGTTAACATGAAGTTGCAAAACTACTGTAGCTAGTGATGCTGTCCAACAGTCGCCGTGTGATGAAATAAGTTCTGCTGCTGAATGAACATTAGTGAATGAGATACGTCTTAATGACCCATATGTGGTAAGTGCAGGTGAAGAAATGGCCCAAACTCCAGTGGTCGGACATCCGTTCATACCTGATGGTCACACCTATCCCCGCCCCCCTTTCTGCAGACACATGCACAGCAGAGCGCCAAGTGACATATTCAATAATAATAAATTATAATACGGTAAAAAACCAGGCATTTATTTAAGACCAGGCAGCAATTAGGAGTGATTAATTCCTTCCTCACAAAAATCTTGTTCAGCAGAACTGTGAAAATACAGTACTCAAATTCTTTTAATCAGTATGACTAGAATTTACAGTTTTTACGGTGCACCTCGGAGGACATGTCGGCGTTTCCGGCATGATTCCTGCCGCCTTTCCTCGCCCCTTTGCCACAACTTTCCTCTTTCGCCACAGCGGCTATGATGACATTGCTGCTTCCTCCGAATTGCCAAACTGAAGTAATATTACCAAAACTCCTAAAACTGCTTCCATTTCCTGCCCGCTATGTTGTGCCATCTTTTTTTTTTATGCCGCTTTGAAATAAGGATTTCACAGCAACGTCATCTGTTGGGACACTTTTTCAGTGAAGGTGAAGGTAAGCGGATGCAGCGCAGAGAATACAGACCCTTTTAGGGCGGAAGTGATTTTAAAAAACCCGTGCGCATTTTGGCAGCAGAAGTGTCATTGTTCCCCGTTCATTCTGATTCATTCAGATTGAACAGGGACTGAAGAAGACGGAGATAAAAACATTTCCAGCACCAAAATATCTGGTTGTTCGGTGTGTGGTTGTCAGAATCGATATTCTACCGGTGGACTAAAGTTTGAAAGCTTTACTCACTGATCGTACAAGGATCTGGCAGTTGAACCCCATTTGTCAAAGTTGGTTTGTTGAGGAAATATTCTGGATCTTTTGACGATAATCCTTTTGCAGAGCTCAACAAGCTGCTGACTTCTGCCGTACTTCTGTTGCCTAAATGCGAGCGCAACCAAGCCTACGTCATCACTGTTTACTGACAATAAAAGGGTCTATAGCCCATCCATCCCGAGTCACACAACCAGTCTGGTAAAGGCAGGAGTGAACTGAAGTCAAACTGCTGCTCTTTCAACTGTAAACATTGTCCACTCTGTGGTGCTTCTTACTCATCATATCATGGTATGAAAAGCACAATAAAGGAGAAATGGGAGTTTGAGCAGCCTCCTCGGCAGCAGCCAGAGCGACTCCTGGGGGTGTCGGCATAGACCGTATACAGACCATAGACCGTATATATACATGTATATACGTGGACTAAGCTATCCCGTTAGCCGCCATGTGCCAAATAGGAAGTGCGCCAGGAGGCTCTTCCGGCTCCTTCTCTCCCTTTTTCCCATTGACTTATATTGAGATCTTATCGCTCCTCTCTCTGTACCTGTTGCTGTGAGCCTCGTCATTTTGGTCTTAAAATGTTCGTATGAACCCGCTCTACATGATTCTGATTTTTTTCCCCTCTATTTTGTCTGTCCTAATCCTATTCATAACATAGAGCCTGGCTCCAAATTCGCTCCTGTAACCATTAGCATCGCGAGCCTCATTTGCACGGCGCTAAGCGCTATGGGTGACGTCATACTTAGTCCACTTCTTTTATACAGTCTATGATACAGACGTGGCGAGTTAATTAGACTTGGCATTTATTTGGAATGGGGACCCGGCGGTTAATTCAAACCTGACAATTATTTGGTATTTTACTGTATACTTTTTTGTTGACAAGTTAGCATAAATTGCCTAAAACTTCTCTCTCTTCAAAATGTGAAAACTGAATTATTTACTTTTAAAAAGCAGTCCAAAATTATTTATCTTACTTTCTACATTCCGAGCATTGTAATTATTCACTGCGATGAGTATATTTAAGCGGTTTACACAATGCTCAGAGCAAAGTTTTGCTGTGACAATAAAGCTAAAAACGACTAGACTAAATAAGGACTAAAATGCTCACTAATTAGATCAGATAATCAGAGCTGTTTCTGTCAGTAGTGGGGCTGTTACTGCTAGCTGCTAACTAGCTACTTAGCATTCTGCTCAGTGTGTTGCTAATTTTCATGAAACGATAAGCACGGTCGAACCAGTAATCAAACTGAATGGAAATTTTAATTAACCTGACTCTAGCTCAAGATTACAGTAAACATTTCATAGAAGCAATGCTTTTTTATGAATGTAAAATAATAATGGCCTGAAAAATATCTAGTTTAAAAATAAAAATACTAAATAATAATAATAATAATAATAATAAGAATAATAAGAAGAAGAAGAAGAAGAAGAAGAAGAAGAAGAAGAAGAAGAACAATAATAAAATGCTAGTGTGAACCATGAAACAGAAAGTTAGCTCATTTTTGACCAAAGCATTGTTGTTAAAAAAAATCCTACTATTTTTTTTTTTTTTTTTCAAATAAATGTTGTAAAAGCTCCTGCCAAAACTAGCCACCTCACAGCCAAGAACTGAGTGGTCCCAGACTGCAGCACCCCTAGTGGCTGCTTCCCGCCCCGCAGTCATTCCTGTGTACACCATTAGCTCACAAAAGGTGTGCCCCCACAGCTAGCTCTCTGAAGCGTCCTCGGAGACGGAGAAATCTGTGGAATATTTTTGGAAAGGCCGAGATGACACAAACAAGAGTCTATGTTTAGTCTGTTTGCAAGCGCATCGATCATTAGCGCCGCTGGGGGTTATGCGGGTTAGCGGTCAGTGCGGATCTAAGCACGTCATAAAAAGACGATAGATGAAAGAAAGAGGAAATCAGCTGCTGTCAGAGCAGCGTTATGTTGGGTTTGCTAGCTTGGAAAACATGGATTCTTCTTATATATTGCTATATTGCTAATCCATCACTACAGTTGTAATAGTGTCGATCAGTTAGCATGTGCTTTATTGTCTTGATTAAGCAGATATTATATGCTATGTTGTATTGTATAACTTGTCTGGTGGAAGGTTTGTCAAATGCTTTTCTCCATGGAGATGTTATTACTTTATTTTATTTATATTTTTTATTATTTTTCTATTTGATTTTATGTGCATATACATATGTAGGGCTGCAGCTATTGATTATTACAGTAATCGATTATTTTGTTCAAATAATTGAGTAATCGTTTGTTAATGCCGCATCTACTTTACACACGTTAAGTACACACCACGTGCATTTATAGATACACGTGTTTTGGAAATGAAAAACGTAATTATCACTAGGCTAAGGTTGACTTACCTCGTGGTTTCTTTTCCACTTGATGTAACGTATGGGTGCTTTCTGTTTCTATATGTTGTAGCATCAGTGTTGAGAAGGTGACTTTTAAAATGTAATCCCCTACAGATTACAGATTACATACCCCAAAATGTAGTTTGTAACATAATCCATTAAATTACTTCAAGTGAGTAACGTAATCTGAATACTTTGGATTACTTGATATTATTGTCATGATTTTTAAAACTACATGAATGTAGCAACCAACTCCTGCAAACTCTTGTTTGGTTTTAGACCTGGATTAGTCCTGGTTTTAGATCTGGTTTAGACCTGGTTTTAGTCCTGGTGTTAGTTCTGGTTTAGAGGTGCACAGGAGGAAACGCAGCGTACGCGACAAGGCACGATCCACGCACGGTGTGTGCGGCGTACGGGAGGAGATGAGGGGTGAGCGGTGTACCAGGGATGAGGGGTGCGCGGCTACCAGTGGAGATGAGGGGTCCGCGGCGTACGGGAGGACATGAGGGGTGCGAGGCTACTGGAGGAGATGAGGGGTGCGCGGCGTATGGGAGGGGATGAGGTGTACGGGAGGAGATGAGGGGTGCACTTTTATTATACATCTATGGGCACCGCGCTGTTTTGTGTACAGTGAAGTGCAGTGGTCGTGCGGAAACTTTACCTCTACCGCAAAAGGTTTTGGCCATCGTAGAGTGTATGAAAATAAAACGAAGCATCGAGGCAAAAAAAAAATAATCGATGCATTTTTCTACTCGATTTAATCAATTAACTCGAATCGTTTCAGCCCTATACATATGCATATACATCTGATTATGCCTTATTCAACACCTGTTTCTTGCTCTCTCTTTGCTATTTATTTAGAATTTATTTTTACCACTTATACTTCTTACTTTTTGTTATTATATTATATTATGATGTGTGAGCTCCTGTGTCCAAATAATTTCTCTTGTGGATCAATAAAGTTGTCTAAGTCTAAGTCTAAACAGAGACCAAACCAGATCAAATTACAGGTCAGATCTGTGGAAAGGCGAGCCCACTCACAGTCAATCCCTGTTTTTTTTTGTTTTTTTGTGTGTGACATTTTTGAACTATAAAACCACTATAATAGAGTAAGTGTAATGTAGAGCTGTTTAATGCTTTCAAATACTGTGGAACATTCCATGCAGAGCAATGACATATCCATAAAAACAAGCAGGCGTCTGACCCTTCACCAAAGTTACACAAGGCATATTTGAAATCTGCAGTTTTGAAGTAGATTTCTATCATTTCCTCCATAAACATCAAAATCGCTCACTGCAAATATGTTCTAAAGTGTGATTCTTGTATTGGTTTGTCAGTTCTTATTTCATCTTTACACCAGTACAGTCTGAAGGTTTGCTCGCCTGGAAAACAGCTCAGATGGATTCTTCTTACTGTATATACTGCCTGGTCTTCCATCACTAAAACCATTTTTACAACATATATTAATTTGCATATTTTAAGCAGCTCTTGGACCTTTTACGCCCTCGGTTGGCATGTTTTTGTGATTTGTTATCCATACGCATACATTAGCAGCTCAAAGCCAGTGTAAAATTCTGGACAGAACATTTAGAACGTGTTATTATTTCCTCTGGAATGTTCCACAGTATGGTATTAACCTGTGCATTTTCTATTCATATTATTACAGGTGTTTTTATTGCTCAAAAACACCAAGTTTACTGGTCACCTGGTTGTCACCATGGAGAATACTAAATTTTATGCCAGTTTGTAGAACATTTCAAGCAAAATAACATCTTCAGGGAGAACAAAAACTCTCAGACCTTCTGCCTAAATACTTGCATAGAAGCTTACCTTTTTAGTTTGATTTGATTTGCTAAGATAACCATGCCCACTCCTTTATACTATAGTGTACAAGTTTTTCCTTGATGATGTAGAAAGATGTGTCCTGAAATCCAACTTTTTTATAATCCCATGCAGTTGTTTAGTCACTTAATTCTATCTCTTGGTTACAACTGTTGCCACACCAGCCAATTACAGGGGTTGTTATTGATAAAAAAAAAAAACTAATTTGGTGATGACCTGCTTGTCACCATAGAGATGAGCAAATTTTATGCCCATTTGTAGAACATTCCAACCAAAACACATCATAAGGGAGACTAGACAGCTTAGAATAGAAACCATCCATCCATTTTCTTCCGCTTATCCAAGGCCGGGTCGCAGGGGCAGCAGGCTAAGCAGGGACTCCCAGACTTCCTTCACCCCAGACACTTCCTCCAGCTCCTTTGGGGGGGGGGGGCCTCCTCCCAGTGGGGCATGTCGAGGGAGCTTCAGACCTTCTGCCTAAATACTTGCATAGAAGCTTACCTTTTTAGCTTGATTTGATTTGCTAAGATAACCATACCCCCTCCTTTATACTATAGTGTACAAGTTTTTCCTTGTTGATGTAGAAAGATATGTCCTGAAATACAACTTTTTTACAACCCCACATAAGTCAATTACAGTTGTTTTTATTGCTCAAAATATCTAGTTTAGAACATTCCAACCAAAATAACACCTTCAAGGAGAATAGAAAGCTTCAGACCTTCCGTACTAACCCCTTTATACTGTATTATGCAAGTTTTTCTTTGTTGATATAGAAAGATATGCTCTGAAGTACAACATTTCAACCATAACCATGCTAACCCCTTTATACTATATTTTACAAGTTTTTCCTTGTTAATATATTAAGGTCACAGCTGCTATTTTAAGATGTTTTTATTGCCCAAAATACCTAGTTTAATGGTGATCTGTTTATCACCATGGACATTAGCGACCTTCCACCTAAACACTTCCATAGAAGCCTTCCCCTTTAGCTTGATTTGACTTACTAACCTAACCATGCTAACTCCTATCTATCTGCTTACTATATTCTAGACATTTTTCTCTGTTGATATAGAAAGATTTCTTCTGAAATCCAACTTTTTTACGAGCATATGCAGTTGTTTAGTCACTCTTTTATATCTCTCGGTCACAGCTGCTGCCACATCAGCCCTCATCATTAGCGTGTTTGCGATGACACCGCTCGGGCTAATTGAAGCTGCCAGATTGCCTATGTAGTAGTTTGGTCTTAACACGTCCCCAGTGTAGAATGTTCCGCGCTATGCTAATCTACACACTGCACTGTCGCACAACGCAGGTACAAAAAAAATCGGGTTGTTTTATCGCACTATCCGAGCAGGACAGTGGGTGAGGCTTTTCCCCAGACGTGCATTGGGTCCTTGCATTATACATGGTTGTGCTCTCCAGTGGCGTCACGGTTATTGCTTTGTACATCAGCAAACTGGCAGTGGCCCATTGTCAGTACAGGACCACAACAGCAAGTTTTGTAGAACTTGCAAGCACAAGTATCTAATGTGATAAAGGTCCTATTGGTGTTGGACAAAGTACTTAATGTTGTTACTAAAGTAAAAGTACAGCTACAAGGGCAAAAGATTAAGCAAGTAAAAGTATCACATGAAAAAGTCTATTGAACACTTAAAGCATTTTGTGTTTTTATGCATTTGGCTTGCTCAAAGTTGGGACATTAACTCAAATTAAATGGTCTCAAAACCTGAAGAAATGTGCTTTTTCCTTTTCAGTCCAGATCTAAAATGTAGTGGAGTAGAAAGTACAGATACACACTCTAAAAGTAAAAAGAATCCACTGTAAAACTGACTCAAGGACCAAGGACAAAGGACAGATACCTAAAATTTGGACTTTTACTTTTGTACTTCATTATTTTCCACCACTGTTTTTGGGTCATATATTCTTGAATTGTCTGGCAGTGTCTTTAATGTTGTTTAGTTTTAAAGTAAAGTACAGATACCTAAAAATTGTTCTTGGGTATTGTACTTTTACTTTTGCACTTTGTTACATTCCACCACTGTGTCCTATGTTACGCAAAATTAATTCTTGTGAGCTTAAGTCATGTTCTAATGTTGTTACCTCCTCAAAAACAGACCTGGAGTTGTGTTTTGTTTCATTCACACGTTTGACTAACCCTTTATTATTAGTCCAACACTTAAAATGATTTGTTCCACCTTGTGATGTCATGAAGCAGTAGTTTTCAAGTGAACACCTCCTTTTACCTTTAGTACAGTAGAGATGGGCAATTTCAGATCTGAAATCATCCAAATGATTCTAGTGAAGGTGTTTGGAGTTTAAAATCAAGCACTTCCTGTATTACCACATGACATCACAAGGTGGAAAAGTATGTGAATGAAACAAAAAAACACAACTCCAGGTTTGTTTGTGCTGAGGAAACATTAGAACATCAATCAGAAAACAGCCTCATATGGACCCTTTAACTATCAGTAAAAGTTCAACCATTGGTCAGTCCATTTCCTTATTTTTTAGTGTACTGGAGAAATAATTATGCTGTGGGAATTCAAAATAGTTGGCCCATTGTAAGTATGAGAGTTTTATTATAACCTGTTGGCCTGACTACCTTATGTGATAACTATCAGTAGCACTTCACCTCTTGGTCAATCCATTTGCTTATTTCTTAGTGTACAGGAGCAATAATAACGCCATAGGAATTCAAAACACCTCGTGGAATAGCAAAATGCAATCTCCAAAAGTTTGCTTAAAGTTGTTTTCTCATTTAAAAGTTAGGCTGAAGACATTCAGGCAATTTCGGCTGTTTGCAGAAGCACAAAAACTACTTATGGGAATTGAGATTAATTTGTGGAATAGTGAAATGCAATTTGTCTTTTACAAATGGTTACGTTTTTTTTTCCTGTTGAAAATTTCATAAACAGCATTTCCCGATTTTTTCGAGGATAAAGGTACACAGTTGAAAAAATAAAGACTGTAAAACAAAATTGAGACAAAGACAAACCTGTAACCTATGGGCTGATATGGGTTTTTTTTAGCCGTTACAATATCCGATATTTGCCTGCTGTTGTGGTCGATAACAGATTTTTGCAGATACCAACATTAATTCAATTCAATTCAATTTATTTTGTAGCGCCCAAAATCGCAACAACAGTAGCCTCTAAGGGCGTTCCAAGATATGGATGAGTAAAACATACACACAGACATATCAAAACAGGAATAAACAACATTCATGTAAAGCAGCAAATGAAACATGGTCCAGTCATCCCCTGTCCTTAGACCCTCCTTCTCAGCAAGGAAAAACTCCAAAAAACCCAGGGTCCTGGGAAAAAGAAGAAACCTTGGGGAGAACTACAGTGAAGGAGGGATCCACTCCCATGGACGGACAGGCTATAGATGTCCAGGCCCGTGGGCCAGTTCAGTATGACCACAGCTACCCAGGTGGGGAAGGAGCCGGGCGAGGAGGAGGAGAAGAGGGGCGAGGAGGAGGAGCCGGGCGAGGAGGAGCCAGGCGAGGAGGAGGTGCCAGGCGAAGAGGAGGAGCCAGGCGAGGAGGAGGAGAGGTCCAGCTGCCATCAGGCGTCTGAAAGAGTTCCACTCCACAGGGGTGGGACAGGGGACAACATGTGAATAGCAATGAACAAACTACAGATGAGAACATAGTGAGTGATGCTGATGAGAAAATAGGAGGAAACAGAGGACAGTGCTCAGGTTGCCACACTTCCCCAGCTTGTTATCTCCTGCGGCAGCTTATCTTAGTGACATCAACTAAGTAACCTGGTCATAAGCTATTCGAAGAGGAAGGTTTTAAGCCTGGTCTTAAATAAAGAGACTGTGGGTGCCTGTTTAACATCAACAGGGAGTTGATTCCATAACAAAAGGAGCTTGGTAACTGAAGGCTCTCCCCCACTGTACTTTTAGACACTCTAGTAACCACTAATAATCCTGCATTCTGAGAGCGAAGTGCTCTATTTGGCTGATAGGGGACAATGGCATCCTGAAGATATGATGGGGCCATATTGTTTAAGGCTTTGTATGTCAGGAGGAGAACTTTGAATTTAATTCTAAACTCGACAGGAAGCCAGAGAAGTGATTTTAACACAGGACTGATGTGATCACGCGTCTTTTAGTTCCTGTTAGGTCTCTGGCCGCTGCATTTTGGACCAACTGGAAGCTTCTTAAAGTACCTTTAGTGCAGACGGTGAGCAGAGAATTACAGTAATCTAGTCTGGATGTAACAAATGCATGGATAAGTTTTTCAGCATCATTTTTAGGCAAAATTTTTCTGATTTTAGTTATGTTTACGCAGGTGAAAATATGCAGTTTTACAAGCTTGGTTTATATGAGCTGTGAATGAGAGATTTTGGTCAAATACGACTCCAAGGTTTTTACAGTAGAGCTAGAGGCTATACTCACATTGTCAAGTGAGATTATCTGGTCTGACAGAGAATCTCTCTGACCTTTAGGACCCGACAACAATGACCTCTGTTTTTTCAGGGTTTAAGAGGAGGTAATTCAGGGTCATCCAGGTTTTGATGTCCTTCACACAGGCACTGAGCTTATCGATTTGATCGGTCTGATTAGGTTTCATTGATAAGTACAGCTGAGTGTCATCAGCATAGCAGTGGAAATTAATGCCATGTTTTCTGATAATGTTACCTAGTGGCAACATATACAGAGTAAACAGGATTGGACCAAGCACAGATCCTTGTGGAACACCACAAGCTACTTTAGAGCAGGGAGAGGTGCACTGGTTTACACTAACAAACTGGTACCTATCTGATAGATAGGATTTAAACCATTTGAGGGCAGTCCTCTGACACCTATGTCACATTCTAACCTCTGCAGTAGAATGTTGTGATCAATGGTGTCAAACGCTGCACTGAGGTCCAGTAGGACCAGGACTGAAGCCAGCCCGTTATCAGCAGCTAGTAGCAAATCATTTGTCACTTTAAGCAGAGCAGTTTCTGTGCTGTGGTGAGCTCTGAAACCAGACTGAAATTTTTCATATAAATTATTGCCCTGCAGATGGTGACAAAGCTGTTTCACCACAACTCGTTCCAGAATCTTTGAGAGAAATGGAAGATTCGAGATAGGTCTGTAGTTGGCTAGTTCATCAGGATTTAAGCTAGGTTTTTTCAAAAGTGGTTTAATTACAGCATATTTAAAGGACTGAGGAACAAAGCCATTTTCTAATGACATATTTATTATGTTATGGATGGAACCTATTATTAAGTGGAGAGCTTCTTTGAGGAGTTTGACTGGAATAGGGTCGAGCAAACAAGTTGATGGTTTGGACGACATGATGACTGAGGTAATCTCCGCCTCATCGACAGGAGTAAATTTGTCTAATTCTGTTAGAGGATTTATGTGGGATATTGGTGTTACAAACTGGATTTGCTGAATTTGCTCGGGGCTGATTTTTGGAGTGGCTTCGTTGATCTTGTCTCTAATGGTTATAATTTTGTAATCGAAGAATTCAAGAAAGTCATCACAACTGAACTTTGAGGGGAGAAGAGACTCAGGGGCAGTGTGCGAGTTTGTCAGCCTGCCATTAACCCACTGCCAAATTGGGATGTAACAATATCAAAATCCTTCGATACAATATTTTCATGATATGCATCTCACGGTTCGATATTTATTGCGATACTTTGCGAAGGCTAACAAAATTGTGTATATGCTACCCTTTCCTTTTAAAAGCCTTGGAAAAGCCTTTGTTATAATGGGCCTACTGTTATAATGGGAAGAATTAAGTTATTAAAGTGCTTATTAACATTTCTTCATGTAGTCTTCACTGAAACAACAAAACATCATGGTCTATGTAGTTCCCTCTGTTGCACCAGACAAGGTAAGATTATTTGTATAGCACAATGCATAGTCAGAGTAACAAAGTGCTTTACAGAATAGGAAATACATGAAAATCACAGCGGCACGGTGGCTGAGTGGCAACACTCATGCCTCACAGCAAGAAGGTTGCAGGTTCTATCCCCGGGTCGCCCGGACCTTTCTGTGTGGAGTTTGCATGTTCTCCCCGTGTCTGGATGGGTTTCCTCCGGGTACTTTGGTTTCCCCCATCAACTCAAAACATGCAGCACCTGAACTAACATCATGACCATGACGTCCACCCTCCTGTGGGCTCACCACCTGCAGAGGGGTTCGTAAGGGGGGGTCAGGTGCTATGAGGATTGGGCAGCAAGCTGCCCCCGCAACCCAGCTGGATTAAGCGGGAGAAGATGGATGGATGGATGAAAATCACAAAGAATGACTTTAGAATCACCATAACAATTCATTTAAGCAGAGACTTTTAATGCGATATAATGTAAGAGCCTTATTTTGAGACTTTTGACGATACGATATCACAATATTTCGGTTATTGTTACATTCCTACTGCAAAACCCACAAATGGATCTTAAAGTGAGACCAAACACCTAAACTCTGTCCGCAAGCAGATTTCAAGAGAGCTGTACAGCTGGGCAGTGCCTGAGGACTAAAGAAAAGACAAGAGTTTGGGAGGACAGAGTTTGGGAGGACAGACTTGGTCTGTTAGAACAGTGTGATTGGTTTAACAAGTGTCATACTTCAGACTCTCGCCCTGTTACTGAAGGCAACACACAGGTAGAATCAGACGTTTTGACCAGAAAGCTCAAATTTACCCACACTAACGTTGCCAAACAATCACTAGGGACCGTAGAAAAGAGGGGTGTGCACTGCCATGAATCTGGTGATATGAGACATATCATGATATGTCTGTCATGATTCGATATATCCTGATACTAAAACAAAAGAGGATATATTTATCAATAATAAACTAATAATATTATGGTTGAGTGCAAGTTCACGAGAACAAAACTGGACTAAATGCAATTAATAAAACGTTTTAATCATGCAAACAGTAAATAGAACTTATGAATTTTCAATGAAAAACATAAATTTAAAAAATCGATTCAGATGCATTTAGAACTGAATCGATATTTTCTTACACCCCTAGTAGAGAATACTGTTAAACCACCATATTCACAGTTTAGTAGTGAGTAATAAGTGTTTAGTTTGACTTTAAGTTGAAGTAAAGATCATAAATTAAAGGCGCACTGCGTGACATTTCTTTCTTGGTCTAGAACAGTCATGGCCAACCCGTGGCTCTCGAGCCTCATGCGGCTCTTTAACTAGTTTCATGCGGCTCTTCAGGAGCTTTTACACAACATGCGTCAAATATGCTTGGCTGGCATTGCCATTCATTCAAGGATTGTTCAAGATAAGGAATGCCAAAAGTCTCACTAAGCAGCATAGTAAGAGAAAAATTGAAAATGAAAATTATTTTATTTTTGTTTGTGGACTTGCTTGAACTGAGAGTTTGTGTGTGTGAGACAGTGCGCACAATGTTAACTGTTGAAAACAACTTTTACCAACTTTTAAACAATATTATCATGTTGGTGTGGTTATTTTCATTAAATCTGGTTGAGCATAGGTCTGTGTGTGCGTGTACGTGCATACATGATTGAGGAATGGGATGATGTTCATGTGTACCCATGTGTATAATGTGGCTCTTTGCAGTAACACAGAAAAAGAAGGGGCTCTTAGTCTTCTACTAGTTGGCCACCCCTGGTCTAGAATGTTCCACAGTATAGATTAAACCTATTATGAGGGAAACAAGCAGGTTATAGATTTACACTACATTACAATTCAGATCTGTGGAGAGGCGCCCCGATTCACAGAAGGAATGATTGTGTTTTTGAGCTATAGAAACACCCGTTAAGAATAAATGCTAGATGGATATATTTAATGTCATACCGTGGAGCATTTCAGGGAAAGCAATAATGTCTCCATGGAGACAAGCAGGTAGTGGACCATCCACTGGAAAAAGGGTGCAGTGCACCTTAACTTTTCACTTCTGTAAAAAAAAAAAAAAAAAGTAATTATCTGGGATCTATCATGAGTCTGTTCAAAAAGATAATTGTGATGCATTGAGGACAAAGTGTGAATAACACAAGGCACTCACAGATGGGGTGGAAAGAATACTGATATCGAACATCACTATTTGCCAATACTGTTATCGAAAAAACAATCAATATCGGCTGATACTGATAAGAGAACATACATATGTCCGATCTCTAGAGTAAACTGAGTGTGACTCAATGGTAGGGCCTTCTATTAAAGTCATATGCTCCTTTGTTGCGTTGCAGAAAGAGAATCTGTTGGAGAAGTCTTCGCCGGTGATATCCAACCAGCCCGTCTCCATCGACCTGTCCCTGGAATCCCTGAACATGCTGAACCAGAGTTCTCCCATCAGCCTGTACTCCAACTCCACTCTCAGAGATACTGGGGACTGCTGCCGAGTGGACAAGCCCTGCTCCAAACCCGGTCCGGACCAGGCCGGATCGTTCGCCGACTCCCTCTACGACAGCTTCTCCTCCTGCACCAGCCAAGGGTCCAACGAAGTCTAGCCTGTGCCAATGGGTTGTGTTCACGTGACATCAAAAAATTCTAGAAATGTTTAAACTTGATCTGGAGGACCGGTCAGAAATCTATGGTGGAGTTTGCTGCGTAACTGTCAGATTGCAGATTTGTCGACTGGTTTACGGTTAATATCTCTGTAATTACTAGGACTATCTACATTAAACAAGTTCAAAGCCTTTTCTGTCAGTATATAAACAAAAGTGGTGCCATTGTTCAACTCTGAAAGTGAAGCCAACAGAGGAATATGGGGACCCAATGTCTAACAAATAATGAAAAGGTTTGATATTTGCCGATCAAAAATTTTGATATTTCTTTCAAAAACAGTCAATCTCCCACAGAGTTACTTACATCCTTGTCCACCATCTGAAATTATGACAGCATCAAATTCTAGAATGTGAACGCAACCTATTTCTGGACTCTAAAATCAGGCTAACTTGGCATCCTTGGCACTTCAAACTTCGTCTTTGGATGTTTGCGACAATTATTCGACAAGTTTGGCCCGGACTTTGCATATTCAGTTCTGAGCATGCAGTTTTATGCTTTGCTAGACCTCCATTGGATTTTATAAAACGTGAAACACAAAGCACTTATTGAAGCTAGAAGAACTGACTTGCAATTTCAAAAACCAAACCAGGACATCAGAAAACCCTTGTCAAGTCTCGATTGCTGCGAATCCTACCATTGCACTGTTGTTGTATAAAGTTTGTATTTAAAAAAAAAAACGTGAGCAGTGACTATGACAGAATCTCTTCAACTACCATCGATTCAACCATTTTATCTTCCAGGAAATCACATGGAACTCAAGGACTCATTTCTCACTGTGCTGCTAATTCTTTAATGTATTTTTTAGCCATTTTTTCCACCAAAAGAGCAAGAATTCTTTGAGTTTTATGGGAAGCAGATTAGCATTAGAATCATACCATTTTCTGGTGTTTTTGCGTCGTGTTTATCGTCTATTAATACTTAGCCCCCCCCCCACCCCCCTCTTACTCTCAATAGAATTCGATGAAAAATTGAATTCGATGAAATGTTTTTGCTATTGTTATTAACCCTCTTTTATACGTGGCGTTGAATGTATATAGGCCTATTTTATGAACTTTCTAGTCCTTCAACCCTAGTACTGTTAATATTTATCCTTTATCTTTTTATATCTTTCTATTTTGTGTTTCTCTGTGTGAGCAGATGTAGCCTGCACTGGAAGACACTTTCTACAGTATATATGCCGCTATTCATTCATTGTTCATTGTGTTGTAGGTATGTGTCCATGGTAACGCCTATTAGCTTTCACATTAGTATTCACTTTGATTTCTAGACTTTTTTTTTGCTTCTCACAAAACAAAGTATGACATTTGATCAAATTATTAGATTAGATTAAACTAGGGGGCCAAAAACCAGATATACAGTAACAGCCACAAGTTTGAGCACACCCTCTTTTTCATTTTTTAAAATGTATTTATTTATTATTATTATTATTATTATTATTATTATTATTATTATTATTATTATTATTATTATTATTACTTATTACAGAAGACATCAAATATATGAAGCAAAATATATAGAATTATTTAGTCAAGAAAAAACGTTAAATAAATCCACTATTAATTTTCGACAAAGCAAAAGGTGAGTAATTTGAGGATTTGTTTATACAATATATGTAAAAAATATTATATGACTTTCCACTTCCATACTTATTTCTTCATATATTTGTTGTCTTCGAAACTTAGACAAACTTTATTGATCCACAAGGGAAATTATTTGGGCACAGTAGCTCCCACATCACATGGTAATATAATAGCAAAGAGTAAAAAGTAGATGGTAATAATAAATTCAAAATAAGTAGCAAGAGACTGGTTCCAAATAAGGCAGAATTATATAAATGTAAATGTACAAGTAAAGTAAAAAACAGAAATATAGTAATTTAAATACAGATATAGATACAGATACAAGAGGTCATAAGGAAAAACAATGCAAAGATGATCTATGTGTATATCAAATATAGAAAGTAGAAAACAATGAATGAGAGGAGAGTCTTTTGCGTATTAGCCTAAAACCAAACCATTGTATCATACTGTAACTGCAACTTTAGAATCCATTTCACTATAGTTTGTGTTTTAATTTGTATAAATATACTTCTGGAAATGGGTTACCTCAAGGATCTTGCTTAGGGCCTTTGAAAAACATACACAAGCTGTTTTTCTAAATAACTATTGAATGTTTGCATTGTGACTCGAAAGGTTCATTGTTCCTTTGGTGGAATTACAGCTAAAGTTTTTCCAAAAAATATTGCCAGCTCGCTTGGCAACGTTTGCATGTTCCTTTCAAAGCAATACGTGTTTATTGTACATTTTTGTCATTTTCTTTGCAGGTACAACACATATATTACACTAAGCTTCAGTCATTTTTCATTATTAGCGGTATTTGTTCTTGTTAGCTCAGGGAACATTCTGGATTAGATTGTTATAATGCATCAGGAATTTTCATTCACTCATAACTCATAAACTGTAACATAGCTGTTATAGTCTACCTGAACTCTCCAAACCTCTGCTTCCCTTTAATTAATGTTGTAAAATATTCTGTACATAAATGGTGAAATGGGCATTGCTTATTGATATATGCAAATGAAATATGGAAATATGTAAATTGTTTGCCAATCACTCAACCACGTTTGCGATGTATAGCTTAAAATCTTTTCGTAAAAATTTTGTTTTTTTGTTTTGAAATTGTTTATTTTCTTTAAGAGCTAATCTATTTTATCACTTTATTTTAAAAAGAAAAGACATATTTGAATTTTAGGTGATGCCAAAATTTCTACGTGGAATTGTTTGACCAGCTGGTGTTCATCAGTCGCCAACAGCGTTTGGTTTGTTTTTTTCTATGAAACTGTTAATATTGTACGAGAAGAAGAGGACTTGTGTATTTTTCTAGCTATCCAGTATTTATACCCACATTTTGTACTGTCAGGCTCTAGAGCGACTGTCATGCTTCGATCCTTCTCTCTTCATCTCTCCTGGTTCCTTTGGAAAAGAGAAATGGTGACCAGCAGTGTTCCTTTGGTAATGTTATTGTTATTATTAATATGATTATTATTACTGCGTGCAATTTTGTCTGTTACACTAGACTTTAATGCTATATTTTATGTAACTATTTCCTAAATAAATATGAGAATTATTTCCTATTTCAAACTCTATATTTGTATTGACTTTATTCAGGGTTGTATTTCAGCTAGCTAAAGGAACAGTATGTAATGTTCTGGGGATACGTCATGTCACCTGTATGATTTCATCAAAATAAAAAGTCAAAACCATACTTCGGAACATCTCCATGGAAATAGAGGCATTTTAAGATATACCGTGGAAGGTTATAGCCAAAGGAATAATATTATATGGCAGGTTTGTGGAGATGCCAGCCCGCTCTACGTAAGGACACTTTTTTTCAGTTTTTCAGTGCTCTAAACAGTGAAAAAACAAGTGAAAAAAAACTCTTCAATTTTCTCAATTTTTGAGTTGAAAAGTTACACGCTGTTGCGTTAACAAACTTCACCATACATCCATAGAGCATTGCCCAGTGGCGCATTTACATATCAGAGAAAGTCCAACTTGAGCAGAACAGACGCCTGTCGTCCTGATGACAAAGACAAACGTTGTGTTGCTTATGGTAATTCATCAGGACAGAAGTATATAACTCCTGATGACAAATGCACTTGTGGTGTGCTTCACTGTTAAACTGTGGGCTGCAAGTGCTTTTGGATTCAAAATACTGATCAGCAGCCTTTATATCGGCTTGTGTCTTATGCTTAGCTTTAACAGATTCAGTCAAGTTTTAGGAGAGCCTTAATAGATTTGAATAATCTGCATGAAACATGCTGGCCGAGGCTGGTCTAAATTCCACTTGGCTATTGTTTAGAACCTATTTGGACACATTTTTGCCTGTGTGCTCTGCTGTGAACAGGACATAGTGAATAGGCTGAGCCACATTCTAAATGAGCCTAATCGTTGGTGTGTAGGCTTTGTGTGATTTGATCGTTTTCTTTTACGCAAACGGAGAGATGTGCGCGACCACGTGACTCCTCGGTGGTCCTCTCGCTCTCCTCTCTCCTCTCTCCTTTTACGCACAGCCTCTTCTCCAGCCCGGCCCCTCCAGCAGCAGCGGCAGTCTGCTCCAGCGCTCTCCCCCTCCGCACCAGCACCGCCCTCCTCCTCCACCACCGCCTCCATCCAGTGCGCGGAGCCGAAGATGAGCGCAGCGGCACGGGCGCACGGGCTCCTTCTCCTCCGCCCCTCTCCGCGCCTCCTCTCCCGGGCTGCCCTCCGTGGAGTGTGCGCCTGAAGTTCACTCCTCCTCGGACTCTACGCGCGCTCTCCTCCATGACACGATGCGTTTGCTCGTTTTTGCCACTTTGTTTGGAGTGCTTTTCGACGCAGGTACGTTCCAAACTCAAACATGAAGAAACAAATATGACGGAATTTCAGTTTACTTATTCAGTTATGGAAAAAAGACAGAACTTCATACGCGTGAACAGATTCCCTATCGTAGTAAATTAAAGTTTGTGAGGGAAACGTAACCGTCTTCTCTGCATCCATTGATTGCTCTGATACGCTTTTTTTTTTTTCAAAATCACGTATATATAGAATCTTTTTTACACTTTGTTGAAAAAAAGCTCGATGATTTTTTTTTCATTTTTTGTGCATAATTTAGGTACTCTTCATAGTATTTTGTAATCACAAGACTTTTAATTGAAGTCAGTAGCCTATGTATAATTTCGTGTTTACATTTTCTTAAATTCTGATTTGAATTGAATCAGAAATTTGTTCATAGAAGTAAATGAATTAGACAAATCTCGATATTGCATTCAATAACACAGCATACACAACGTTAGGGTTCATTCATTCAAAAATAAAAAAATATAAAAATAGGCTACTCTATTAAATCCTTCATTAAAATATATAACAGCAACATATTTATCTTTTATTGTTTCAGCATTACAATTAAAATTCTATACAAACATCATTGTTAACTTTGGCTCAACACAAAATAATTAAACGGTGAAAAGGTCATGTAAGAAAGCATCATTTTTTAGAGTACGGACTAAATTAGAAGAATCAGCAAAAAGAAACTGAAATGTTGACTCTATTTAAATATATTAGCTCACTTTTCCCATCTAATCATTATGCTTAGAGGAACGCACATAATTTAAATAGATTACAAACTAATTCATTTGCTTTGGCTCAACACAAAGTGATTAAATGGAACAGGACCGCTCCATTGTGGTGTTTTGAACTGTTAGCTTTAAATATCTTTATATTTGTATTGCAGGTGTGAATCAAAACGTGTTAAGTTATAAGAACACATATATTTTAAGCTGATTACAAACTAAACGATTTGCTTTGGCTCAACACGAAATGATTAAGTGAAAAAAGTGACACAATATATTTAAATAGCTTCAGCGTTTCACTTTTGGGAGTGCTGGTTTTCTCCATAGTGCTTCCATTTGAGAGCGGTCAGCTGCTAATATCCCTTCATCTTTCTATTGCCATTATGAATTTAAATATATTAAGTTAGATGGACTCATATATCTTGAGTTGAACGACACACTAAACAATTTGCTTTGACTCAGCAAATCAAAATGACAAAATTATTAAGTGCAAAAGGAGACAGAGTATATTTAAATAGGTATGGGCTAAATTAGAAGAATTAACACAAGAACTTAAACAAAACTAAATAAATAAATGTTGATCCTATGTCAGATTAAGTTAGATGAACACATACTGTATATAGATTACAAACTAAACAATTTACGTTGGCTCAACACAAAATGATTAAGTGAAAAAGGTTTGATTTGTTGTTTAATCATGCTTAAGTTAATATCACGTCATATTTCCATTGCAGTTATGAATCTAAATATGTTAAGTTAGTTGAACGCAAGTATTTTAAGTTGATTCCAAACTAAACTATTTTCTTTGGCTCAACACAAAATGATTAAAAGGTGCAGGTTCTCTCAGTAGGGCCATGCCACAGCGGTGATGAACACACTTATTTCGAGTTGAATTACAAAGCAAACTATTTGTTTTGGCTCAGCACATTTCATTTTTTGGAGTGCACGTTATCTCAATAGGACCGTCCCGCAGCGCAGTGATTTGTCGAGCTGTTTGAACCATTCGGATCACCTCGTATATATATTTTTCCCGCCGTTATGAATGAGCAAAGCACCGTGGGCCCCTGATAAGTTTTTTGTTTATGATTTCTGTCTCGGGGAGATTCATGGGAGCCGGATGAGGCCTTTATCACTGGGGGCGGATGAAGCAAAGATTAACAGCCCCTGCCTTTTCAATCATTACACCGGCGGTAATACCCACTTCTGTTGGGGTACAAGTGGCGCCGGTGCATCGTGACTGACGTGGAACAGCAAAGGGCAGATGGACTCTAGTAATGACCATGTACAAGTACTGCAAATGTATTATATAATAGGACTAAATGATCTTAATGTTCAGTTTGAGCATTGGTAATGTTGCACTGCGTAACATCTCAGTGGGGAGTCCGCCGCCTGCTTGTCGCCATGGCAATCTTATTGCTTTGTCTAGAATGTTCTGCAGTGTACAGTAAACCTCTAACATCTATCACAAGGGAGACAAGCAGGTTACAGCACGCTACATTACAGATCAGATCTGTGGAGTGTCGCCCCTATTCACAGCAGGAATTATTGTATGTTTAGGTGATAGAAATTAATAAATACTTAGATGGATATGTTTAAAGTCGTACCACGGAACATTCCAGGCAAAGCAATAACGTCTCCAAGCAGTTAAGACAAAATATTGCAATTTTACATTTTATATATTTTGCCAAATCTGTTTTCTTGTGTGAAAAAGAGGTTTGCCAAAAGGTTTGTTAAAGATGCATTGTGTAACTTTTCTGGTCGAGTATGCACCATCTGCCTGTCTCCGTGGAGATGTTACTGCTGCTTTGCTTACAGTGTAGTGCTGTCACAATACTAAAATTTCAAACTCGATTTTGATACTAAGGAATAGACTCGATACTCAATACCGATTCCGATACCATGATTATAATAAAAAAATCCTCTTTCTTTAGACAGTAGAATGTGATTATTAAATGGTAGGACTTTCTTTTCTTATATGTGTGTAATCCTCAGTGGTCCATGTGCTCTTCTGCTTGTTCTGATACAGCTCAAGGTCATTCTAGACATTACTTTTTTCAGTACCGTTACCTGCTCAAACAAATCTAGTTTTGATACTAGTTTCAGTATTGTAATTCATTTGGTTTTGTTCTGGGCTCAAAAATGCCTTGAAATAGTTTAGTCCTGGTTCAAGCCTGGATTAATCCTGCTTTATTGCTGATTTAGTCCTGGTTCAGTCCTGCTTTAGTCCTGCTTTAGTCCTGATTCAGTCCTTCTTTAGACCTGGTTCATTCCTGCTTTAGTCCTGTTTCAGTCTGCTTTAGACTTAGTTTAGTCCTAGTACAGTCCTGTTTTAGTCCTGATTTAGTCCTGCTTTAGATCTGGTTTAGTCCTGGTTCAGTCCTGGTTCAGTCCTGCTTTAGTCCTGGTTTAGTCCTGGTTCAGTCCTGCTTTAGTCCTGGTTCAGTTCTGCTTTAGACCTATTTAAATCCTGGTTTAATCCTGGTTCAGTCCTTCTTTAGTCCTGGTTCAGTCCTGTTTTAGACCTGTTTTAGTCCTGGTTTAATCCTGTTTAAGTCCTGGTTTAGTCCTGGTTCAGACCTGTTTAAGTCCTGCTTTAGTCCTGATTCAGACCTGTTTCAGTTCTGCTTTGGTCCTGCTTTAGTCCTGGTTCAGATCTGTTTTAGTCCTGCTTTAGTCCTGGTTCAGACCTGTTTTAGTCCCGGTTCAGACCTGTTTTAGTCCTGCTTTAGTCCTGTTTAAATTCTGCTTTAATGGTTTAGTCCTGTTTAAGTCCTGGTTTAGTCCTGGTTTAGTTCTTCTTTCTTCTCAGGTCTGGCAGCTCCATAAACCCTCAGTCTTACTTCGGAAATCCAATGGTACGAGTCTTTTCACAGTTTTAACACCTCTGGAAGCCAAATCTATAAAAGCTTTTCAGCACAAAGAGTCAAACAAGGAGCGAAAACACAGCCATATGCGACCGCAGCGAATAATGGACCAAAGCAAAGGGTCTGACCAGATTCAATATGTTTAATGCGGGAGAAGAAAGATGTGAGAATGTTCCTGAGTTTGGTTTTCTAAAGGAATTCTACGAGGTTCGTCACAAAGATCTCGACGTCTTACAACTGAGTGAGACAGATTGATTGAACAAATTGGATTAATATATGTATTTGAGCAAAATGTGACTTGCCTGAGCACAGATATATTGTATAAAGAGCTCTTGAAGTCAAAGTAAGTCTGCTGTGTTCTCTCTTCATGAAATTATTAAGTGTTTTGTGGTTCGATAAGCAGGATGTGCATGTTAGCATGCTTGCTGTTGGCTTTACCGTGACATCTCTGGCCATAGTCTGTATATGTACATGGACATATTCTAAATAGGAAGTTCGTACGGGGACTCCTTCTGACTCTGGCTCCCGTCATTTTGGTCTTAAAACGTTCGTATTAACTCGCGCTACATGATCCTGGTGTTTGTATTTTGCTATTTTGTCCATTAAAAAAATACTCCCAATTCACTCTTATAACTGCAGGGCTCAGTGAGCTTCATTTGACTGGAACTGAAAGCTATGGGTGATGTTACACTCGCTTATTCTGTGGCTCTGACCCTTGAGAGTTGTGGAAAGCTCTTATAAACTCATCCTGGTGAATAATTAAGATATTCAGAATGCAGAAGGGGAATGAGGAAGAACTTTAGACGACTGCAAACTGTTTCAAATCAACTAGTGCCTAGAACCGAATTGAATTTCTCCTTTGCTTTAATGCCTTAGTACTGTGGAACATTCCAGGATGTAACAATAACAGAAATACGGCGATATCGTATCATCAAAGGTCTCACAATAATATCATGGATCAATATATCAAATCACGTCTCTTTGTTTAAATGAATAATTCTGATGCAGAAATAGCTAAAAAAAAAAACAGAGGGAACTACATCGACCATGATCCTTTGGAAAAAGTAGCATATTTACAGTTTTATATTGTAATAAATCTGGTATGGTGAGATGTTTATGGTGAAAATATCGTACAGAGAGATTTGAATATCGTTCCATCCCTAATGACAATAAATGTTGTACCAAATGACTGGGCAAAGCATTTTAGAATGTCAGTCTTGTCATATGTAGAATATTGTAATATCGTGAGCTTCCCCACCATATCAAGAGCTTTCCCACCATATCGCAATAAATATTGTACTGTGACGTTCATATCGTGACCATATCGTATTTTAAGACTTGGACATCATTACACCCCTAGTAGATCCCTCTTAAAAAGCTGCATAGTATCTCTTTAAATAACTGTACATGAGAAATGAAATGAGAACCTGACCTTGGCTGATGGTCATGGTGAGCAGCAGGACTAGGTAAGAAAGCTTTAGGACCAGGTGACAGTTAAATGGTAAATGTCAGACTTTATATAGTGCTTTTCCACCTTCAAGGCTCTCAAAGCTCTTTAACTGTTATTATAACTATATTAAAAACCCTTCAAGAGCTAAGGGCAGTTTCAGTACATTTGTCCTTGCCTGGATTTTTTTCTTAATTTTGCTATTAAAACTCCCCCTTTTACCCCTCCTCCTTTTTAAGTGTTATACATCTTTTTTCAGTGCATTTTTATGTCACAGTCTGCTGCTGTAGCTGTGTCTGTAATAAAAGCTGTAGGACAAGAAAAAAAAAAAAACAGAAAATACAATTCACACTCTTTCAAACAAAACACACAGCAAACGTGTATAAATGACTTTTTGACATAAATGCTTAATTTTAGGGCCTTAGCTCCAAAAGTGCAAAATATCAAATGTAAGTAAACTAAACATATCTTTATTGCCTCAAAACAAAAACAAAAACAAAAAAGGGTAATCGCCCCATTAGTTTCCTGGTCCACTTGTGGAAACAGCTCCTGTCAGGTCCAGGGCCAGAGCCACAGCACTTCTGCATTTCCATGGTGGAAATTACATTCAGATTTGGACATTTGGACTGAAATAAACATTTCAATTTAAAAAAAAGCAAGGAATGTGTAATTATGCAGACCAAGATGTGTAATTTTGCCATTTATTTGAGAAAGAACTGCACTTAGATCAGGTTTTTCAGGTGTGTGTGTTTGTGTGTCTGTGTGTGTGTGTTTTTGTGTGTGTGTGTGTGTGTGTGTGTGTGTGTGTGTGTGTGTGTGTGTGTGTGTCTGTGTGTTTGTGTGTGTGTGTGTGTGTGCGCGTGTGATTTTCTGTAAAAGAAGAGCAAAAAGAAATCATTAGAATCAGGTTTAATACAGGTGAATACATAGGTAAATAACATGGCTATAACAAGGCTGATAAAGTGACTGAACAGCGCCCTCTTTTGGTCAGGAAAATGTACTGCAAGTTTGAGTTTACAGTTGACATAATGATTAATTAGTGGAGGCTGACACAAATTATATAACCTTTGATCTTGGACAAAGAAAAAACTTATGACTAATTGGTGATCTTTTGACACTGAAACACAATAAAATGGTGGCAAACATATAAATAATGGTTTGTACAGTTATAACTGAGGTAAAGGTAAACACAAGGTATAACATACAGAGGATTATATTATTCGTAAACACGGGCCAATCAATGCTTCATGGCTGCACAAATGGAATTCAAAATAGTAGCTACATTTGGATGCCTGAACAAATATGCATAATAAGAATAAGAATAAGAATAAGAATAAGAATAAGAATAAGAATAAGAATAAGAATAAGAATAAATATAGCCGCAAGTTGCAATGATCGGCCCTCGCGTGCCCTGCAAACGCCGCGCCCAGCAAACACCGTGCCCCACACTAACCCTAATAACCACACTTTTCATATGCTTTACAGTGTATTATGCCCTTAGAGGCAACTGTTGTTGTGATTTTGGGCGCTACAAAAATAAATTGAAATGAATTATTATATACATACATATATACACCCCTATGACCTAACATCAAGGACCATGTTGTCCACCCTCCTGTGGGCTCACCACCTGCAGAGAGGTTCATAGGGGGGGTCAGGTGCTATGAGTATTGGGCAGCAAGATGCCTCCCAGCTGGATTAAGCGGGAGATGATGGATGGATGGATGAATTATTATATTCAGGCCAAGATCAGAAATTAGTGATTAAAATTAACCAGGCCAACACATCCTCCATCAGAAAAATTACATAGTGCACCTTTAAATGATTTTTGAGGAGTCATTGCGCCCCTGATGGCCAACAGTGAAAAATTCCCCATGTCCGTATTTGCCCGTAGTCATGTATATAATTTAATTCCCAAATTTGGTACAAATCCGACAATGTTGACATTTTGTGTCTAGGGGGCGCTATAGTGTAATTTTTCATATGCTTTATAGTGTATTATATTCAGGCCGAGATCAGCATCAGTGATTAAAATTTCTGCACGATCGGACTAAGTCTGTGCCAACGGGAGCAAATCTTGACATTGAATATTGTCTAAAACTTTGATTGAACTTTGTGGCTTCGCCGCACGTAAACTGTGACAGTTTTCAAAAAAATGGAGGTAACGTTTGAAGCCGCACTTCTCTAGATGATGTACGGTGATTTTCATCCCTGTGGGTGAAGCGCCTTCAGAGGAGTGCGTTCAAACGCAACATGAGCCAAAATACAGACTCTGCATTTTGAAGATTTTAATCCAAGATCCAAGCCTTCTGCTTTGTCAGGGGGCGTGGCCATAATAATATTTTTTGTTTGTCTTCATGTGACAAATGCATGTACCGAATTTCGTGGCTTTACGATAAAGTTGCTCACTTTCCGCCCACTCCCTTAGGAGTAATATTCAAGTTGGCGTATTATCTCCATTTTTTGATCCCCATGCATGAAATCTATATTTTTCTCGAATGTGTCATCATTTCTGAACTTTTGCCAAACTTTGGTGAGTTTTTGAATGTTTGGGGGTCACGTTTTATTTCAATCTGTAGGGGGCACTAATGCACCAAATAAAAAAAAAATTCACAATCAGTAGCTTTAGGGCAGAGAGTTTAAGAACTTTCAATGAAATCTGAGTTTTTTGAGCAACTGGGAGCAATTTGTAAATATCCAAAACTTGTGTTCAAATTTGTGGCTTCACTGCTCAGAGACTGTCAGACGGATTTGGGAGCTGTGGATATTTTTTTGACATTACGCCCCTGGAGATAATGTGGACCAAATTTGAGGCCGTTCGGGTGAGCGCCCGCGGAGGAGTGCATTTCAGCTTTGCAAACTTTAATTCAAGATGGCCGCCTTCTGGTGTGTCAGGGGGCATGGCCATAATAATATTTTTTACTCGTCTTCTCATGATCCACTTCTGTGTTAAATTTCATGATTCTACGTGCAAATTTTTTTTGGTGTCATTCGTATTCCTGTTCAACTCCTGTTTTCACGTCCACTCTTATGTACTTAATTTTCCTATTTTATTTTGTTAAAGTGGAACTCCGGCACGTTTGAAGCTAAAGTCTGTTGCTAGAGGTGGTGGAATTCTGTCAGAAGCATAGACCGTATATATGAGTGGACTAAGCTAACCCGTTAGCCGCTGCGTGCCAAACAGGAAGTGCTCCAGGAGGCTCTTCAAGCTCCTTCTCTCCCTTTTTCCCATTGACTTACACTGAGATCTTATTGCCCCTCTCTCTGTACCTCCTGCTGTGAGCCTCGTCATTTTAGTCTTAAAATGTTTGTATGAACCCGCTCTACATGATCCTTATTTTTTTCCCCCTATTTTGTCCGACAAAAAAAAAACCTATTCATAACATAGAGTCTGGCTCCAAATTTGCTCCTGTAATCGTGGCATCGGGAGCCTCATTTGAGCAGCGCTGAGTGCTATGGGTGATGTCACACTCACTTAGTTCACTTCTTTTATACAGTCTATGGTCAGAAGCCAAAAAACGGCACAGATCAGTGTTGCCTCGGTGGAGATCTTGCTGTGGCAGTAAATCTGTCAAGGCAACAAGCTAACGTAGTGATGTGGCAAGTTCTTAACTTCCACGTAAAATGCCAATTTGCACAGAAATGTTATGAAACAACTTTATAAGCACCTTACACTTACCTTTGTTGTTTTCCCACTGCACATGCCAAAGCCCAAAAGACTCGATTGTCGACTCCAGCAGCGGCGAGAGGCTCGAGCCACCAGAAGCAACAAGTGAGGATCGACTACAGACAGTGAACAAGAGAAACTGAAAGGTGTTGAAAGAAAATGGTTCAGGAATATATTTTTTAGCATTTTTCAAAAAATATAATTCACTCGTAAATAAATGGGATTAGAAACAATTTTGACAATTGAGTCTTTTGAGCTTTGGCCTGTGCAGTGGGAAATCAACAAAGGTAAGATAAAGGTAAGTGTAAGGCTGCTGGTAAAGTTGTTTTCTAATGTTTCCAGACACTAATGAGTGAGGCAGGCAGAGCGTTTTGTTTGTTAGACTCGTGGCTATTGTAAGATGGGTTAAAGTGGTGTTAAGCTTCTTCAGTGTGAAGCAAATTGGCATTTTACTTGGATGTTAAGAACTTGCCCCCATCACTACACTAGTTTGTTGCCTTGACAGACTCACTGCCACAGCGAGATCTCCACTGAGGCAACACTGATCTGTGCCGTTTTATAGCTTTTGACAGAATTCCACCACCTCTAGCAACGGACTTTAGCTTCAAACATGCCGGAGTTCCCCTTTAATCAGTGATATATGTAGGGCTCAGCAGGGCTCAGCAGCAATCTTTTTAATACAAATGAATTAAAAAAAACAAAAACAAAAAAACACTACTTGCGAGTGTGTTGTACAGTATCCATCTGAGGTGCCTTCAGCAGCACGGTGCTCTGTTGTGAAGACATTTACGGTGATGTCAGCAGATGTTTCTTTTATGAAATATTGTGATTTCAAATGTCCAAATCGTAACATCATGATCCTCGTGTCATAGATTAGAACTATAGAGCACAATCACAACGTCTTCTTTTAAGGTACACTTTTAACTTTTCTGGGGGAAGGTCCGTCATACTTTACAAACAGGTCACAACACTAGCCCAAGTTATAGGTCAGCTCTGTGGAGAAGCAAGACCAGCTCCCAGTAAGATCCATGTTTTTCAAGATCTTTTTAAGCATTAAAAACAGATGGACATGTTTAATGCCATACACTGGAACATCCACCACGTCACCAAGTGTTCGGCCCCAGTCAAATGAAGCTCATCGACGCTCTTGCAGTTACAGAGGTGACAGGTCGATGTTTGGAATACCGACCATAAGCGACTCTGGGAAGGTAACGCCCCCTTCCATCCCCACCACTGGTCTCGCAACACTGTCAATCAAATCTGTGGCTAACGCTAGCAGGAGGAACCGTAAAGAAAGAATGTGTCTGATTTGCAGATCAAAATAGCGAAATAAAAAGCCCAGTGTCACGCCCCTGGTTGTGACATGAGTCTTCACTGGCTGTTGGTGTGGACATGGGTGGAGTCTGCTGGGAGCACCTGCACGTCATCCTCAATCAGCCGACTACAAAGGCTCAGCTCTCCTGCCAGACTCTGCCAGATTGTTGTTGTCTACTAATCGGTGCTTTAACAGTCGGCTGTAGTTAACCATTTGTTCTATGGTTACTTACCTTCGTCTCTTTTGTTCCCAGCTCCGGGTTTCGGAAGACTCTTGTGTCCAGCTCCAGGCTCCTCTCAACAATCACCATTGCCCTATATCAATAAACCCTTGTTACTTTTTGCATTTTTTCCTCACCTCCAGTCTGTTCATTGGGTCCACCTCTGCGCACCTAACACCCAGGATCATGTAGAGTGGGTTAATCCGAACATTGAAAGACCAAAATGATGAGCCGGGTGGTTTTTCAACAGAAAGTCAGAATTGTTAGAAGTGGAAGTTAGCATGTGACGGCTAGCGGGTTAGCTATATCCATTCATACATACAGTCTATAGGAGACATGCAATTAGCAGATCCACACCAGAAATGTTACATAGTGTAGCTTTCAAATGTGTGTTTTTGTGTAGCTTTCAAATGTGTGTGTTTTCCAAAGCATTTCAAAGCGTCGCTCCCTGTTGTGGCTCTCAGCTGTGTGTGTGTTCTGTCCACAGGGGGCACTCTGCAGATCCAGTGTTACCAGTGTGAGGAGATGAGCACCAACGACTGCTCCACCCCCGACTTCATCGTCAACTGCACCGTCAACGTCCAGGACATGTGTCAGAAGGAGGTGCTGGTCAAACCTGATGGTACGCAAACACACACACTCACATACACAACGCACGAACACACACACACCTAGACACATACACACACACACTGTAGCAGCTGATAATGTAATAATGGCCAATAATGTAATAACTCTTATAACGTAATAATTTTTAATGTAATAAAGTCAATAATGGAATAACTTGCCAGTAATGTAAGAAAATGTCTCAAACAATGATGTAATAACCTGATGCCAATAATGTAGTAACATATTACATTATTGGTTAGTTATTACATTATTGGCTAGTTTAATTTAAAAAAATCTTTAAAATGAAATAACTACAACCGCTAATGTAATAATTTCTTCTATATCACTTAATCAAAGATGTATTTATTCAATTAAAAGTGTCACACTACATTAGAATATATTGTTACTATTGTCTCTTTCAAATAGCTGTTAAAAGAACTGGTCACTGACATTGAGGAATCATGATAATTTCAAATAATTTTATCACTGACAACAGTAATCCAGCCTGAATATTCCCTTTCCCATATAAACTGCAGCCCTCAGCTTATGTTTTGTTGTCATTATGTGTATATTATGTGTTTTGGCCTGTTGGCCACCCTTCATCTATCTGATTTCTGCAGTCGAGCTTGTGACCTTTTGTCTGGTGGAGGGGATGCTCTGCTCTGTAGTATTTCATACATGATCGCAGTACCATCCATCCATCTTCTTCTGCTTATCCGGGGCCGGGTCGCGGGGGCAGAAGTCTAAGCAGGGTCTCCCAAGCTTCCTTCTCCCCAGCCACTTCCTCTAGCTCCTCTGGACGGACCCCGAGGCGTTCCCAGGCCAGCCGAGAGACATAGTCCCTCCAGCGTGTCCTGGGTCTTCCCCGGGGCCTCCTACCAGGGGGACATGCCCCTCCTGAGGAAGACGTCCACGAGGCATCCGGGATCTCCTCAATCTCACCGTCACGTCCTCCAAAGAGGAGGCCGAGGCTAGGGACCCAGAGGTGGACTCGTCCATCACCCTGGCTAAAGTCACTGAGGTGGTTGGAAAGCTCCTTGGTGGCAAGGCTCTGGGGGTGGATGAGATCCGTCCTGAGTACCTTAAGTCTCTGGATGTTGTGGGGTGTCTTGGCTGACATGCCTCTGCAACATCGCGTGGCGGTCGGGAACAGTGCCTCTGGACTGGCAGACCGGGGTGGTGGTCCCTCTGTATAAGAGGGGGGACCGGAGGGTGTGTTCCAACTACAGGGGAATCACACTCCTCAGCCTCCCCGGTAAAGTCTATGCCAAGGCACTGGAGAGGAGAGTCTGGCTGATAGTCGAACCTTGGATCCAAGAGGAGCAATGTGGTTTTCGGCCTGGTCATGGAACACTGGACCAGCTCTACACCCTCCATCGGGTGCTCGAGGGTTAATGGGAGTTTGCCCAACCAGTCCACATGTGTTTTGTGGACCTGGAGAAGGCATTCGACCGTGTCCCTCATGGTGCCCTGTGGGAGGTGCTCCGGCAGTATGGGGTCCGGGGCCCTCTGCTAAGGGCTGTCCGGTCCCTGTATGACCGGAGCAGGAGCTGTGTTCGCATTGCCGGCAGTAAGTCAGACCTGTTCCCGGTGCAAGTTGGACTCCGCCAGGGCTGCCCTTTGTCACCGGTTCTGTTCATTGTATTTATGGACAGAATTTCGAGGCGCAGCCAGGGGCCGGAGGGGGTCCAGTTCGGGGACCACAGGATCTCATCTCTGCTTTTTGCGGATGATGATGTCCTGTTGGCTTCACCGAAATAGGACCTGCAGCGTGCACTGGGGCGGTTTGCAGCCGAGTGTGAAGCGGCTGGAATGAGAATCACCTATTCCAAATCCGAGGCCATGGTTCTGGACCGGAAAAAGGTGGATTGCCCTCTCCGGGTGGGTGGGGAGTCTCTGCCTCAAGTGGAGGAGTTCAAGTATCTCGGGGTCTTGTTCACGAGTGAGGGGAGGATGGAGCGTTGCATCGGACCGCTGTGGTGAAGAGGGAACTGAGCCAAAAGGCGAAGCTCTCGATTTACCGGTCAATCTACGTTCCTACCCTCACCTATGGTCATGAGCTCTGGGTAATGGCCAAAAGAACGAGATCGCGGATATAAGCAGCCAAAATGAGTTTCCTTCGCAGAGTGGCCGGGCACTCCCTTAGAGATAGGGTGAGGAGCTCGGTCACATGGGAGAAGCTCGGAGTAGAGTCGCTGCTCCTCCACATCGAGAGGAGCCAGCTGAGGTGGCTCGGGCATCATTGCTGTACCAACTTTGGCCACAAACTTACATGTTGTTCCTTTAATCCTTTAAGATTTATTAATTGAATTTAAAGTGTCACACTTTGAGATATATTGTTACTTTTGTCTCTTTCACAGAGCTGCTTAAATACCTGATCACTTACACAATGGACTTACACTTTCTCTTAGTATGTTTCTACTCTACAGTGTGTGCTTATGTGTGTGCGTGTGAATGTGTGTACGTGTGTGTGCTTGTGTGTACGTGTGCATGTGTGTGCTTATGTGTGTGCGTGTGCATGTGTGTATGTGTGCGTGCTTGTGTGTACGTGTGCTTATGTGTGAGTGTCATGATTTTTATACAATCACAATCCAGTGACAGTATTTCTGACATTTAAACGCCAGTCTCCTGCCAATTGGGATTAAACCACTGAGTCAGATCTCTTTTACGTGCCTTTCACGGGGAGAGCATGGCCCTGCGTGCAGCTCTCTAAGCTCGTCCACGCTGCTCTTCCAAAGCTCATCCGATTCCAGCACACCTTTATTCATTTCCAACAATCCATCATGTCAGTACAAAGGCAACCTGATCAACGTATACATAATCTCGTTAAGTTTACCACAGATAACATAGTGAAGTATATCATGACTTTGTTTTACATTGGATCAGATAGGTACAAATTTACGATGTGAACAGTCCTGCAAGGAGGGAAAAGGTCATAAGAGGTCACACATCTGGTTTTAGCAGAGATAGTGTTAACACAGGCTCCTTCATCCTCTGCAATTGAGACCTTTTAACTTAGATGTACATTTTTTAATAACCTCATCATTATAAGCATTTTATTCTAACAGTGAGCATGTGCATGTGTGTGCTTATGTGTGTGTGTGTGCGCATGTGTGTGCTTGTGTGTGTGTCCATGTGCGTGCATGTGTGCATGTCCTTGTGTGTGTACGTGTATGTGTGCGTGTGTGTGTTTTCTGCTTAGTCATGAGGATACTCCACTCTTTCTACTCCTCTTCATGTCCTTCTAAACTAACAAACTCCGAGCTGTTGGACTGAGGACCGACTTCAGGTGTGGAGTTGTTCAGCCTAGCGCTTCTCCTTCAGTGCATGAATCAGTGTTTTCCTATGATTTTTCAAATGTGTGTGTGTGTGCGTGTGCGGGTGCGTGTGTGTGTGTGCGCGCGCATGTGTGTGTGTGGAAAGAAAGTGGCCTGTACATTCCCAAATGATGCAGGAGATGACAGAGCAGTATTGCAGTTTTCTCATTTAGTTTCTTCTCATGTGTCCAGTACCTGTGATGTGTTAAATGCAGCAGTAAATGACTGTACACTTTGAATTATAAATAGAGGATGGATAACATAATAACATGGGTAACTCAAGCATGTATTGCCACACATAATACACAACTATTTTATCAGTCAACTGGCTACTGTTAAATTTGCTCTCCTTGTGCTGCAATTTTGTTCAGGTCACCAAATGCTCAGTATGAAAAAGACAAGAAAAACTGGTTCAGACAGACAGGATGGCTTGATTTATCCTGGGATGTAACTTTAAATATAACATCTCTGTGTCAATATTGAGACAATAGCTAAGTTGGTCAAGTGATCAGTGGTATAGCAGGCGTGGTACGCAGGGGTACGCCATACACCCACTTCTCCTGATGTGAGACATAAAAAAATAACAAATATAAAATAGCCGACAAATTAAATGTCAAACAAAAAATCCTCTTCATAACATAGAGCCTGGCTCCAAATTTGCTCCTGTAACTGTGGCATCACGAGCCTCATTTGAGCAGCGCTGAACACTGTGGGTGACGTCACACTCGCTTACTCCACTTTTATATAAGGTTTATGGCAGGGACTCCCAGACTTCCTTCGCCCCAGACACTTCCTCCCGCGGCTCCTCGGGGGGACCCTGAGGCGTTCCCAGGCCCAAAGACCTCCAGCGTGTCCTGGATCTTCCCCAGGGGCTCCTCCCAGTGGGACATGCCCAGAACACCTCCTGAGGGAGGCGTCCAGGAGGCATCAGAACAGATGCCCGAGCCACTTCAGCTGGCTCCTCTCGACATGGAGGAGCAGCGACTCTACTCCGAGGTCCTCCCTTGTGACTGAGCTCCTCACCCTATCTCTAAGGGAGCGCCCAGCCACTCTGCGGAGGAAACTCATTTGTGCCGCTTGTATCTGCGATCTCGTCCTTTCAGTCATTCCCCAGAGCTCATGACCATAGGGTTACTCATTTATATGAATTTGGGTAGAGGTAGCTCATTTCGCCAGGCTTGTATCTTACATCAAATAGGTATAAGATAACTATATATAGTTCTATATATATAAGAAAGAAATGACTGGAAACACCGAAATCTTCATATTAAATAGCATTGGACATATAATGTTTAATGTATCACAGGCTCCAGTGTGAATTTCCCATTATAATATAGTGATATTTTATTTATACAGCACCTTTGAAACAAAGTTACGTTTTCTACACATGGAAACAAATTAAAAAATATGTCACGAAAATGATAATGATAAACTCTAAATTGTGGCCATACCGGCTTGTCAGATCTCAGAAGCTCAGCAGGGCCGGGCCTGGTTAATACTTGGGTGGGAGACCACTGGGAATTCCAGGTGCCACAGGCGGGCACCAGTGGTAAAAAACTATTGTTGTGTCCTTAGGCAAGACACTTCACCCACATTGCCCAAAATAGATTAGTAATCTCAGTGGGACTTTCCTGGTTAAATAAAGGTCAAAAAAAAAAAAGTATGTATATATATATATATATATATATATATATATATATATATATATATATATATATATATATATATATATATATAAAACGCATTTCTCACCTTCCACGGTGGTTGGTCTCTCTCACCCTCATCAGCTCGGGTCCTCTACCAGAGGCCTGGGAGCTTGAGAGTTCTGTGCAGTATCTTTGCTGTTCCCAGTACTGCGCTTTTCTGGACTGAGATGTCTGTTGTCCTTCCTGGGATCTGCTGCAACCACTCATCCAGTTTGGGGGTCACGGCCCCGAGTGCTCCGATCACCACAGGCACCACCGATGCTTTCACCTTCCAGGCCCTCTCCAGCTCTTCTTTGAGCCCCTGGTATTTCTCTAGTTTGTCGTGTTCCTTTTTCCTGACATTGCCATCGCTCGGTATTGCAATGTCCACCACCTCGGCTTTGTTCTCTTGCTTATCCAGAACCACGATGTCTGGTTGGTTTGCCATCACCATTCTGTCAGTCTGTATCTGGAAGTCCCACAGGATCTTGGCCCGCTCATTCTCCACAACCTTTGCAAGCGTTTCCCACCTTGATCCTGAGGTTTCCAGCCCGTACTCTGCACAGATGTTTCTGTACACTATGCCCGCTACTTGGTTATGTCGCTCCATGTATGCTTTCCCTGCCAGCATCTTACACCCTGCAGTTGTGTGCTGGACTGTCTCAGGCACTTCTTTGCACAACCTACACCTTGGGTCTTGTCTGGTGTGGTAGATCTGGGCCTCTATTGCTCGGGTGCTCAAGGCCTGCTCCTGTGCAGCCAGGATGAGTGCCTCCGTGCTGTCCTTCAGACCAGCCCTCTCCAGCCATTGGTAGGATTTCTTGATACCAGCCACTTCAGTTATGTTCCGGTGGTACGCCCCATGTAGGGGTTTGTCCTGCCATGATGGTCCCTCCAGCACCTCTTCCTCTGCGCCCCACTGTCTGAGACATTCTCTGAGCAAGTCATCAGTCTGGGCCTTGTCACTGATGTACTTGTGGAGCTTGGATGTTTCATCCTGGACAGTGGTTTCCACACTCACTAGTCCTCGGCCTCCTTCCTTCCGGCTCGTGTACAGTCTCAGGGTGCTGGACTTGGGATGGAACCCTCCTGCAGGTCAGGAGCTTTCGTGTCTTAACATCCGTGATCTGTATCTCCTCCTTTGGCCAACTTATGATTCCTGCTAGGTATCTGATCACTGGCAGGGCGTAGCTGTTTATTGCCTGCGCCTTGTTCTTGCCATTGAGCTGGCTTCTTAGGACCTGCCGTACTCTTTGCAGGTATTTGGCTGTCGCCGCTTTCCTTGTTGCCTCGTCAAGGTTGCCATTTGCCTGTGGGATACCAAGGTACTTGTAGCTGTCCTCAATGTCTGTTATTGTTCCCTCTGGGTGTGAGACCCCCTCTGTGTGGACTACCTTCCCTCTCTTTGTCACCATCCTACTACATTTCTCGAGCCCGAATGACATTCCAATGTCTGTGCTGTAGAACCTGGTGGTGTGGATCAGTGAGACGATGTCTCCCTCGCTCTTAGCGTACAGCTTGATGTCATCCATGTAGAGGAGGTGACTGATGGTGGCCCCATTTCTGAGTCGGTATCCATAGCCAGTGCGGTCGATTCATTCAGGGGTGAGTCCCATCCCTTAGCAGCTGGTTCATTTGTGCTGCTAGGCGCTCGTGGAGAGCAGTGAGCTTCTTTAGCCAGTATGTGTGGATCATGTCAGGGCCTGGTGCTGTCCAACTTTTCATGCCTGAGTCTCTTTCCTGGATGTCTGCTACTGAGATGGTAACTGGATTCTGTTCAGGGAGGTTGCTGTGGTCTGCTCTCAGAGCCACCAGCCACTGTGCATCGGTGTTATGTGATGCTTCTCTTTCCCATATGTCTTTCCAGTACTTCTCAGTCTCCAGCCTTGGTGGGTCTGCTCTGCTGTTATTACCCTGCCATTGAGCGTACACTTTCGCAGGTTGTGTTGCGAACAGGTGGTTTATTCGTCTGGCTTCATTCTCTCTCGTGTACCTCTTTAGGCGGCTGGCCAAGGCTTGGAGCTTTTGTTTGGCAGTTTCGAGTGCTTCAGGTATGGGCATCTGGCTGTACCTCTTGGGTACTCACTTTTTCATTGCACCTTTCTGGGCCTCTGACAGTTGGCTCACTTCTCGCCGCACTTCCTTGATTTTCACCTCTAACCGTCTTTTCCATGGTGGGTATCGTATCTCATGGCTCCCATGGTTGCTTTTATAGCCCAACACCTCTAGGATCACTGCAGCTGAAGTGTAGATCAGCTCATTGGTTTCAATTATGGTTGTGGTAGGGATCGCTCTGAGGGCTGCATTCACCTCCTCTCACAGACTTTCAGATGGTACTTCACTTAGCCTGTGTAACTGGCGTTGGAGTTGCCTTGTGTTCATCCGGGCCATGATCTTATCTTTCAGGCCAGTCGCTGCCTCGCTCAGCGTGATACTTATTGGGGCTTCCTTTCCAATCTCTGGTTGGGGAGTTAGTGTTAACTTTGCCATTTGTGTTGTACCTTGTCAATCTCTCGTTGTGATAGCAGTTGCCGTTTGTGGATGTTGGAACACTGAGCTACTAGTTGTTTGGCCATTCGCTTGGACTGTGGGTATCATAGTAACCATTTCTCCCACATCCTGTTCATGTAACCCCCCTGACTAGGGTTACTGGAGTAGTAGCATTCCAACAGAGCCTGGTTCTCGCATCTCGCCCATTTCCATCTTGTTCCAGTAGCCCATTGCGGTCGATTATTTGGCTGAGGGGGTTCAGACCTGCAGAACAGCTAGTAGGATGGTGACAAAGAGAGGAAAGGTAGTCCACACAGAGGGGGTCTCACTCCCAGAGGGAACAATAACAGACATTGAGGACAGCTACAATTACCTTGGTATCCCACAGGCAAATGGCAACCTTGACGAGGCAACAAGGAAAGCGGTGACAGCCAAATACCTGCAAAGAGTACGGCAGGTCCTAAGAAGCCAGCTCAATGGCAAGAACAAGGCGCAGGCAATAAACAGCTACACCCTGCCAGTGATCAGATACCCAGCAGGAATCATAAGCTGGCCAAAGGAGGAGATACAGACCACGGATGTTAAGACACGAAAGCTCCTGACCTGCATGGAGGGTTCCATCCCAAGTCCAGCACCCTGAGACTGTACACGAGCCGGAAGGAAGGAGGCCGAGGACTAGTGAGTGTGGGAACCACTGTCCAGGATGAAACATCCAAGCTCCACAAGTACATCAGTGACAAGGCCCAGACTGATGACGTGCTCAGAGAATGTCTCAGACAGTGGGGCGCAGAGGAAGAGGTGCTGGAGGGACCATCATGGCAGGACAAACCCCTTCACGGGGCGTACCACCGAAACATAACTGAAGTGGCTGATATCAAGAAATCCTACCAATGGCTGGAGAGGGCTGGTCTGAAGGACAGCACGGAGGCACTCATCCTGGCTGCACAGGAGCAGGCCTTGAGCACCCGAGCAATAGAAGCCCAGATCTACCACACCAGACAAGACCCAAGGTGTAGGTTGTGCAAAGAAGTGCCTGAGACAGTCTAGCACATAACTGCAGGGTGTAAGAAACTGGTAGGGAAAACGTACATGGAGCGACATAACCAAGTAGCGGGCATAGTGTACAGAAACATCTGTGCAGAGTACAGGCTGGAAACCCCAGGATCAAGGTGGGAAACGCCTGCAAAGGTTGTGGAGAATGAGCGGGCCAAGATCCTGTGGGACTTCCAAATACAGACTGACAGAATGGTGATGGCGAATCAACCAGACATCGTGGTTCTGGATAAGCGAGAGAACAAAGCCGTGGTCGTGGACATTGCAATACCGAGCGATGGCAATGTCAGGAAAAAGGAACACGACAAACTAGAGAAATACCAGGGGCTCAAGGAAGAGCTGGAGAGGGCCTGGAAGGTGAAAGCATCGGTGGCGCCTGTGGTGATCGGAGCACTCGGGGCCGTGACCCCCAAACTGGATGAGTGGTTGCAGCAGATCCCAGGAAGGACAACAGACATCTCAGTCCAGAAAAGTGCAGTACTGGGGACAGCAAAGATACTGCGCGGAACACTCAAGCTCCCAGGCCTCTGGTAGAGGACCCGAGCTGATGAGGGTGAGAGACCAACCACCGTGGAAGGTGAGAAATGCGTTTTGACCATGAATAATTACCTTTTTCACATTTTGCCATAGAAGCCTGCTGATAACTGCCCCTTTCCCCAGGTACAGAATGACAGGGTATGACTAGATAAATAATTCTGGCTGCTAGTTGAGAGTGACAGTTATGTAGAGAAGAAAAGAGAGTGACCAGTTATTTGAATGAGACAATAGTAACAATACATTCTAATGTGGTGTGACACTTTTAATTTAACAAATAAATCTTTGATTAAGTGATATAGAAGAAATTATTACATTAGTGGTTGCAGTTATTTCATTTTAAAGATTTTTTAGTTAAACTAGCCAATAATGTAATAACTAGCCAATAATGTAATATGTTACTACATTATTGGCATCAGGTTATTACATTATTGTTTCAGACATTTTCTTACATTACTGGCAAGTTATTACATTATTGATTTTATTACATAAAAAATATTATGTTATAGGCAGTTATTACATTACGGGCCATTATTACATTATCGGCTGCTACACACACACATAGACACACAACGTACAGACAGGGGACAGAGAAGGTGCTGGTGAAACCTGATGGTACGCATGCACACACACAACGCACACATACACAGACACACATACACAGACACACACACATAGACACACACACATAGACACACGCGCACACACACGGATACACAACACACAGAATGCACAGACACACACATGCACAGACACAACACACAGACACACACACACACAAACACACATACACGGAGCAGTGAGGGGCTGATCAAACACACACAATCATACACACTGGGGCAGGGGAGGAGTCAGCACTTTTAGGGACGAGTACCTTTCAAAATATTTCTGGTACCGACAGTTCAATATTCATGAGCAGGGTTTCTTCAGACCAGTATTAGGATGGAAAAATGAATACTAATAATGAGACACTGGAAGGACTCAGAGGAACCAGTGTTTCACCAGAGTCTTTGAATATTTTTGAATTTAAAATAACAAAACAAAACGGAAAGTCTACAAAAACCATTGAGCATTGTCTTTTACAAAATTCACTGTATGATTGTGTAATCCAGCTGTACCCATTTTCGTTTTTATTGTCTTTATTCTTTGTTTTTATTTAAATTATTAGTTTATAATACGCTTTACAGATCATTACTCATTCACTACCACCAACACTCACACACACCACTTTCATACGAGGCAATGAGGGTGAAGTGCCTTGCCTAAGGACACCACCCTTATTATTATTTCCTTATAATTACTTATAATGATTATAATTATTAATTATTATTATTTATTTATTTTTCTATGCACATGCAAAAAAAAACATTGATTTTTTTGGGTACCAAACTATACCTGTTTTTTTTCCCCAAGTAAAAAAAAAAAAAAAACATTTAAACTTCCAACTTGTTACTAGAAGAATTTTAGTTTGAAATGTTGTAATTTATATCATATTTTGCAACCACTTTGATATCTGTTACCCTTTTCCACATCTCTCCACAAGGTCAAACAAATGAAAACAGCTCTTACTTATGACTCCACAATCTGAGAAAAAACTAAATCAATCAATCCTCCAAACTGGGATCTAGCTTGCCGTGTTCTCCTCTCCCCGTCCCTCTCCGATGATTTGCGGTTGATGTAATCCTGGATAAAGTCAGAATTGATTGATAGCTTACGCGCTAATGCACTATCCGGCCCACCCGGCATCTCCTAGCTCAAAGTTAGCGACGCCTTTATCTCCTCCAGCAAGGTGACCGTCTATGAACCCCAGACGCAGGTGCAAAAAAAAATAAAATCCTCAGTCGTTTTGTCACTTAGCGAAGCGGAGGAGTTATGGCGGTAATTTCCTTGATGTACAACAATTAGCATAACTACGGCGCTACGCTACAGAGTGAGAGGCGGCCATAAACAAGTCCAGAAACACTTAAGGGATTATCTTTGTTGTAATATAACACACAAAAGGATGGCGGAGATGCTTTCTAGAACTGATGTCAGCACGATTGGACTGTTGTGCTGAGACGGCTTGGTCATACGGAGATGGTTCATATCTGATTTTGCGGTTTGCTTTACTGTTTACTCTCTTGGTTTGAGTGTGAATCTTTCAAAAGGTTTTATATTACGCAGAATGGACTCTTGTGAGCTTTAAGTCGAGTTAGAATGTTGTTACTTTGTCAAAAATCTAATGTAAAGTAACTAAAGTTGTGTTTTGTTTAATTCACATGTTTGAGTAACTCTTTATTATTAGTCTGTCTACATGTCCAAAGCTCAGAATGCTCTGTTCCACCTTGTGATGTCATGAAGTGGTAGTAGTGGTAGTTCCTTTTTACCTTCCAGGACTGAAATGATCCAAATGATTCTAGTGAAGGTGTGTGAAGTTTAAAAACACAGTTAGTCCTGGTTAAGTTTTCATTTAGAACTAATTAAGTGCTAGTTTACATTAGGTTTAGTCTGGTTGAGACCTGGTATGGTTTGGACCTGGTCTAGTCCTGGTTTGGTTTTCATTTAGATCTAATTAAGTGCTAGTTTACATTACATTTAGTCTGGTTTAGACCTGGTTTAATCTAGGTTTAGACATGGTTTCGTACCAGTTTAGTCCTGGTTTAGACCTGGTATAGTCCTGGTCCAGACTTGGTTTGGGCCTGGTCTAGTTTTGGTTTAGTTTTCATTTAGAACTAGTTAAGTGCTAGTTTACATGTGGTTTAGTCTGGTTTAGACATTGTTTAATCTTTGTTTAGTCCTGGTTTAGTCTTGGTCTAGTCCTGGTTTAGACCTGGTATAGTCCTGGTCCAGACTTGGTTTGGGCCTGGTCTAGTCTTGGTATAGTTTTCATTTAGAACTAGTTAAGTACTAGTTTACATGTGGTTTAGTCTGGTTTGTACCTGGTCTCGTCAATCATTTCTCAAGTCCTGGTTTAGTTCTAGTTAAATCCTTTAGTCCAGATGTCCTCTTGATATTTGAGTAACTCTTTATTGTTAGTCTGTCGATATCTCCAAAGCTCAAAGTGCTCTGTTCCACCTTGTGATGTCATGAAGTGGTAGTTCTCAAGTTCCTTTTACCTTTAGCTCAGTGGAGATGGTCAGTTCCAGGTTTGAATTATCCAGATGATTCCAACAAAGATGTGTGGACTTTAAAAACACGGTGAAGAGGAGAACTCAGGGTTTGTGTGTTAAACATGTGTGAATGAAACAAAACACAACTCCAGGTCTCTTTGTGATGAAGAAACAACATTAGAACAGAGATCAGGAAATAGCACAATATGGGCCCTGAAATCTAGTTGCACACTTGCTAGAATTGATGTGTTTGTTAGCCTATTAGCATCATAACAGAAAAAGTAAAGGCTTTGATATTTTACTCTGCTGTATTCTTAACAAATGTAAGTTGTGCAACAGTTAGGTTGACCAGATTTTCAAAATTAAAAACTGGGACACACCCAGGTTGAGATGTAGTTATAAATATAATTATGAAGAGCGTGTAGCATTGTGCATTCTCTACTCATCTGTGGGTAAATTATAAGAAAATATAAGGGACTTTTGCTGGTGCATTTTTTCGCCTTATGGTTGTTTTCAAGCATATTTTTTTCTGTATTTTAACTTAACCACAATATATTCTCTTTACTGTTGGCATGGATCAGATTGGTCAAAAATAGGGACAACTGGGACATTTCTTGTATAAAATTGGGACAAATCAGTGGTTTTGTATCTGCTGGTACAGGGGACATAGGGCTCAAAACTGGGACTGTCCTGGGTAAACAAGGACGTCTGGTCACGCCGGCAACAGTGGGTTAAACCTGAATGTATAACACATCGGTAACTGGTCGAATTTCTGTCTGTAAAAGTAGTAGGTGTGGATTAACATTGCCATCTGGAGTGAGCATGTGGTTCAATTAGCATGACTTGTTAGCGTTGTGATTTAGGCTTAGTTTTATTTTAACTTGTAGCTGTAGATCTGATCTGTCACTTGGCCTCCTCCTGGTCTCCATAATTTTTTTTATCACATATTTAAGCAAAATGTGTGTTGTCCCAGTGCAGAAATATTGTATGAGCAGCTCTGGATCAGAATGTGTGGACTGTTTAGGGTGACTAGATTTTACAAATCAAAAACTGTAACAGCCCCGGTTTGTAGTGGTTGGTAATAACTAACTTGTGAAACAAGTACGTAATTAAGGAAAATTGTTCTGCTCTTGGACCATTTATGACTAACACGTGAGCCAGTATAGTCACATTTTTGTTGTGTTTTCGTCATTTTAAGCAGCTTTTACAGAGCTTAACAAATGTATTAGACACCACCCAGTTTAAGAAGTTTGCTGGTACCATACATCATTTAACAGTATTTCTGTTTACAAAATATCTTGCCTTTCTGTGTGGAGTTTGCATGTTCTCCCCGTGTCTGGATGGGTTTCCTCCGGGCACTCCGGTTTCCCCCATCAACTCAAAACACGCACTGTAGGTGTGAAAGTTGTGTGAGTGAGCGTTGGTGGTGGTCGGAGGGACCGTTGGCGCCGCTTGGCTTGGCAGCCGCGCCTCCGTCAGTCTGCCCCAGGGTAACTGTGGCTATAACAGTAGCTTACCACCACCGGGTATGGAGTGAATGAAGAATGCTCTGTAAAATGCTGTGTAAAGCACTTTGGGGACATGTGTCTGTGTAAAGCGCTATATAAATAAACCTTACCTTACCTTACCTTTCTAGACTGGTTAATCCTCCAGTATGCAGATACTATCTTTTTATCAAAACCACATCTTTAATGCTAAAATAGAACTGTTGTTGCTCTCCATACATTTTCAAGTTTAATGTTTTCCAAAAATGACACCAAAGTCTCATCCAAAGCAAGTCTCTGGGAACAGCTCAAACTATTTGGAACTCAAGAACAAAAGAGACTTTGCAAAACAACAGAAAAACAAAGAAGCAAGAATGCAGCTGTGATCTGTGCCAAAGGATCACACTAAATATTATTTGTCAACAGGGACTATTTTGTTATTCTGATTAGTTATTTTCTTAATGAAGAACAATGAAATTGTTCATTTGAAAGAAGTTTTTGATAAACTATGAAGTTATGTATGTTTTCTTGTTTTCATGACAGGTGCTCTAACTACATTTGTTCAGCTCTCTATGTATTTTACTTAAATGACAGTTTATGCTTCTCTCTACTGTTGACAGGTTAGATTGGTCAAAAATAGGGACATCTGGGATATTTCTTGTATAAAACTGGGAAAAATCTGTGGTTTTATATAAATCTGCTGGGACAGGGAACACAGGGCTCAAAACTGGGACTGTCCTGAATAAATATGGGCTGGGTCTGGTCACCCTAGTATTGTCTACCTTGAATTAAAAAGCATTATATTGTCCAAGAATCAGGAAATGTGCACTTAGCATGCTGGTTGTTTTAACTTTACAGTGACTTACCATGCTAGTTGCTGTTAGCTTTATCGTCACAGTAAAACTCCACTCTGTCCAAAAGGTTAGCCTCAGAGAACACAACGTAGACAACAGGTGTCAATGGGCAAAGCCAAATAGGAAGTGTTCATGGTCATGCCTCCAGCTCCAGTTCACTTTCTACTGAAAACTATCACCCCTCTCTCTGTAACTGCTGCTGTGAGCCGTGTCATTTTGCTCTTAAAATGTTTGTATTTACCCACTGTACATAATCCTGGAGTTTTTATTTTGCTATTTCGTTGGGTGACCAAACTTCTCTATTTACCCGGGACAGTCCCAGTTTGGAGCCCTGTGTCCCCTGTAATAATAATAATAATAATAACAATACGTAACACTTGTATTGTGCTTTTCATGACACTCAAAGATGCTTCACATAGATCAAGACAGACATACACATATGAAAGAAACAGTTTTATACTGTTTCCCAGTTTTATACAAGAAATGTCCCACTTGTCCCTGTTTTTGACCTGTATTTGATCTAAACCAGGTCTAAACTAACACTAAACCAGGACTAAACCAGGACTAAATTAAGACTAAACCAGGACTACATCAGGTCTAAACCAGGTCTAAAACAGGACTGTCACAATTTTTGATTATTCTGATCCCCACCAACAGTAAAGAGGAGCATAAATTGTCATTTGTTTTACCAAAATACAGAAAACTGTGTTTGCAAATGAACATAAAGCAAACAAAAAAATCAGCAGCAGTCTGTCAGATTATGACTGACGTGTGAATGTACAATCTTACGCGCTCTTTTCACAGGTTTATTTATACCAGCCGTCCCAGCCCAGGTACATTCCAGTTTAGAATTCTGTTACCCAACTATTTTGTCCATAAATAAATTCCTATTCCTAATTTGAAACTTGGCTCCAAATTCGCCCCTGTAACTGCTAGCCTCATGAGCTTCATTTGACTGGAGCCAAACACTAATGCTATCGCACTCCCTTAGTGCACTTCTTTATACAGTCTATGGCACTGTTTCCCAAAGACTGGGCCGTGACCCTCAGGTAGGTCCCAAGAGATGCTTTTTTGGGTCGTCTTGTCACGATCTGCATGTGGGTCTGCAGTACACACTTCTGACACATGAGGAAGCTCGTGAGTTAGCGAATCCTGCCCGTCCTGAACCAGTGTTCCTGCAGCTTAAGTTCAGAACTGCTTACTTGGTTGTGGCAAAAGGAGAAATTCAAATTGTCAACTGGACAAAGTTTATTTAGTTTATTTATTTATTTTTTAAACTAAATAAAGTTTTGTCCATTTGACAAATTGAATTTCTCCTTTCGGCGTGGATTCTACCTGGACGACAGGGATTTGTTCAAAAAGAAGGGTGATAAATGAAGTGAAGGTCAGAGCACTTCAGGGAAGCAAGGGAAGTCAGGAGCTGATCCGCACTGACACTGGTATGATGCTGTTCATTGGTTAAAACTTGAGTCATACTAATTGTTCAGAGAGACACCGTCACTCAGTCAACAATAAAATATCCTCATTAATGTTCAATAACGGTCCAGTCACCTATTTTGTGATTTATTAATATGTCTGTTGACTTGGGTTGCAAAGGTTTGTGACTTTTAAAATAAGAGTCCTGTTGGGATGCGCATTCAAATGGAAGAAAGGTCAGAACTCAATCCAGTTAAAGATCCAAAGAGTTTATTCCCTGACAGTAGAATCTAATACAGATATCTGGGTCTTCCAAAGCGATCCCTAACTGCACACAGTATGTGGGGCTTACATCAGAAACACGATGACGGACACCCTCCTACCTGAGACCCTCATATTTATACATTTGGTTTATGAATATGCAAACTGTTTGTATCCGTAGTCTTCTTCCACTCCTTTTATGGTGTTGTTTTTCATCTGTCTCCTAGGCTGTCTGGGTTACATGACTTCCGTATTTGTTATTTCCTGCACACAGAACAGAAATACACCTCGACGCACCACAAAGTGGGGGTCACACTTCAAACTGTCATTTCAAAGAGTGAAATATTACTGGTTATTGTGAAGTCAGCATGTGCCATGTGTAATACTGCAAATATAAGGTTCATTAAGCATCTACTTCAATAATCAAACATCAAATATAATAATAATAATAAAACATCAAATATACTTCAGTCCCCAGAAAAAATTTTTGGGAAACACTCCACTGACTCCAGTGTTTGTTTTACGGTGAACTCAGGTGACTCTTCCCCATCCCATCGTAGGGTTGTGTTCTCCTCATTCATCTGAGCACAAAAGACCCTCCATCATCTCCTTGTGACACGCGTTTGATTAGCCTGCGCTGCACACAAAACACAGTGCTAGCATGTACGCTGTGAGTCATGGTGCCACAGGCTGGAGATGGAGTTAGCCACGCGTTATTGATGGCCCTCGGCTAATTGTACTTCTGGAAGTCTACGAAGTTGAAGTGAAGGTGGATTGGTCAGATATGTAGGATTATATGTTTTACAAGAACATGACTTTTCTTTTCTTTTCATTTGTTTATTTATTATTGACAAACCCAAAGAGGTCAAGGTTCAACCAAACACCACCCACACATCACATCCACACACTCATACTTAATACACGTCCATAAGGAAAAAACTACTACTACTACTCAGCCCTGTGGATGAAGTGCCTTCAGAGGAGTGCGTTCAAATGCAACGTGAGTGAAAATGCTGACTGTGCATTCTTAAAATTGCAATCCAAGATGACCGTGGGGTTTGTCAGGGGGCATGGGCATAATATTTTTTGTTTGTCTTCACGTGACGAATGCGTGTACCGAATTTCGTGGCTCTATGTCAAACTTTATGTTGGAACGTCTCCCATAGGCGGAATGTATTTAGACTTTTGCAGGTGGCACTTTCGCGCCAGTTTTTTATGCCCAGTTATGCAACCTATATTTTAACGAATTTTTCACAACTTCTGAATTTTGGGCAAAGTTTGGTGAGTTTTTGAACGTGTTAAGGACGAATAAGAATTTTTTAAAAAGCCGCAAACAGCATTGGACGGCCTTCGGACGGCCCTGGTGCAGCGTGCACGTCTATCCTATGCGACCGCCCCAGAATGCTATTGTTCCTTCCTGCCAGCCAACCAAGCCAATGCATCCTCCACCCGAAAAATTACATTGTGCACATTTTAAAAAAATTTTGAGGAGTTTAGCCTGGTGGCCGGGGCTTTCCCCACGGGGCCCGGCTGGGCACAGCCCGGAGGAGTAACATGGGGTGCCCTCTCATGGAACCATCACCCGTGAGAAGAGCCATAGGGGGCGGGTGCAGAGAGATCTGGGTCGCAGTCAAAGGCAAGGGCCCCGACGACCAGATCTCCGGACATGGAATGTCACTGGGAGTAAGGAGCCTGAGCTTGTGTGGGAGGTTGAGCGTTACCGGCTAGATATAGTCGGCCTCACCTCCACGCATAGCCTGGGCTGGACTCTCCATTTCTCTGGCGTTGGCCGCGGGAAGCGGCGGCGAGCTGGTGTGGGCCTGCTCATCGCCCCACAGCTCAGCCGCTGCGGGTTGTAGTTCACCCCATTGAACGAGAGGGTCGTGTCCCTGCGCCTTCGGGTCGGGGACAGGTCTCACTGTGGTGTCGGCCTACGGGCCGAACAGCAGTGCAGAGTACCCGGCCTTCTTGGAGTCTCTGGGAGGGGGACTGAATGGTGCACCGACCGGGGACTCCGTTGTTCTACTGGGGGACTTCAACGCCCATGTGGGCAACGACAGTGACAACTGGAGAGGGGTGATTGGGAGGAACGGCCTCCCTGATCTGAACGTGTACTGTTATTGGACTTCTGTGCTAGTCACGGTTTGTCCATAACGAACACCATGTTTGAGCACATGGGGGTCCGTCAGTGCACGTGACACCAAGACTCCCTAGGCCGGAGGTCGATGATTGACTTTGTTGTCGTGCTATCTGAGTGTTTTGGACACTCGGGTGAAGAGAGGGGCAGAGCTATAGAGCACCACCTGGTGGTGAGTTGGGTCCGCTGGCGGAGGAGGAAGCCGGAAAGACCTGACAGGCCCAAGTGTATGGTGAGGGTCTGTTGGGAACGTCTGGCCGAACCCTCTGTTGGTGCGCCCTTCTACTCACACCTCCGGAAGAGCTTCTCCCGGATCCCGGGGGAGGCTGGGGTCATGGAATGGGCTTCGTTCTCAGCCTCCATTGTCGATGTGGCCGCTCGTAGCTGTGGCCGCAAGGTATGTGGTGCCTGTGGCGGTGGCAATCCCCAAATCCGATGGTGGACACTGGAAGTAAGTGCTCCCGTCAGGCTGAAGAAGGAGTCCTATCGGGTCTTGGTGGCTCGGGAGACTCCTGAGGCAGCTGGCGGGTACCGGCGGGCCAAGCGTGCTGCAGCCCGGGCGGTCGCAGAGGCAAAAACTCGGGTTTGGGAGGAGTTCGGGGAGGCCATGGAGGAGGACTAGCGGACGGCCCCAAGGAAATTCTGGCAAACCATCAGGAGGGGGAAGCAGTGCTTCATCAACACTGTTTACAGTGCGGGGGGGGGGAGCTACTGACCTCAACTGAGGATGTTGTCGGACTTTGGGGATCTCCTCAATCCCACTGTCACATCCTCTGAGGAGGAGGCAGAGGCTGGAGACTCGGAGGCGGACTCGTCCATCACCCTGGCCGAAGTCACTGAGGTGGTTGGAAAGCTCCTTGGTGAAAAGGCTCTGGGGGTGGATGAGACCCATCCTGAGTACCTTAAATTTCTGGATGTTGTGGGTCTTGGCTGACATGTCTCTGCAACATTGTGTGGCGGTCGGGGACAGTGCCTCTGGACTGGCAGCCCGGGGTGGTGGTCCCTCTGTTTAAGAAGGGGTACCGGAGGGTGTGTTCCAATTACAGGGGAATCACACTCCTCAGCCTCCCCGGTCTATGCCAGGGTACTGGAGAAGAGAGTTCGGCCGATAGTCGAACCTCGGATCCAAGAGGAGCACCCTCCAACAGGTGCTCGAGGGTTGATGGGAGTTTGCCCAACCAGTCCACATGTGTTTTGTGGACCTGGACAAGTCATCCGACCGTGTCCCTCGTGGTGTCCTGTAGGGGGTGCTCCTGGAGTATGGGGTCCGGGGCCCTCTGCTAAGGGCTGTCCAGTCCCTGTATGACCGGAGTAGGAGCTGTGTTCGCATTGCCGGCAGTAAGTCAGACCTGTTCCCGATGTTGGACTCTGCCAGGGCTGCCCTTTGTAACCAGTTCTGTTCATTGTATTTATGGACAGCGCAGCCAGGGACCGGAGGGGGTCCGGTTTGGGGACCACAGGATCTCATCTCTGCTCTTTGCAGATGATGTTGTCCTGTTGGCTTCATTGAACCAGGACCTGCAGTGTGCACTGGGGCAGTTTGCAGCCGAGTGTGAAGCAGCTGGGAGGAGAATCAGCTGTTCCAATTCCATGGCCATGGTTCTCGACTGGTAAAAGATGGCGCCCTCTCCAGGTGGGTCCCTGCCTCAAGTGGAGGAGTTCAAGTATCTCGGGGTCTTGTTCACGAATGAGGGGAGGATGGAGCGTGAGTTTGACAGGTGGATCTGTGCAGCGTCGGTAGTGATGCGGTCACTAACCATTGTGGTGAAGGAGCTGAGCTGAAAGGCAAAGCTCTCGATTGCCCTCAATCTACATATTTTCTCGTAATCATGCTTAGAATTCAATTCCCAAATTTGGTAAAAGTCCGATAATGTTGCCATTTCAAGTCTATGCTAGGGGGCGCTATAGTGTAATTTTTCATATGCTTTATAGTGTATTATATTCAGGTCGAGATCAGCATCAGTGATTCAATTTTCAGCACGATCGGACTAAGCCTGTGCCAACAGGAGCAAATCTTGACATTGAATATTGTCTAAAATTTAGATTTAACATAAACTGTGATAGTTATCAAAAAAACTGCTAACTTTTGAAGCCCTGCTTCTCTAAATGCATGCAACCTATATGTTATCGAATTATTCGCCACTTCTGAAATTTTGAGCATGTTTAGGGGTTCAAATTAGAGCTCAAATAGCAGAAGAATAACAAAATTTTAAAAAATAAAATTACTCAAGCAAGATTAATATATATATCCCTTAACATGGGAACAGCAAATTATACGTTTTTTGAAAACTCTCGGTCTTCTCCACATCACCCTGGGGTCATTGATGAGTGTCGGGCGTGTCGGCACCATCTCTGCACCATCTCGTCGAGGTCGGCTGCTGACCTCCCATTGACTTCCATTCATTTTAGCAGCAGTAAAAATGGCCCAGGCCTTGGGTGTGGCTAAATTTTTCAGGACAGGTGAATTTGGAGAACAAATAAAACGTTCTATAATTGGTCCTAAACAGGACCATCCTTGAAACAAGTTCAAGAATGACCGGCCATAAGCAAACCCGGCTAAATGAGTGGGCTTTCTCCTCTCCAAATCAGGGAGGAGGATGGTCCTAAACAGGGGGCACTGGGCAGTGAGTCCATAAGAGAGCTTAACAAAAGTGAGAAAACCAAATACCTGGGCGTGGAAATCACACTGTTGGAAGGGCGTAAGTTCCTCCCCAATGCTGCCGATCCTTCAGGGCCTGATCGGGAAGGCTTTGATTGCACCTCTCAAACCGTCTCAAAAAATCTCCCTTCTTAGGGAATTTATCCTACCAAGCCTGCTGTACATATGTGACGCCTTTCCTCCAGACCAGATCACAGGTCAGATCTGCAGATGAGCAATGCCGCTCACACGGTTTCCATTTTTTACAATCAAAGCAATTGTCAGAGCTCCCACGTGAAAAGGTATGCAGTACGTCTTTATACGAGTTCTAAAAACGGCTGTGTTTATGTCTCCTATGTGAAAAGGTACGCAGTGTGTCTTTATACGAGTTCTAAAATATGCCTGTGTTTATGTCTGTTACGTGAAAAGGTGTGAATATATGTATTATGTATAGGCTATATAAAATTATAACAAATGCCAGAAACAGACAGTCATTTTAGTCACTATTTGCTGAACTTTATGAGCACAACGCACAGCCAAGCGCAAAGTTTACGCAGCAACACAACCTGATGCACCTGCTCATACCCAACCCAAACAACACAAAGTAACACAAAGTAACACACCGTAACACAACGTAACACAATGTTATACGAGTTCTAAACGATGCCTGTTTGTCTCTCATGTGAAAAGTTACGCAGTGTGTCTTTATACAAGTTTTAAAAGATGCCTGTGTTCATGTCTTACGTGAAAAGTTATGCAGTGTGTCTTTATATGAGTTCTAAAAGATGCCTGTGTTTATGTCTCACACGAAAAGGTACGCAGTGTGTCTTTATATGAGTTCTATAAAGATCTGCTCAAAGAGCAGAAGAATAATAAAATGGTCTTAAACAGGGGACACTGGACAGTGAGTCCATAAGATGGCTTGACAATAGTGAGAAAACGAAATACCTGGGCGTGGAAATCCACCCTTGGAAGGGTGTAAGTTCGCCCCTAATGCAGCTTATACGAGTTCTAAAAGACGGCCGTGTGTATGTCTCCTACGTGAAAAGGTACACAGTGCGTCTTTATACGAGTTCTAAAAGACGGCTGTGTTTATGTCTCCTACATGAAAAGGTATGCAGTGTGTCTTAATACGAGTTCTAAAAGATGCCTGTGTTTATATCTGTTACATGAAAAGGTACACAGTGTGTCTTTATATGAGTTCTAAAGTGCTCAGATTGATAGAACCTCAGAAAATACTTTGTACAATACTTTATACTGTTCTTTTCAAAACGTCCGACCTTGTGCGTGAGCGTGTGGAGAGGCGAGCGGAGGGTGAGTGGCTCTTACCGTAAATGAAATGACTCATGTAGACACTGGAGCTTTTTCAGGACAGGTGAATTTGGAGAACAAATAAAACGTTCTATAAATCCAGAGACGTACGGTCAGGGGAGGCAGGTGTCCTTTTGGGAATAAAGATCTGCTCAGTGTCAATAAGAATAAATAAATACTTTATATATTTGATATATAATCTTATTTGCCCTCTGAGGGAGATTTCTGGTGAGTTTTGTGGTTTAAAATAGTGAAATGCCCCAGTGCTGATGGATATAATGCAGAGAGACAGGAGCAGACAGTGCGCCACATTTAATCAAATATACGTATTTGTACAGTGTTTAACAAATGACATGAACAATTTCATTGTTATTCATAACAAACATATATAACAACAATATAACAAAATAGTCCTTCTTGACAAATAATAACCAAAAATGTGAATATTTGGTGTGAGCACCTTTAGCACAGATAATAGCTGCATTCTTGCTGCATTATTTTGTTCTTGAGTTCCAAATAGTTTGAGCTGTTCCCAGAGAAAGCAATGTTTCTGGGAACAGCTTAGATGAGATTTTGGTGTCATTTTTGGAAAGCACTAAACTTGAAAATGTATGGAGAGCAACAACAGCCTTAAAGATATGGTTTTGCTACAAAGTTCTTGCATATACTGGAGGATTAACCATTATAGAAACATAAAAAGTTACGGTATTCTGGTTAACAGCAATATTGTCAAATGATGTATGGCATCAGCAAACACCTTATAGTCCTGGTTTAGTCCTGCATAGTCATCGTTTAGTCTTGGTTTAGTCCTGATTTTGTCCTGATTTAGTCTTGGTTTAGTCCCAGTTTAGTCTTGTCTTAGTCCTGGTTTAGTCCTAGTTTAGTCCTAGTTTAGACCAGATTTACTTCTGGTTTAGTGTCTGGTTACACCTGGTTTAGTCCTGGCATAGTCATCGTTTAGTTTTGGTTTAGTCCTGATTTCGTCCTGGTTGAGTCTTGATTTAGTGATAGTTTAGTCCTCCTTAGTCCTGTCTTAGTCCTGGTGTGGTCCTGTTTAGTACTGGTTTAGTCTTGGTTTAGTCCTGGTTTAGTCCTGATTTCATCCTGGTTTAGTCCTGATTTCATCCTGATTTAGTCCTTGTTTAGTCCTAGTTGATCCTGGCTTAAACCTCGTTCATGTCCTGGTTTGCTTAGTCCTTACCAGACCTTAACCTTGAGCTCTATAGTGGAGAATTTCTTTCTTGTTTTGTAATTATCTATTTCTTATATTTTTCAAAATCAAATGACGTCTGGAGAGTTGTTATAGCATTCCATTTCTGTCACAAACATCCACCAGTCTGAGAAGTCATAATTCACATACTTTCTTTATCTGATACCAAAACAAACATAATCTGCAGAAATTGCTTGGAGTTTGTTCAATTCAATTCAATTCAATTTATTTTGTAGCGCCCAAAATCGCAACAACAGTAGCCTCTAAGGGCGTTCCAAGATATGGATGAGCCAAACATACACACAGACATATCAAAACAGGAAAAAAAACAACATTCATGTAAAGCAGCAAATGAAACATTGTCCAGTCATCCCCTGTCCTTAGACCCTCCTTCTCAGCAAGGAAAAACTCCAAAAAACCCAGGGTCCTGGGAAAAAGAAGAAACCTCGGGGAGAACTACAGTGAAGGAGGGATCCACTCCCATGGACGGACAGGCTATAGATGTCCAGGCCCGTGGGCCAGTTCGGTATGGCCACAGCTACCCAGGTGGGGAAGAGCAGGGCGAGGAGGAGGAGGAGAGGGGCGAGGAGGAGCCGGGCGAGGAGGAGGAGCCAGGCGAAGAGGAGGAGCCAGGCGAGGAGGAGGAGCCAGGCGAGGAGGAGGAGAGAGGTCCAGCTGCCATCAGGCGTCTGAAAGAGTTCCACTCCACAGGGGGAGTGGGACAGGGGACAACATGTGAATAGCAATGAACAAACTACAGATGAGAACATAGTAAGTGATGCTAATGAGAAAATAGGAGGAAACAGAGGACAGTGCTCAGGTTGCCACACTTCCCCCAGCTTGTTATCTCCTGCGGCAGCTTATCTTAGTGACATCAACTAAGTAACCTGGTCATAAGCTATTCCGAAGAGGAAGGTTTTAAGCCTGGTCTTAAATAAAGAGACTGTGGGTGCCTGTTTAACATCAACAGGGAGTTGATTCCATAACACAGGAGCTTGGTAACTGAAGGCTCTCCCCCCCACTGTACTTTTAGACACTCTAGGAACCTCTAATAATCCTTCATTCTGAGGCGATGTGCTCTATTTGGCTGATAGGGGACAATGGCATCCTGATGATATGATGGGGCCATATTGTTTAAGGCTTTGTATGTCAGGAGGAGAACTTTGAATTTAATTCTAAACTCGACAGGAAGCCAGTGAAGTGATTTTAATACAGGACTGATGTGATCACGTCTTTTAGTTCCTGTTAGGACTCTGGCCGCTGCATTTTGGACCAACTGGAAGCTTCTTAAAGTACCTTTAGCGCAGACGGTGAGCAGAGAATTACAGTAATCTAGTCTGGATGTAACAAATGCATGGATAAGTTTTTTCGGCATCATTTTTAGGCAAAATTTTTCTGATTTTAGTTATGTTTACTTGAGTGAAAATATGCAGTTTTACAAGCTTGGTTTTATATGAGCTGTGAATGAGAGATTTTGGTCAAATATGACACACCAAGGTTTTTACAGTAGAGGCTAGAGGCTATACTCACATTGTCAAGTGAGATTATCTGGTCTGACAGGGAATCTCTCTGACGCCTTTAGGACCGACAACAATGACCTCTGTTTTTCAGGGTTTAAGAGCAGTTAATTCAGGGTCATCCAGGTTTTGATGTCCTTCACACAGGCACTGAGCTTATCGATTTGATCGGTCTGATTAGGTTTCATTGATAAGTACAGCTGAGTGTCATCAGCATAGCAGTGGAAATTAATGCCATGTTTTCTGATAATGTTACCTAATGGCAACATATACAGAGTAAACAGGATTGGACCAAGCACAGATCCTTGTGGAACACATCAAGCTACTTTAGAGCAGGGAGAGGTGCACTGGTTTACACTAACAAACTGGTACCTATCTGATAGATAGGATTTAAACCATTTGAGGGCGGTCCCTCTGACACCTATGTCACATTCTAACCTCTGCAGTAGAATGTTGTGATCAATGGTGTCAAACGCTGCACTGAGGTCCAGTAGGACCAGGACTGAAGCCAGCCCGTTATCAGCAGCTAGTAGCAAATCATTTGTCACTTTAAGCAGAGCAGTTTCTGTGCTGTGGTGAGCTCTGAAACCAGACTGAAATTTTTCATATAAATTATTGCCCTGCAGATGGTGACAAAGCTGTTTCACCACAACTGGTTCCAGAATCTTTGAGAGAAATGGAAGATTCGAAATAGGTCTGTAGTTGGCTAGTTCATCAGGATTTAAGCTAGGTTTTTCAAAAGCGGTTTAATTACAGCATATTTAAAGGACTGAGGAACAAAGCCATTTTCTAATGACATATTTATTATGTTATGGATGGAACCTATTATTAAGTGGAGAGCTTCTTTGAGGAGTTTGACTGGAATAGGGTCGAGCAAACAAGTTGATGGTTTGGACGACATGATGACTGAGGTAATCTCCGCCTCATCGACAGGAGTAAATTTGTCTAATTCTGTTAGAGGATTTATGTGGGATATTGGTGTTACAGACTGGATTTGCTGAATTTGCTCGGGGCTGATTTTTGGAGTGGCTTCGTTGATCTTGTCTCTAATGGTTGTAATTTTGTGATCGAAGAATTCAAGAAAGTCATCACAACTGAACTTCGAAGGGAGAAGAGACTCAGGGGCAGTGTGCGAGTTTGTCAGCCTGGCTACAGTGCTGAACAGAAATCTGGGGTTGCTTTTGTTTACTTTTATTAGGTTTGAATAGTATCTGTCTATAGTTATTGGATTAATTTGTCATAATTTCAGACAGAGAGCAGGGGAGTACATATGTTTGAGGATGAGGAATCTCTGTTTTTGAAAGTAATCTTCCAAATAAAGCCATTTTTGTTTGGTAGTTTTCTGGTTTGAACATTGATGCCTTTGTGATTGAATAATACAATTGTGTTAAAAGTAATATTACTCAAGTAGAAGTATAAAGTAGTAGTATATGACATTTGTAACATCTGATTTGATCATTTCAAGTTAATGGAAATGGAAGGACATGGCATTAAAGGGACTATATTACGCAGAATTGACTCGTGAGGTTTAAAAGATGCATTTTGTAATTTTTCTGGTGGAGGATCAGTTAAATGCTTTTTTCCATGGAGATGTTGTCTGGAATGTTTCACAGTATGGTGTTAATCCTTTCATTCATCATGGAGACCAAGTTACAGGTCAGATCTGTGGAGAGGCGACCCCACTCAGAATGTTGTTTCTCGAGGTATTTTGAAGCTATAAAACCAGCTGTAATTGAATAAATGTCAAGCAGAGCTGTTTAATGTCACACTGTGGAACATTCCAGCAATAACATATCCATAGAAACTAGAAGGTGATGAACCCCCAACCAAAAAGTTACACCGTGCATCTTAAAGCCGTACTGTAATGTAATGAGGGCGTTCACAGAGGTGCCACTTGAGTTTGTTTGCAGTTGTAGTAAAGGCTTCACCCAGGTGCTCTTCTGGTGGAGGATCAGGCAACACTAAGAACAGGACAGAGGCATGCATGGGATTCACAAAATGTTAAAAACCTAATTTCTCTGATGTGCTGATGCTTTTAAGAAATCATTCATGATTGAATAAAGAGTTTAAACAGAGTTTTGTTTTGTTTTGTTCACACATGTTTGACTAACCCTTGATTATTAGTCCAACACTCAAAGTGCTCTGTTCCACCTTGTGATGTCATGAAGTGGTAGTTTTCATGATAACATCTTCTTTTACTGTTAGTTCAGAAGAGATTGACAATCCAAGGCTGAATTTATCCAAATTATTCTTTGTTTTCTGTTTGAGAGAAGAACTCAGCCTAAATCTGCATCGTTTGTGTGTTAAACATGTGTGAATGAAACAAACACAACTCCAGGTCTGTTTGTGATGAGGAAACATTAGAACAGAGATCAGAAAGTAGTGTAGTAAGTAAGTAAGTTCTGGATTTAAAGAGCACATGGTCAGGAGCCTGTGATCAGTCCGAGCTTTCATGTTACTGTTTAGGAGTTTCAGTTGTAACAAAAATGTGAAAGTGACTGAAAAACTGTTGACTAATGCTAGCTAGCTTATGACTGCAGTGTTATGTGAGAGGAACTTGTTTAAAGCTTTCTGGTCAGATTGCGTTGAAACAAAACCCAGATTAAAATCTAACATAGCCTCAGACAGAGCACTGCCTACAGTTAGCATCACAGCCACAGTGAATATTGATAACATCAGCTGTGGAGAATCGATTCCAAAAGGCAGAAGTGCATTAAACAGTTCTTCTTCTCTTGTAGGAATCCACTACAGGAAGTCGTGTGCGTCGTCTGGAGCGTGCCTCATCGCGTCGTCGGGGTATCAGCAGTTCTGTACGGGCAGACTCAACTCAGTGTGCATCACCTGCTGCAACACCCCCCTGTGCAACGGCCCCAAGAGGAGGAAGCCCGTCCCCTCAGGGGCCCCTATGCCGGACCACACACTCCCTCTACGACTACTACAAATACTCCTACTGCAACTGGGCTGTGTGACTGTCACCACGCTGGTACTGGCCACGTAGAGACAGGTAAGAGTAAGAGTACTGTTACACAGTATTTGACTCGAGTAAGAGTACTGTTACACAGTGTTTGACTGGAGTAAGAGTACTGTTAAGAGTACTATTAGAGTTCTGTTTCTGAGAGCCCTTCTCTCTCTGGGCATCTGGTCCATGCATTGGAGATCTTATCTCCCTTGAACCCTGAGATCCCTTTGCCTTGGACTTTTAGTGTGCTCCTGTTTTTGAATTCACTTGTTTTCGCAGCTTTTGGTCCAACCAGACCTAATTCGATTTCATCAAGGTTATTGGGCCCCTCCAGGCCCGTTACTTCTTTGTAAAGATTTCTGACGTTCTTGTCTAGTGACATCAGCTTGGATACCTCGTTGGGCACCAGGTCTTGAGGGTTGATCTTTTTTGTGAACTGCCTTAGGCAGATTGCTGGAATTCTTTTCTCTAGCTTAGGTAAGTTTAGACCGCCATCTGCGAAAGCTGAATAGCAGTCCATCTGTAGTGTGGCTTGGTTATGACAAACATAACCAAGATGGCGCCGGAGTGTCTGGCTTGCCGTTTGGCTCTCTCATTGTTGGGGTGTTTTATTGTGTTTTTAAGCTGTTTTGGGGGGATCACACACTCTCTGCTGGTGTATGAGCGTCAGAACTTATTAAAAATCAAAGATTATGTGGATAATTGCGCGGAATATCGTTATGATGAGACAAACAAGCCGCGTGCCACTAACCTGGCTAACGTCCCGGATTACCTTCTCCGGGTGAAGGCCCTGCTGCCCAAGAAGCGAGGGCGGCGTGGAGTACCTTGAGCGGCCCGGCTGGCCAGACTGAAGTGCTGGCTGGTCCTTTGTCCAGAACTTTTACAGTGTCCAGCGAACATCCCCAGGATTATGCAGCCTGTTATCGCCGCTTTTCTTGCGCGTCAGGAAACTTGCCCCCATCACCGTCGCTGCTTAGGTACTGCGGTTTGTGGAGCGAGGATGACCCAGCGCTGGTGCGCTCGCGGTCTCGTCTCGAGGATCAAGCGGCGTGGATCGGCAACCTCCAGCCCCTGAGTCGGGCTGCTCCGGCTGACCACATGATCAGACTTCATTGAAATGTGCGCTTTTAAATGCAAGATCTGTAGTTAACAAGACTTTTGTTGTCCAGGATTATTTCACTTCTCACTCGCTGGATCGCTTTTCCTCCACGGAGACCTGGATTAATTCGGTGAGTCGCACTTTTACCAGAACTGTTACCTCCAGACTGTGTTTTTATTAATGCACCGAGATCCACGGGGACGTGGGTGGCATCGCTTCAGTTTTTAGGAAAAGCGTAAGCTACAAGCCACTGGCGACAGACTTTTAACCGTTTGAGGTGAGCTGCTTTGAACTTTGTGAAAAAAAATCCACGTGTTTCTTGTGATTTACAGACCACAAGTATAACAAAGACTTTATCAGTGAATTTTCACATTTCATTGCTCCTGTGTTGACAAACTATGATAAAATTTTATTGGTTGGTGATTTTAATTTGCATATTTGTTGTCTTTCTGCGCCTATGGCAAAAGATTTTTATGGAATTGATTGATGGTTTTAACTTGGTGCAACATGTGAAAGAACCCACGCAGATACATGGCCATACATTGGATCTGGTGATCTCATGCAATTTGTCCATTAACAATGTATTGGTAGGGATGCTGTCATGTCTGACCATTGTCCTATTTTGTTTGATTTTTATTCTGCGCGACTGTCTGAAGCCTATTTCAGTGCGTCACTGCGGCGATCTAAAACCGGACACTGCGGCGTCATTTTTCGTCTTTTATGAAAAATGTGCCAGACCTGGGTGACGCCCGGCTTTCAGGACACTGAAGAAATTACAAACTCTTTTATTGCTGCGTGCACTACAGTCATGGACTCTGTAGCTCCACAAAAGCTCTGGCCCCAGAGTCAAACGGTGCCATGGATAAATGACACCACTCGTGAGGCCAGGCGCAGATGTAGGCAGGCGGAAAGGAAGTGGAAAAGTGATAATTTGCAAGTGTCTTATGAAATTTTAAGAGACAGTTTAAAAATGTATCAGAAATCTGTTAAAGAGGAACAGAGGAAATATTTTTCAAACTTGGTTTTGACAAATGTCAATAATCCTCGTATTTTATTTCAAACAATTGGGTCTGTTTGAACCCATCCAAATCCACTATTTTAGATTCTTGTTCTGAAAAATGTGAACAGTTTTATCTTATTTCACAGAGAAGGTTCGCGTTGATTAGAGCCAACTTAAACTGTCCTTCTGCTGTTCCACGAATAAGCATGTCTTGCTCAGCTATTTTTTGTAAATTTGAGCCAGTGTCTTTGGAGTTTCTCTCTAAAATAGCTAACAAGCTTAAAGCTTCGTCCAGTCCTATTGACCCCGTCCCTCCAAGGTTATTTAAGGAGGTATGGACAACAATTGGCTCGAGTGTATGTGAAATTATGAACAGCAGTCTTGTCTCTGGTGTTGTACCTTCATTTTTTAAAAAGGCTGTAATCGAACCTCTCCTTAAGAAACCAAGTTTGGACTCATCAAATGTTTCAAATTTTCGTCCAATCTCTAAGCTTCCTTTTTTGGCTAAAGTATTGGAAAATTGTGTTCTTTGTCAATTGCAGCCCTCTTTAAAAGCACATGGCATTTTAGAGCGTTTCCAGTCAGGATACAAAGCCCTGCATAGCACGGAGTCTGCACTTTTAAAGGTTTTTAATGACCTATTTTTAATGACTGATGGTGGTAGCTCTGCCATTTTAGTGCTTTTAGACCTGACTGCTGCTTTTGACACAGTCGACCATGCAACTCTTTTAAACCGCCTTAAAGACTGTGTGGGTGTCAGGGGGACCGCCCTAAACTGGTTCAAGTCGTATCTTTCTGGGAGATCCTGCACTGTCAGGCTGGGGGACTCCACCTCGTCTGCTGCTCCGTTGCACTGTGAGTCCCCAGAATCAATTCTTGGCCCTATTCTTTTTACCCTCTACCTGCTCCCACTCGGTGAAATTTTTAAAAGCATGGCATTTTATATCATTTTACGCTGATGACTGCCAAATTTATCTTCCGATTTCTAAGCAGCGAAAGGCCCCTGACACCCTTGTTGAACTGCCTTGGTGGCGTCAAGGTTTGGTTGGCCCAAAATTTTCTCTGTTTAAATGAAGGAAAACTGAAATTGTGCTCTTTGGGCCCACTGATCCCTCATTGGACTTGGGCCCCTTTAAAGATAATGTTCATCCCTTCGCCACCAACCTTGGCGTCACCATGGACAGGGATTTTAAACTCAGCAAGCAGATCAACACAGTCGTTAAATCAGGCTTTTATCATCTTCGCCTTTTATCCAAAGTTAAGCCGTTTTTAAGTTTTAAGCACTTTGAACAAGTCGTTCACGCTTTTATTTCTTCGCGTCTGGACTACTGTAATGCTCTTTATACTGGCATATCACAAAATGCTCTTTCAGCTTACAGTTAGTCAGAACTCTGGCTACGACTTTTAACAGGAATCCAAAAAGCGTGAGCACATCACTCCAATTCTTGCGTCTTTGCACTGGCTTCCTGTTCATTTTAGAATTGATTTTAAAATTTTATTGTTTGTTTTAAAGCTTTGAATGGACTGGCCCCGGATTACATCTCGGACCTCATCCAAATCTACACTCCAGTAGCGCTCTGAGGTCTGAGGCCAGCTCCAGCTCGTGGTGCCCTAAGCGAGACTTAAATCCAGAGGACAGGGCTTTTTCTGTGGTTGGTCTAAACTGCTGGAGCGCCCTGCCCCCCCACGTCGAGCAGCTCACAGTGGAGTGTTTTAAGTCTCGTCTTAAGACCCACTTTTATTCTCTGGCTTTTAACACCCGTGAGTTGTGTGGTCCTCTGTGTCTTTTATTATATTTTAGGGTTTTTTATTATTTTATTGTTCTTAGAGTATTTATTTTTTATTAATTTTATTTTTTTTTAGTGTTTTTATCTTTTATTATTTTTATTATTTTATGGTATATTTATTTGTATGCACTCTGGTAGGGCATTTGATTACTTGTTTATTTTAAACAGTTTCTGTAGTTATTTGTTTATTTTAAATGATGGTTTTGTGCAGCACTTTGGAAACGCTTTCAGTTTATGAAATGTGCTATATAAATAAAGTGGATTGGATTGGATTGGATTGGAAGGTGGAGCCATTTTTAGCCGCCGCCCTTACTTTTTTGTCCATTTCTTTTAGAGTAGTTGAATTTCTTCGTTCTCAAGAAGTCACATAAATACAATATCCTGGATAAATTCTCTGAGTAGAGAAATTTTCTGCACCAGTTTTAGTGGGGCCAATTCTGCTTTTCCGATTAGATCTTTTAGTAGTGGCAGTACTCGTGGGGAACTCACACCTTTCCAGGGGTGGAAACCCTCAGGTATCTGACCATCTCCATCTCGTTTATCCATCTTATAGGACTTTTATCGTACCATTGCCTCTCATTATTCAAAACCATTTTCCTTCCTGTCTTAGTCAGGAGGAAGCCTGAACATTTAGCTGGGTTTGCTCTTAGGCCTGTCATGCTTGAGAAGGTTTCCAGGATTTTCAAGATTTTTTTTCATACCTTCAAAACCATTGCTGACGAGTACCAGGTCATCCGCATATGCCATTGCCATTATTACAAGATCATTTCCAAATTCAAAACCCACATCCTCTTTATCCAGGCCAAAAAGGAGGGGTCCAGTGCCAGGTTGAACAAGAGGGGGAAAAGGCGGTTGCTCTGTTTAACCCCCAAATGCAAATTTTATAGGTCTTTAGTCCCTCCCCTCAGACCTTATTATAGTGTGGCAACCTTTGTATAAGTTTCTGATCAGTTTTATAAATAGCTGGTCCACTCCTCTCATAATCAAAGATTCTCTGATTAGCCCATGGAGAACTCTATCAAAGACTCTCGCCAAGTCGATAAATACCACCGCCAGGTCCCTCTTATTTTTCTTTGAATATTTCATGAGCCCATCCAGCACCGTGATATTCTCTGAGGCACTCGGACCTTCAATGAAGCCCCTTTGCCTGGGGTGGACCGAGCATGCCTCTTCTAGTGGCTTTGTCAGTATTTTTGAGAACAATCTGAGCTCAGAGTAGGCTGAGCTCAGATCAGAGTAGGCTGAGCTCAGAGTAATCGGCCTGGTCTCCAGTTTTCAACCAGAGAGGGGTCTGTGATAGGGCTTTGGGAATCAGGGTTGTCTTGCGTTTCTTGACTGTCTTTGGGATGGACCTGCTCGCGATCCAAGTTAAACATTGCCGCCAGTGTTATTCCTTTAGGGTCGCTGCTTATCCAAGTGCACTAACCGTATCCCATCAGGGCCTGGGCTGCTATCCGCCATTTTCAAATTCCGACACTAGCACCTCCAGAGGTTTGTTGTTAGCTCTGGGTAGGAGCCCAAAACCACCCAATTCAAAGCCCATTAAGCCAATGTAAGCCAATTCAAATTCGTTGATTTGAATCTCACAGTTTAAGTTTTGTCCATCTAGGACCAACCCGGCTGCAGCCTTACGGTTCACTTTCCAACACTTTTGACTGATTACGTATTTTGCCCTTTTTTCCTTTTGTATGCTTCTGTTTGGGAGAGCTCATTTTGTACTTACTAATGGGCTTTATTTTCTCCCTCGTTAGTTTTTTGATCAACTGCTTTGCCGCTCTGTTGATTTCTCTGGAATATGGTGGGGATTCCAAACCACATCTTGAGCGGATTGAGTCCGAAAAGTTCTTTTCCATCTTCGTGCCATAAGTATCGCCCTTTAGTTGTCCATCTTCCAAGGAGATATCTTAGGCAGGAAGGGTTTGTAGGAAGTCCATGTGGGTCCCCAAGTGCAATTTGTTTTGAGAAAGCCCTCTTTTAATTTTAAATTTATTTCCACAATGGCTACAGTTGAGGTCACCAATTGGAGTAGCTTTGTTGAGCCACACCTGGCTGAGTGACCCGCCATCGTTGCAACCATTTTGCAAGCTGTGCCACATCTTTTGCACAGTAGCATGGTGCATCTTGCTTTGTGCATTTTTGGGCAGCACTTTGGAGGGTTTAGATTTTCTCATTGCAAAGGACACATTCGGATTTCGACCAAGGAATGCGCAGACCCAACCCTTAATTTGTCTGGCCGTTGACATGAAGAGGGTTTGTTTCTCCTGTACCGCTACAGGAAAGATGGTTGGTGGCTCTGGAGGTAGTCAACTGGTGGCTGGGTGATCGGTCATTGCTTCCCGTGTCCTTTCTCCTTCTGAATCTGAGTGGGGTCCATTGATGGGTGATCTTGCCCAGAAGGCTGCCCCCAGATATCCTGGCTCTTTTAATGGTTCTTCTAGGGATGGATGCTGTACCCTCTGCTGGTCTTTGCTTTCCTGGTTCTTGTTCCATCTGGAAGAGGGGTATATTAGGGTAAATTAGTAAACTGGCTGAAGCCCTCAACCCAAATAAGCCGATGTCCAGTCCCCCACATGTTTGCCTGTCCGTCTGACCCTGCTCTCTATAAAGTGACTGGTTCCTCAAAGCTCTCTGGTCCGAAGGTGCGCCGCATGGCAACAGCTGGTTGGCAATAGTGTCTGGAGAGAATTTTCCCATACTGCACCTGCCGGTGGGTTCTTTGCTCTCTGGCACCAAGGATCGTGCGTTATCGAGAGACTGAGGATGGGACAATATGTTTGCTGATGTCTATGTTAGATCATGTTTCCATGTTCTACACTGTGAAGCCCATTGGGGCAACTCTTGTTGTGATTCTGGGCTATAGAAATAAAACTGAATTGAATTAAACCCTAAAGATATTAACCACATAGAATACGTGTTGCTTCACCTACATTGGGAAACTCGAAACTCTCAGTTGCTTCATGTCTTTGATTTATTGTGTGAGAGGTGGCATGACCACCTACACACCCGCCGTCTCCCCACAGTCAGGTTCTGAGTGGTGAACAGTAGGCAGAAAGGGTCGACGAGTGACCCCCAGCCAATATGGCCGAAGGGAGGCAGCCATCCCATTCCAACCCACTGAACCCTCCCAGGGGTTAAATGATTCTCTGCGTTCAACTTGTAGAGTCTTGTTACATTCCTCTATTTTGGATTTTCTCTTCTCAGCCTACAAGTGATATGTTGTTACTTTTTCTTTGGGAATGATTTCTTCTCAGCCTACACGTGTTGTCTTGTTACTTTTCTTTTCACTATTGGAATGATCACCCCACGACCATCTGTTGAAAATTGTTACGTCTTATTTCCAATGATTCCTCTTAGTTCCTCATTATTATTAACATGATCTGCCAGCAGTGTTTACTTCTTACTGTAATTCTTTTATTGTGTGAGGTACTTGGACGTAAGGAGATTCCTCATCTTTTGACTAGGCATTGTATAATTCAGTAGGTTTGGGTAGGAAGATCCGGTTTTAATTTCTGGTAAAGAGAGTCATAGTTACTCCCGTCGTTTACCCGCGCTTCATTGAATTTCTTCACTGTGACATTCAGAGCACTGGGGAGAAATCACATCACGTCAACACCCACTGTGGGCCTTCGTGATGTTTTGTTTTAATTAAACAGTCGGATTCCCCTGGTCCACACCAGTTCTAAGTCAGATGCTAGGCACCAGCTGAGGCAACACAACGGGCACCGTAGCTGGAGAGATCCGCGAGAAGGGCCCAGTGCGCGTCCAGAGTCACTGCCGCCACGGAGATACCCGGTCCTCCCCGCTGGCCCGCCTTGGTCGTGGTGGCGGGTGCTTGGATATTGCTTTTTGCAGTGTGGTTAGTGAATGTTTGTAGTTGTGACATTTTCAACCAAAGGCTGTGAGAGAAGCAGTTATGTTAATGGTGAGCTCACAGTTAGCGTCACTACTTCCTGTCCAGGGTTTTTGCTAAATCACGCTAAAATGAACACAGATTTAAAGGTTCTATATGACACTGTTTTCTGACCTATGTTCTAAAGTGATATATGATCTAATGTTCTATGTTTCCTCATCACAAATAAACCTGTTTAGTGTTTTGTTTCATTCACACATGTTTGACACAAACCCTGCACATTTACCCTCGGCTCCACCTTGTGATGTCATCTGGTTATACAGGAAGCACTCCACTGCGTTTTTAAACTCCACATGCCTTTGCAAGAATCATTCAGATCATTTTTGCCCTTTATCGCCAATCTTTACTGAACTAAAGGTAAAAAGAACTTGAAAACTACCAAGTGGAACAGAGCATTTTGAACTTTGGACATGTAGACAGAATAATAATAAAGAGTTACGCATTATGCTTTTGAGGACATACACTACTGTTCAAAAGTTTGGGGTCACCCAGGCAATTTTGTGTTTTCCATGAAAAGTCACTTTTATTTACCACCATGAGTTGTAAAATGAATATAAAATATAGTCAAGACATTAACAAGGTTAGAAATAATGATTTTTATTTTAAATAATTTTTTTTTTCCTTAAAACTTTGCTTTTATCAAAGAATCCTCCATTTGCAGCAATTACAGCTTTGCAGACCTTTGGTATGATAGCTGTTAATTTGTTGAGGTAATCTGGAGAAATTTCACCCCACGCTTCTAGAAGCACTTGGATTGGCTGAATGGGCACTTCTTGCGAACCATACGGTCAAGCTGCTCCCACAACAGCTCAATGGGGTTTAGATCTGGTGACTACGCTGGCCACTCCATTACAGATAGAATACCAGCTGCCTGCTTCTTCTCTAAATAGTTCTTGCACAATTTGGAGGTGTGTTTTGGGTCATTGTCCTGTTGTAGAATGAAATTGGTTCCAATCAAGCACTGTCCATAGGGTATGGCATGGTGTTGCAAAATGGAGTGATAGCCTTCCTTATTCAAAATCTCTTTTACCCTGAACAAATCTCCCGCCTTACCAACACCAAAGCAACCCCAACACCATCACATTACCCCCACCATGCTTGACAGATGGCGTCAGGCACTCTTCCAGCATCTTTTCAGTTGTTCTGCATTTCACAAATGTTCTTCTGTGTGATCCAAACACCTCAAACTTCGATTCTTTCATCCACACTTTTTCCAGTCTTCCTCTGTCCAATGTCTGTGTTCTTTTGCCCATATTGATCGTTTTCTTTTATTCGTCAGTCTCAGATATGGCTTTTTCTTTGCCACTCTGACCTGAAGCCAGCATCCCGGAGTCACCTCTTCACTGCAGATTTTGACACTGGCATTTTGCAGGTACTATTTAATTAAGCTGCCAGTTGAGGACCTGTGAGGCGTCCATTTCTCAAACTAGACATTCTAATGAATGTATCTTCTTGCTCAGTTGTGCAGCGGGGCCTCCCACTTCTCTTTCTACTCTGGTTAGAGCCTGTTTGTGCTCTTCTCTGAAGGGAGTAGTACACACCGTTGTAGGAAATCTTCAGTTTCTTGGCAATTTCTTGCATGGAATACCTTTCATTTCTAAGAACAAGAATAGACCGTCGAGTTTCACATGAATAGACTGTCGAGTTTCACATGAAAGTCTTTTTCTGGCTACTTTGAGCGTTTAATCGAGCCCACAAATGTGATGCTCCAGATACTCAACCTGCTCAAAGGAAGGTCAGTTTTATAGCTTCTCTAACCAGCTAAACTGTTTTCATCTGTGCTAACATGACTGCACAAGGGTTTTCTAATCATCCATTAGCCTTCTGACACAATGAGTAGATGAACATAGATGAGTACATAGATGTATAGAGGCCCATTTCCACCAACTATCACTCCAGTGTTCTAATAGTTGCTGGAAATGGGCATCTATACATCTATGTAGATACTGCACCAAAAACCAGACATTTGCAGCTAGAATTGTCATTTACCACATTAGCAATATATAGAGTGTATTTCTGATTAGTTTAAAGTTATCTTCATCGAAGAAAAAAAAAAGAAAAAAAAAAAACAGTGCTTTTCTTCCAAAAATAAGGAAATTTCTAAGTGACCCCAAACTTTTGAACGGTAGTGTAACAACATTATAACACAACTTAAAGCTCAAAAGAGTGAAGTTTGTGTAATATAGGACCTTTAAAGATTATTTAACACTTCACCAGAGGACTTTTTTTTGTCTCAATGCTAATGATCATTTTCAGACATAATAAATATTAAAATAATGTCACAAAACAACCACGTTTTTTAATAAAGGTTAGCATTAGCTTTGAAACTGCACTGAGCTAGCCAACAAGCACTATATTTTTGAAAATTATTCAAATTGAAACAAAAAGTCAGCTTTTCATTTATAGTTGGGTCCACACAATTACTATATTAATTTTGTTGGTAAAACTTGTACCACTAATTAATGCTGTATGGAAATTATAACTCAAATTTTGTTGTTACAGTGAAACAAAAATAAAAATTAAAAGATCTTATAAATGTGCTTCTGTACTGCCCTCTTGTGCTGAAGGGAAGACTTTGGAAAAACAATGCATCTTTTAGGTCTTAATCATTGCGGGAACATTTTTTAATTAAATTAAAATTAAAATAAGAATAGCATATAAATAATCATGCATAATTCAGCAGAAAAACAAATCTTAATAAATAAATATATTGTGGTAAAGAATTTAATTGGTGCAGTAATATTCTTCTGCCACTTGAGGGCACCATAGCTACATAAACCTCTGGTCAAACTGACCAGAATAAAACAAAACAAACAACCTCTCCAAAAATGATATGTTAATAGTAGTTTTACACATCCTCAACAGTAATAAACTCTTTAATATTCTGTGTTAAAAAGTGCACTACATAACCTTTCTACTTCCTTGTCTCCATAGAACATTAGTGCTTTACCTGGAATGTCCCACAGTATGACACTAAACTTTGTCAATCAATTTCTAATAATAAAAGTAGATGATGACACCAGGCCAAGTTACAGGTCAGATCTGCATAAAGACTGACCTACTCGCAGCAAGAATACGTTTTTGAACACTAAAAACACCTGTAATTGCACAAATCAAAACTTGATATGCTCTACAAGAAAAGTTGCACAGTGCATCTTTAACTTTAATATGTTGTTTATTTAAAGTTGCACTATTTAACTGCATGGTTGGGGGTCCGTCACCTGCCTGGAATGTTCCACAGTGTGACAGTAAACAGCTCTACTTGACATTTATTCAGTTACAGTTGGTTTTAGAGTTCAAAAATACCTACAGGGTTCCCACTCTTTCATCGACAAAATTTTTAAACTTTTCCATTACTTTTTCATGTTCTAAACTGAATTTTCCATGACTATACAGCACCTACATGTGTAGAATTTCTCAGACTTTTAGGCCTTGTCCACACGTAGCCGGGTATCTGATAAACCGAAGATGTTTTGCTGCGTTTTGACCTGTCATCCACACGAACACGCATCAAAAACGAGTATTCAGGGAAAACTCTGGCCAAAGTGAAGATTTTTGAAAACTCCGTTTATGCCTGTTTGTGTGGACAGAGATAACTGGGGTTTTGCGTTTTAAAACGTCACTGTCTGCGCCAAAAAATATGAATCTGCCCTGACATCAAACGTGCGACCTTTGTTTAGGCGACTGCAAAAGCCAAAGCAGACTATGGATCGGAGTCGTTTCTTGAGAGCTGTGTGTGTGTTGAGAGCAGAATTGCTCCTAAACACACACCAAACACACGCGCCAAGCTCCTTTGTCTGTCCAGACAAAGGAGCTTGGCGTCATGTTTTCTGTTGTTTAAGTTTAGGCGGAAGTGACGGCGAAGTGAGGGCTCAATGGAAATAACGCCATTTACAGGTTTGGAATGCGTATGAATGTGGTTGAAATCGCAGATGTTCGGTTATGTGTGGAAGGTATTTTTTTCGAAGAAGAGGTGGTGTGGATAAAACAATTTTTATAAACGGAGGGGGGGAAATGTTCGGTTTAAAAAAATACCCGGCTACGTGTGTATATGGCCTTAGGGTTAAATATGAAATGTGAGCCCTTTCCACTCACCTTATGGTTTGGTATTATAGTTTTTAACATTCAGAATCCTGTCAGTGCATTTATTGTGTCTATTTTAAACAAAACACCTTATTGTGGATTGTCCTGCTGGAGCGACTGGAACATACATTCAGAAATAATCAGAATAACTTAGTGAAAACTTAATAGAATGCTGTATTTGTGTGAAAGAGATACTAAAATTCCATGACTTTTCCAAACCTTTCATTGAATTTACAATATTTCCATGACTTTTCCAGGATTTCCATGACTGTGGGAACCCTGTACATAGAAAAACAGGGATTCTGACTGTGAGCAGGGTCGCCTCTTCACAGATCTGACCTGTAACTTGGTCTAGTTTGGTCTCCATGAAGATAGAAAGGTTTAATGTCACACTGTGGAACCTTCCAAATGAAGCACTCATGTTTCCATGGAGAAAAGCATTAGACGGACCTTCCAGCAGAAAAGTTACACAATGCGCCTTTGAAATGCAATTTATGATCTGTTTTTTCTATTCCACAGATTCACGTAATTGAAACAGCAGCTTTCTCTCCTTGGCATTTGGACCACGGACTGTCCAAGCCCTACGGAAGTGCACGATCGGCCGGGACTGAACCTGGACTAAGTCTGGCCTAAACCTGGACTAAACTTGGGTCCAGACTTGTCCTTCTTTTCCGTCCAGTGGATTTCTGTCTCTTGTTTGTTCGATGCCACTGCAGACCGGACTGTACAGATGAGTGATTTTCTTTGCTTCTTTTGTGTCAAACCTGTCATTCTTTTGAATCAGTATTCCTGACAAGGCTCTGTTGGGCTGTAACATGCACTTTGACTGGAGAAAAATGTGAAATAAATAAAAGTCAATGAGCTGGTGGTGTATCACTGTTAGCATGCTAGTTGTTCTTGCCCCAGTACAGATATATTGTATGAGCGGCTCTAGAAATCAAAATAAATCTGCCGCGTGCTGTCTGTGTCTGATTCTAAACCCTTGTACCCTATGGATATCAGGAGGTGCACTGTTAGCATGCTAGTTGTTCTTTCACCTGTACAGATGGATTATATAAGTGGCTCTTGAAGTCAAAATAAGTCTACCGTGTGCTATTTGCTGTATGATTCTAAACCCCTTTATCCTTTGGGAATCAGGAAGTGCACTGTTAGCATGCTAGTTGTGGTGGAACAAAGTAAGCAGAGTAAAAGTAGTCAAGTACTGTACTTAAGTAGACATTTTTGTTATGTGTACTTTACTTAAGTAGATTTTACAATGGATATGTTTTACTTTTACTTCACTACATTTGAGAGTGTGTACTTTCTACTCCACTACATTTTCGAACAGGACTGAAAAGTAAAAGCATTTTTTATTCTAGTTTGAGACCTGCTGAAAAGGCTGAGGGTTTATTTTGAACATGTTTGTAGTTTAGCACAAAAAGAAAATAAAAAGCAGTACATTTGATGTTTTATAGATCTTAAAATCTGCGTGAAATACTTTTTAGTCTTTACGTTAATTTTTAAACCGGTTCTTTAATACCTTCCTTGAGTAGATTTTTTCATGTGATCTTTATACTTGAGTATTTTTCTGCTCCGGTATCTGTACTTTTACAAACCTGAGTACTTCTTCCCCCTCTGCAAACTCACGGTGAAAAATTAACGTCCAGAATGCAGAAGGGAAGATCTGAACCTGGCTCTCCACTTTCCCCCACGACGACACGGTAAGTGAATCCTCCCAAAACTAAAGTCATCCTGACCAAGCCTGGCTCACGCTCCCGAGATGGGTCCCCAGGCACAGGAGCTAACAGCCAAATTTGTTTAAAAAATTTTTTTTTTAATTGTAATTTAAGGTCTTATATTACACAAAATTGAGTATTGTGCGCTTTAAACCTTGTTATAATGTTGTTTCCTTCTCAAAAAATGCCTGGAGTTGTGCTTTGTTTCATTCATGTTCAAGGAACTCTTTATTATTAGTCTGTCTACATTTCCAAAGCTAAAAATACTCTTTTCCACCTTGTGATGTCATGAAGTGGTAGTTTTTTGTAGTGAAGTGGTAGTCTTTTGTTCAGTCCAGAGTGATAATTCCAGGTCTGAAATCATCCAAATGATTTTAATGAAGGTGTGTGGAGTTTAAAAACACAGTGGAGCACTTCCTGTATTAGCACGTGACATCACAAGGTGGAACAGAGTGTTTTCAGTTTGAGAGAAGAACTCACTCTAAATCTGCAGAGTTTGTGTGTTAAACATGTGTGAATGAAACAAAACACAACTCCAGGTCTGTTTGTGAAGAGAAAACTACATTAGAACAGAGATTAGAAAATGCTGTTCTGTTCACTTTTGTAAATTATTACTTAACACTTGAAGTGTTAAGTGTTACAAAAACAGATTTTTCTGTTTGGAAAAACTGTCAAAAGTATTTCTCTTGTGCCATGTTCTTCAGATATTCTCCATTACAGTAAAGTACAGTGGGTGTTATCAAAGAGGGATGGAAAATTATTTAAACTGCAGTATAAAACATGTAGCTTTTGAAAACATTTCTATACAAAGAGTAAGCCTCTCATCTCTTTTATTTATTAGTACCGTATTTTCTGGACTATAAGTCGCTCCGGAGTATAAGTGGCACCAGCCAAAAAATGCACAGGAAGAAAAAAAACATATAAGTCACACTGGACTATAAGTCACATTTTTTGGGGGAAATTTATTTAATCAAATCAGACACCAGGAACAGATCTTGAAAGGCAAGTTATAGTAATAACACTAGAACAGAGAAGAACAGGCTGAACATGTGTCTGGTGTGTTCACGTCACATATGAACAGTTATTCAGAAAACTAGAGCAGAAACAACAGAACAAGTTTACCAAACCCTCCATCTCACTCCAAATCACTAAATCCACTGAATTCTTCATCCTCGGTGTCACTTCTAAGCAACTCCACCAACTCCAGCTAAATCCAGCTTTTAGACGCAATGAGCTTTTTTGTTTTCTTCATTACACTTCGAGTTTCCTCCACTTTTCTCCATCAAACACAAGTTTCTCGTTCACTCCAAACTTTCTTTCTGTTGCTCGATTGGTCCTCTCAACCACCGCTCTGCAGACGTTTCCGGTTCTCCGCTTCACATACACACTGAGTAATAATGTGTTTAATGCAGCTTTGGTGCATTTGTTTATGTTTTACAGAAACAACGCTTAAAGCCGCATGGCTCATTTGCAGATATTGATAAAAACAGCTGGTGCTGATGTAGTGAACTTCTGTCGACTAAAGGATGAGATTCAGTGGATTATTCACTGGACAAAAAAAAGTCTCCACCTGGATTTAACTGAGCAAACAGATCCGAGGTGCTGCAGTTGAAGTGACAGTGGTGCAGGAGGAAGAGCCTGAGGCGGAGCAGATACTGGTACACAAGCCTAGAGTGCCCCCTATCAGTGTGAAAATAACCAACATGTGAAAATATATCTTGCTGGTCGAAAGGCGTTGGCGTCCCTTGAAGCAAAGGACTTTTAATATATTCAGTCAGTGCCTCAGGTTTGTACCTTGCCCATGTTTACATTTATGTTTAGATGTGAACTAAAATATTTCATATATAAGTCGCACCTGAGGATAAGTCGGACCACCCAAACCATGAAAAAAACTGTGATTTATACTGTAGTCCGAAAAATATGGTATTATGATTTATTATTTGTATTTATTTTTTGTTATATTTATTTTCTCTGATCTGTTTATTTTTTAATCTTTATTCTGACATTTTCTATACAAAGAGTAAACCTCTGATCTGTAAGGCTCTGATCACTTTTTAAAATCACACTTGCCTGTTTTAGCAAATGAACTCTTCAGCTGTAACTTTTAGTAACTTTTTTGGTGGAGGGTCCGTCACCTGCTAGTTTCTATGGATGTGTCATTGTAATGCCTGGAATGTTCCACAGTGTGACATTAATTAGCTCTACTTTACATTTCTTCAATTACAAGTGGTTTTATAACTCAAAAGTAACTAGAAAACAGGCACTCTGGGGTCGCCTCCACAGATCTGACCTGTAACTCGGTGTGGTTTGGTCTCCATGAAGATGCAAAGGTTTAATACCATTCTGTGAATCGTTTCCATGGAGAAAAGCATGGAAAAAGCAAATTAGAAGTCAAACGGGGCAACATGTGGAGTACAAAATGTTTTAATCCCATGGAAATTTAAAATCAATATCTTTTATTTTCTCTTGATATACAGAGTCAAAGTACTGCGCCTCCTCCGCTGACAGATGGTTCTGCCAGTCACCGGCAATTCCTGAAACACAAATTCCAATAATAATAATAATAATAATAATAATAATAAAGTTTGTAAAAATGACCCATATCAAACTAGAGGGGTGATTCTGTAGCTCACATGAGTCCATGCTCTGTCTACTCCACTGCTCTCTAATGTTCTGAGCAAGCGTGTATACTGTACATGCGCTCGAGTATCCCGGGTCTGATCAGCTTTTTGGAATGTCCTGGTTTTCTGAGGGTCTGTGTAAACACAGTATCCTGATGTCAGTATAGTGGATAAGGCAGTGTACTTGAGAAAGTAACTCCAGCAGACATGACCAGATTTGGACATAATTTCTAAGATGGAAATAGTCCGATTTAGTTCCCAAAGCTGGCTTCAGAATTTATTATTTATTATTTACTTCATTTAATATTCTTGTTGTCACTCTAGCAGTGCTTTTTGGAACTACGACTTCTCAGAAGATGGAAACTACCAGAACTTAACCTTTTTTTTTGTCCAGTTAAAATGGGTAAAAAAATCTCATAGGATCATTTTTCTCATGTACACACAGTCTTGTCCCATCCCTAGTATCACAGTATCCTGACACAAAGACACAGTATCCTGATTTCTCAAAACAGGAGCTGCACTGAGCATGTGCGAACTCAAGTAACAGATACTGTAGGACTAGTTACTTTCCCAAAACGACTCAAACTCCTACCAGGACTTTTAAAGTCATGATATGTAATAGTCTAATCCAAAATAAAGCAGTGTTCTGGTTAATACAGTCATCTTTTAACACCAGATTCACCTCTGTGTCTGTTGTGTTACTCTTGAACTACACTGACCCTGTGTGACATATTTATGTTAAAAACACCGTTTCCTGAAGCTGGGACAATCCTCCACTTCACTTCAGTGAATAGTTATGGCGCAGCAGTAACTATTCACACAGGGAACTACATGGGCCATGATCCTTTGCTCTGTTTCAGTCCAATCTACATGATGAAATAACTGTTATGAAACACTTTTGAATCTTAATTATTTGCGTTATGACAGAAAAGTCATATGGCAAAGGAAAAATTCAGTTTGTTAACTGGACAAAAGGTTTTTTTTTATCCAGTTGACAAACAGAATTTCTCCTTTGCCATGGATTCGACCTGGATTCTACATAGAAAAGAAGCATATTTACACTTTTGTTAACCTACACAAAATATCACAATAAATATCGTACTGTGAGATGCATATCGTGAAAATATGCGTATGGAAAGATTTGGATATTGTTCCCTAGCTGTGACAGAGCTCCACAGTCTCATGTTCTTACTTGAATGTAAGTAAGTGTTTTTTGTTGTTTGAAACCTGTTAAAAAGCCCAACATTAGCAAAGTTGCTACATGTTTAGTAAGGCTGTAACAATAACCAAAATATGGTGATATGGTATCGTCAAAGGTCTCACAATGCATAGACCAGGTATGTCCAAACTATGGCCCGGGGGACCAAATGTGGCCCTCAGACCAATTGTTTTGGCCCTCAGGCTTCGGGGTGAATTGGCCCATACTACCGTAAGTAGTATGGGTTTTTACTGCATGTTTTTGAAATCTACCTTGATCAAGCAAATGCCGTGTGTCCTTTTGATGGTCTAAGCCTGAACAAAGGTCTGGAGGGTCATTCAAACCTGTTATAAATGCACAGATTTGAATTACTTACTGTTCTGATCACCAGTCTGTGACCCTCAATCAGCCCTCACGCTGGTCTGTGTTTTAAGATGTGGCCCTTGATGAAAAAGTTTGGACACCCCTCACATAGCCCATGATCTTTGCTTCATGTCAAGGCATTTTAAGAGGAAAAAGTAGCATATTCACAGTTTTGGGAGCCTCCTTAAAATATTGCAATAAATATTGTACCGTCAGATTATCGTAAAATAACATACAGAGGGTGTGTAAAATCGCTCATTCGTCCAGGTAGAATCCATGACAAAGGAACAATTTAGCGTGTCAACTAGATAAAAGTTTTTTTTTGGTCGAAAGACTGGATGAGCTGCGAAACATATTCAACCAAAATAAACTTTTGCCCAGTTAACACATTGAATTTCTCCTTTGTCACGCCCAGAGAGATTTGGATATTGTTACATCCCTAATGTTTAGCTTCTTGCCATATCTATGTCATAATTACCATAGCAACCAATCTAAATAACTCAAAGCGTCTTTGAGTTGTATTGAAAAGCGCTATATAAATATTATTATTATTATTATTATTATTATTATTATTATTATTATTATTATTATTATTATTATTATTATTATTATTATTATTAAATATCCAGAATCTTGGTTTCTCTGGGCGCATGGAAACGTCACATCCAGAATACTGTCGTAAACTGGACAAGTATCATACCCGGCATACTCGTGTGCAGGAGTGACAGGTGGGCTCTACCAAGCACAGTGAAGAGTCAAGAACCAGACGGCCACACGACATCTGCACTAAACATCTGCTTCTATGACTCAAAGTGCAAGCTGTACCTTTCCTGATGAACTTGGAGTGGTCGATGGCGGCGGGCGTTTTGTTGTTGTGTTTCTTCATGTTCTTGAACAAGCACCTGTCTGCGATCCTGTCAATCTGCTCCTCCTCAAGGGGCTTCTCCATGAACTCAGCTGTGGTCCTGACCACCTGCCGCAGGTCCTGGAACCTCACAGAGACACACCACAATCACAACTCAGGACTTTATCTGAGAGTATAGTGAAGCTATATATATCTAGCTTTGAGGGCTTCAATGTGCCAAGTGCAGTGTGAGGGGCTCTAATTGTAAAACTTAAAGGTGCATAGTGTAACTTTTCTGGTGGAAAGTTGGTCAAATGCCTTTCTCCATGGAGATGTTTCACAGAATGGTATTAAACCATGGCCATACCGGCTTGTCAAAGCCTGATCCCATCAGATCTCAGAAGCTAAGCAGGGCCGGGCCTGGTTAGTACTTGGATGGGAGACCACTGGGAATTTCAGGTGCCACAGGGGGGCCAGTCAAAAAAAACTGGTGTTGTGTCCTTAGGCAAGACACTTCACCCACATTGCCTAGTATGAAAGTGATGTGTGCATGGCAGGACTCCCTTGAAAAAGAGATTAGTCATCTCAATGGGACTTTCCTGGGTAAATAAAGGTTAAAAGGTTAAAAATAATAATAAAAAAACTTTCTATCTTCATGGAGAACAAACCAGACCAATTTACAGGTCAGAGCTGTGGAGAGGCGACCCCAGTCACAGAATGCCTGTTTTTCACCTGTGTGAAGTTGGCCCCATCAAACGCAAACCTAAAACTATGTCAAATGTTTGTGCTTCATTTGTGCTGCAAAGTTTGGTTTCTGCAGTTTTTGAGATAGTAACGATTCTTAATAGTAAATAATAACTTAATGCTTAATGCACACAACAGCACAAACAAAACAGAAAGGTATTTCAGGTATAGCTAATAGCTAAGAACCATAATAGCTAATATCTTAAAAACCATAACAGCACAAGCAAAATTTTTTGCATCACGAAACAGCATAAACGATTGACACCATTTTGGTCTGTTTTAGTGCATTCTTAAGCTTCCTGGGGGGCTGAGTGACCCCAATTTGACCTATAAAAGAATTGTTAATGTCTCCAAAGCTAAAGCAGGAGAAATAAAACTTTTTGCAGCACAAAAGCAGCACAAATGATTGACATTACACATACAGTTTGTGTGTAGGTTTGCGCTTGATGTTGGGCCAACTTCACGTGGGTTTGTATTTCTAGGTATTTTTAAGCTTTAAAACCACCTGTAATCGAATAATTGTAAGGTAGAGCTGTTTAATGTCACACTGTGGAACATTCCAGGCAAAGCAATGACATATCCATAGAAGCAAGCAAGTCACAGACCCCCAACCAAAAAGTTCCACAGTGCATCTTTAAAGTTCAAGTCAATTTAGCTTAACATAGGCCTGTTATTTCAAATTTCAACTCTGGGGCCCCCTGGTGGACATGGGGCCCCTCTGCATGTGCATGTTTTCCTATAGCTCCAAATGTCCTGTTCGTGACAGTGAGTCCCACCAGCAGCATCTCCTCAAATGTCAGGTACAAAATGTGAGAGTTGTCCTCCGCATTCAGCCAGCCTTTCACGTGCTCGAACCAGGACTTGAACGGAACTGTGACACCAAAGAGATTTAAAGAAGACACATGATTCTTTTCAAGTTGAAGTTTCAGAATGATAAAAAGGTAAACGCACATCATTAGTGCTAGGCTACTACAGTGAACATGCAGACATTTAATCACTGATGTTTGGATCAGTGGATCTTCATCAGGTCATGGTTCTCTCTGTGTGTCACTCACTGATCCAACAGTGAGCCAGACATGTTCACACAACACAATATATAACACAATACACACTGTACATCATATCACATAAGTCCACCAGTTATATGTTATCATCAGACAAGTAAATTGCATCAGAAATAAATAGAACATTATCAGAAATGCTTAATTTCATATTCTTGATTCAGGCTACTAGGGGTCTCTGCCTCAAGTGGAGGAGTTCCAGTATCTCGGGGTCTTGTTCACGAGTGAGGGGAGGATGGAGCATGAGATTGACAGGCGGATCGATACGCTGTATCGGACCATTGTGGTGAATTTAATTTCATTTACCTTTTAATCTACGTTCCCTCCCCTCACCTATGGTCATGAGCTCTGGGTACTGACCGAAAGGACAAGATCGCCGATACAAGCAGCCGAAATGAGTTTCCTCCGCAGAGTGGCCGGGCGCTCCCTTAGAAATAGGGTGAGGAGCTCGCTCACACGAGAGGAGCTCAGAGTAGAGCCATTGCTCCTCAACATTGAGAGAAGCAGCTGAGGGGAGGGCATCTGTTCTGATGCCTCCTGGACGCCTCCCTCAGGAGGTGTTCCGGGCATGACCCACCGGTAGGAGGCCTCGGGGAAGACCCAGGACACGTTGGAGGGACTATGTCTCTCGGCTGGCCTGGGAACACCTTAGGGTCCCTCTGGAGGAGCTGGAGGAAGTGTCTGGGGTGAAGGAAGTCTGGGAGACCCTGCTTCGACTGCTGCCCCCACGACCCAGCCCCGGATAAGAGATAGAAAATGGATGGATGGGTCACTAGGGGCCAGAGTTTTTAAGAAACAAATTAAACTGTTGTCTTTGTAGGGACAGCCTGTTAATATCCCCTCCTCTTCTTGGGAGCTTCAGCTGCTCTGTCCCGGGGGATCTGAGGGAGGAGATGGGGCTGCGCTTATTTAAAATGGGCAGCTACAGGGTTTCTTAGGTCTCCATTTCTAATGTTGCTCCTGTGTTTGGATATTAGAGTCTTTAGTGCTCTAGCTCTCCACAGATCTGACTTGTAACTTGGTCTGGTTTGGTGTCCATGAAGATAGAAAGATTTAATGCCATAATGTGAAACATTCCAGACAAAGCAATAACATCTCCATGGAGAAAAGCATTTGGACCTTCCACCAGAAAAGTTCCACGATGAAACTTGAAGTAACTCTGAAGTACTTTTGGTGACTTCATAGGGTATACTCTTTCTTACCGTTGCCTTGGAGGAAATTGTGCATGAAATTGGTGAGTGTGCCTGGATTAGCGTGATAGTGTCATGGTTTGAGTGTGGTTGAGGACCCCAAAGCAGAGACATAGGCGCAGGTAGATGTTTAAACAGGTTTATTGCCCGGATTGAAGGATGTGGTGATGGAAACTGGCTTGAGACAGACGGAGGGAAGACACTGGGGTAGACTCACAGGTAGACAGACTGGACGACAAGGGCAGGCAGGACGCAGACGTGGACAAGCAGGACGACAACGTGGACGTGGACAAGCAGGACGACAACGTGGACGTGGACAAGCAGGACGACGACGTAGACAAGGGATAGAGGAGGAATGAACTGCCAGAACAAAGGATGAGGACAGAACTAAATAGTGGGGCTGATTAGACAATTAGCTGCAGGTGAACCACCGAGCAGGTGATCCACACTGCAGCATTAGCCACGCCCCGAGAGAGCAGACAGACACAGAAGGGAGGGGAACACACAACAAACACCAAACCCTGACAGTACCCCCTCAAGGGACAGCTCTCAGATGTCCCAAACAGCAACTTTACAAACACGGGAGGGTGGAGGGGCCTGGGCGGAGGGACACAGAAACTGGCACCCAGGATGAAGAGGAGCGACCAGCAGCAGCCCAGGAAGGGACACAGCCACCCCGGACGGAAGCTTGAGTGTCCAGCGGCAGCCGAAGAAGAGGATCGGCCACCCCAGACGGAGACAAGTGTCCAGCGGCAGCCCAGGAAGAGTTGACCACCCCAGGCGGAGAACAGTGTCCAGCGATGGTCCAAGAAGGGATCTACCACCCTGGACGGAGAACAATGTCAGCGATGGTCCAGGAAGGAGTTGACCACCCCAGGCGGAGAACAGTGTCCAGCGGTGGTCCAGGAAGGGAGTTGACCACCCCAGACGGAGAACAGTGTCCAGCGGTGGTCCAGGAAGGGAGTTGACCACCCCAGACGGTGAAAAGTGACCAGCGGTGGTCAGGAAGGAGTTGACCACCCCAGGCGGAGAACAGTGTCCAGCGGTGGTCCAGGAAGGGAATCTACCACCCTGGACGGAGAACAATGTCCAGCGGTGGTCCAGGAAGGGAGTTGACCACCCCAGACGGAGAACAGTGTCCAGCGGTGGTCCAGGAAGGGAATCTACCACCCTGGACGGAGAACAATGTCCAGCGGTGGTCCAGGAAGGGAATCGACCGCCCCAGACGGAGAACAGTGTCCAGCGGTGGTCCACAAAGTCCAAGGGACATGGAGGCAGAGAAAACAGGAGCTGGGACAGGAGCAGGGCTAGCGACTGCTGCAGAACGCTCCAGAGGAACAAGTGAGGACAAACGAGGTAGCTGGGAATTGGAGCCTGCCGATGCTCTACACTCTGCGGGGTCCAAGTGGTCAGTTCATTCTGTCAAGGTTTGACAGTACCCCCCCCCTCAAGGGACGGCTCCCAGACGTCCCAAACAAGAACACCAACACGGGAGGGTGGAGGGGGCCTGGACGGAGGGACACAGGGAAACTGGCACCCAGGATGGAGAGGGGCGACCAGCAGCAGCCCAGGAAGGGACACAGCCACCCCGGACGGAAACGAGTGTCCAGCAGCAGCCGAAGAAGGGATACGGCCACCCCAGACGGAGACAAGTGTCCAGCGGCAGCCCAGGAAGGGAGTTGACCACCCCAGACGGAGAACAGTGTCCAGCGATGGTCCAAGAAGGGGATCTACCACCCTGGACGGAGAACAATGTCCAGCGATGGTCCAGGAAGGGAGTTGACCACCCCAGACGGAGAACAGTGTCCAGCGGTGGTCCAGGAAGGGAGTTGACCACCCCAGACGGAGAACAGTGTCCAGCGGTGGTCCAGGAAGGAGTTGACCACCCCAGACGGAGAACAGTGTCCAGCGGTGGTCAGGAAGGAGTTGACCACCCCAGACGGAGAACAGTGTCCAGCGGTGGTCCAGGAAGGAATCTACCACCCTGGACGGAGAACAATGTCCAGCGCTGGTCCATGAAGTGTGTCGACCACCCCAGACGGAGAACAGTGTCCAGCGGTGGTCCAGGAAGGGAATCTACCACCCTGGACGGAGAACAATGTCCAGCGGTGGTCCAGGAAGGGAATCGACCGCCCCAGACGGAGAACAGTGTCCAGCGGTGGTCCACAAAGTCCAAGGGACATGGAGGCAGAGAAAACAGGAGCTGGGACAGGAGCAGGGCTAGCGACTGCTGCAGAACGCTCCAGAGGAACAAGTGAGGACAAACGAGGTAGCTGGGAATTGGAGCCTGCCGATGCTCTACACTCTGCGGGGTCCAAGTGGTCAGTTCATTCTGTCATGGTTTGACACAGGGAAACTGGCACCCAGGATGAAGAGGAGCGACCAGCAGCAGCCCAGGAAGGGACACAGCCACCCCGGACGGAAACGAGTGTCCAGCGGCAGCCGAAGAAGGGATACGGCCACCCCAGACGGAGACAAGTGTCCAGCGGCAGCCCAGGAAGGGAGTTGACCACCCCAGACGGAGAACAGTGTCCAGCGATGGTCCAAGAAGGGGATCTACCACCCTGGACGGAGAACAATGTCCAGCGATGGTCCAGGAAGGGAGTTGACCACCCCAGACGGAGAACAGTGTCCAGCGGTGGTCCAGGAAGGGAGTTGACCACCCCAGACGGAGAACAGTGTCCAGCGGTGGTCCAGGAAGGGAGTTGACCACCCCAGACGGAGAACAGTGTCCAGCGGTGGTCCAGGAAGGGAGTTGACCACCCCAGACGGAGAACAGTGTCCAGCGGTGGTCCAGGAAGGGAATCTACCACCCTGGACGGAGAACAATGTCCAGCGGTGGTCCAGGAAGGGAGTTGACCACCCCAGACGGAGAACAGTGTCCAGCGGTGGTCCAGGAAGGGAATCTACCACCCTGGACGGAGAACAATGTCCAGCGGTGGTCCAGGAAGGGAATCGACCGCCCCAGACGGAGAACAGTGTCCAGCGGTGGTCCACAAAGTCCAAGGGACATGGAGGCAGAGAAAACAGGAGCTGGGACAGGAGCAGGGCTAGCGACTGCTGCAGAACGCTCCAGAGGAACAAGTGAGGACAAACGAGGTAGCTGGGAATTGGAGCCTGCCGATGCTCTACACTCTGCGGGGTCCAAGTGGTCAGTTCATTCTGTCAAGGTTTGACAGATAGTCCACATTTCCGTAGTAGTGAAAAGCAGATATCAACACATCTTTGGGATTCCTCATGATGTTGATCACCTGTAATGGTAAGAATACACACAAGTGTTCTCAGAATATACAAATAACACCTATGCATACTAATATGTATGTGTGTTCATGGATCAGTGTGTGTGTGTGCATGTGTATATGTGTGTGTAAGTACTTTTTTATTTATTTTCTTAGCTCCTACTATTAAACCTCCATGTGTGGAAGCAGAGTCAGCCTAGAGCAGCCAATACTAACATGCAGTGCATTCATGCAGTGTAACATGCAGTATTCAAGTTCACCAGGCCTTGGACTGATGTCAATAAACGTCTGCCTCAGACTCCAGAGCCTCTGTTTCTGTACAACTCTAGGACTCTTTAGGATGACACTTATTCTCCCTAACATATGAGTATGTGTGTGTACAGTAGAGCTGTTTAATGTCATACTGTGGAACATTCCAGGCAGAACGATGACATCTCCATAGAAACAAGTAAAACGTTACACAGCGTACATTTAAACACAGTTAAAGGTGCATTGTGTGACTTTTCTCCTTACCTGCTTGTTTCACTTCTGTCACTGTCATATGTCACACAGTGTGACATTTAACAGCTCAACCTGACATTCCAAGTTTTACAGCTCAAACACAAACACAACAGATCTGACCTGTAACTCTGGTCTCTTGGTCATTTGGGCTCCATTTATTACCAAACTATGAAACAAACCGGACAGAGCAATAACATCTCCATGGACCAAAGCATCTGACAGACCCTCTAGCAGAAAAGTTACAGGATGCACCTTTAAGACTGTTATATTTAAGATTGTCCAAAAACATTCACACTTGTTTTCCCTATTTGTTTTCCCAACTACTTTTAGTATTGATATCTGCTCAGATGAGTATCTACTTTCAACGTTGGGATTAGTTTCGATACCTGCTCAGATAAGTGTGTACTTTGGGTGCTATTTTTAATATCAATGCCTGCTCAAATTAAAATCTACTTTTGATACTAGTTTTAGTATCAATACCTGCTCAAATTAAAATCTACTTTCGATAAGAGTTTTAGTATTGATTCCTGCTCAGATGAGTATCTAGTTTCCATCCTAGTTTTGGTACATACCTTGGGTTTGACTTGGTGGAAGGACTTGGTACGTACCTTGGGTGTGACTTGGTGGAAGGACTTGGTACGTACCTTGGGTTTGACTTGGTGGAAGGACTTGGGCATGGTGTGGTAGTGGTAGTGCGTGCCAAAGAATCGTGGGGAGGGACTGTTGTCCAGGTCCCTGCTGAGGGGCTGCACATGTCCGATCCCATTACTGCGTTCCCACGTGGCCACGGAGTCCACCAGGCTGGGGTCGCCACCAGACAGAACTAGCGGCACCATCTCCAGGCCCCAGTTTGTACCTCAAATAATTTTGAGAACATGTGTTATACTTTATTGTGTAAGTTCTATATTACACAAAAGGGACTCTTGTGAGATTTAAGCCATGTTAGAATGTTCTTACCTCCTCAAAAACAGACCTGGAGTTGTGTTTTGCTTCAGTCAAACAGGTTTGAGTAACTCTTTATTATTATTCTACATCTTTTCAAGGTGCATTGTGGAACTTTTCAGGTGGAGGGTCTGCCAAATGCTCGTCTCCATGGAGATGTTATTGCTGTGTCTGGAATGTCTCACAGTATGGCATTAAACCTTTCTATCTTCATGGACACCAAACCAGACCAAGTTAGAGGTCAGATCTGTGGAGAGGCGACCTCGCTCACAGTCAGAACACCTGTTTTTTCTAGAAATTTTTAAACTATAAAAATTGCAACTGAATAAATGTAAGGTAGAGCTGTTTGTCATACTGTGGAATATTCCAGGCAGAGCAATGACATATCCACAGAATCAAGCAGCTGACAGAACCCCAATCAAAAAGGTGTGTACCGTTAAAGCAAAAATGCTCTGTTCCACCTTGTGATGTCATGTAGTAGAAGTGAACAGCTCCTTTTACCTTTAATTCAGTAGAGATTCCAGAGCAGTTCCAGAGCTGAAATCATCCAAATGATCCGAGTGAAAGTGTGTGGAATTTAAAAACACAGTGGAGCCTGTATCACCAAACGACATTACAAGGTGGAACAGAGTGTTTCACGTTTGAGCTCAGCGTAAATCTATAGGATTTGTGTTAAAAATTTGTGAATGAAACAAAACGCAACTCCAGGTCTGTTTGTGATGAGGACACCACATTAGACCAGAGATCAGAACATAGCGTCACATGGGCCCTTTAAAGATACAAGTACAAAAAAGTGGGTTTTTCAGAGTACTTTTCTTACAACATACTTTTACACCTACTTGCCAAATTTTCTTCAGTGAAGTAACCGTATTTGACAAATATTATTTAGTGAAGTAACAATACTCTAACCTCCTTAAAAGTTGTGCTTCCTCTTCCCAGTCTTTCCACATTATTTCATGTTTTGTCTTTCAAATTACATAAACTTCAAATTCAGAAGTAATAATCAGAGTCTTGGATCAGCACTTTGTACTTCTACTTCAGTAATACTATCTTGAAGTAGAGTTACTCTTACTTGAGTACACATTTTGGCTAGTCTACCTCCTCTTGATGCTTTCATGTAACTAGGAATGTTCCACAATACGGCATTAAAATTGTCTCTCCTTCGATTTCTTACTGGTGCTTCAAAAACACCTCTTACTGTGGTCGAGCTCGCCTCTCTGCAGATGTGGCCTGCAAGTTTGACCAGCTATTTATCTAGTTATCTCCGTCAGAAAATACACATGGTGCGTCCTTAATATTTTAAGTACTAATTAATTAATATCTAATTATTAATAATTAACAGATTAATATCTAAGCACTTATTAGCTCCTCCCACTACAGGAAGTACATAACAATTTGCAAATTTCCTTCCTTAAGAGTACAATTACTTCAAATTTTAGACCACAAAAAGGAAGGAGTGGTGCAAGAAACACAAATGTTCAAATAATTTCATATTTTCAACACAGAGCTTCTGTCACTTGTGGACTCACAGTGGGAACAGGTTGCACAACTTTTACTCAAATAAGAGTACTGCCACATTAAGAAGTAAAAGTATGGTATCTGAAGTTACTCAAGCAAAATATTTGAGGAAAAGGAACTACAAACCTAGAACTTCGACACATGTAAACATACCTGATTTGGGGTACGTTGCTACTATAATATCATCCCGGCGAAATGTGAAGTCCTCCCAGAACTTCAGCGACTCTGGAGTGTAGAAGAATTTGGGCACAGACATTCCCCTGTACAAGGAGTAGAACCTGGGATCACCCATGTTGGACACCAGTGTTTCATCTTTAGGTAGATCTTTTTGAACTGTGAAAAGTTGCCAGACTGGATCGTCCAGCATCAAGTGTAAACCTGTGAATATGAAAAATGTTCAAATGAAAGAGCATGAAGAGACAGGCCCAGGGCAGAGCGCTCGCTTCACTCAGGGACTGCCTAAACCCCGCCCACGAGTGAATTTCAAACCCAAATGCTCCACTTGACAGAGCCTGGAGGGCTAAAGGTGAGGGGGGCAGGGTCTGGAGGGCTAAAGGCGAGGGGGGCAGGGTCTGGAGGGCTAAAGGCGAGGGGGGCAGGGTCTGGAGGGCTAGAGGCCGGGGGGGGGCAGGGTCTGGAGGGCTAAAGGCGAGGGGTGCAGGGTCTGGAGGGCTAAAGGAGAGAGTGAGCGGGAGAAGGAGGGTCAAAGGAGGGTCAAACTTTTATGGTCTGTACTTCATTTACACCTCGGGCTCCTTCACGAACCATCTTCTTCTGTATCCACTAATCTACCCTAGCGCAGTTAGTGTTGCCTAGCCTTTAATTAGCGTTACACGCCTCATAAATAAAATGTATAATAAAGTGGAACCTTCTTCTTCTTCTTCTCCTTCTTCTCCTTCTTCTCCTCCTTTAGGCCTGAGTGCCAGAGGCTGGCGAAGGGCCTATTAGTATCACATAGCGATGCTTATAGGGGGCGGGAGCTAAAATCACGCGACATGACTCACCCGTAGTGACCAGGGACCCTCGCCATGATGTAGCAATGCGCCAGAGGTTTCCGAAAATGTCTAGATTGTCAGCCAAAAAAAGCAGAACATTGTTCTCGTATCAGAATATTCTTCTTTTTTTTCTCCTAATGCACTCATCCATTTTTCATCCAGTGAACAATGTCGAAAACTCACGAAATTTGGCCACGTGTGAAAAAGTCTGCCTCTCTAACTTTTGGCTATTTCCATTTTCAATAAGTAAAATGGCTCATCAGCGCCCCCAAACATCACAAAAATGCATTAGGGAATACAAATGACACCAAAAAAAAATTTGCACATAGAATCATAAAATTTAACACAGAAGAAGAAGTAAAAAATATTATTATGGCCATGCCCCCTGACAAACCAGGGGCCGGCCATCTTGGATTAAAGTTTGTGAAGCTGAAATGCACTCCTCCGCGAGCGCTCACCCGAATGGCGTCAAATTTGGTCCACACATTTCCAGGACGAGAACGTGAAAAGTTATCCACAGCTCCCAAATCCGTCTGACGGTCTCTGAGCAGTGAAGCGACAAAAAATGAACACAGGTTTTGAATATTTACAAATTGCCCCTATTTGCTCAAACAAACTCTGATTTCAATGAAATTTGACACAGTTCTTAAACTCTCTGCCCTAAAGCTAGTGAATGTCAAAAAAATAAATTATTTGGTGCATTAGCGCCCCCTACAGATTGAAATAAAACGTGACCCCGCAAACACATTCAAAAACATTCAGAAACTCACCAAACTTTGCCAAAAGTTCAGAAATGATGAGACATTCGAGAAAATATAGGTTTTATGCATGGGGATCAATAAAGATAATACGCCACCTCGAATATTAGGCTCCGCCCACTCCTATGGGCACCGTCCCAGCTCAACTTTGTCGTAGAGCCACGAAATTCAGTACACACATTCGTCACGTGAAGACAAATAAAAAATATTAATATGGCCACGCCCCCTGACAAAGCAGAAGGCGGCCATCTTTGATTGAAATCTTCAAAATGCAGAGTCTGTATTTTAACTCATGTTGCGTTTGAACACACTCCTCTGAAGGCGCTTCACTTCAGTAGTGCGGCTTCAAAAGTTACCTCAATTTTTTTGAAAACTGTCATGGTTTACGTGAGGCAAAGTCACAAATTTCAATCAAAATTTAGACAAGATTCAATGTCAAGATTTGTTCCCGTTGGCACAGACTTAGTCCGATCGTGCTGAAATTTGAGTTACTGATGCTGATCTGGGCCTGAACATAATACACTATAAAGCATATGAAAAATTACACTATAGCGCCCCCTAGACATGAAACGCCAACATTATCAGATTTGTACCAAATTTGGGAATTAAATTCTATGCATGACTACGAGCAAAAAAATACATTACGGACATGGTAAATTTTTCACTGTTGGCCACCAGAGGTGCAAAGACTCCTCAAAAATCATTTAAAGGTGCACTATGTAATTTTTCTGATGAAGGATGTGTTGGCTTGGGAAATTTGAATCACTAATACATGATCTTGGCCTGAATGTAACACACTGTAAAGCATATGAAAAGTGTGGTTGGGGCTTACGGTTATTAGGGTTAGTGTGGGGCGCAGCGTATGCACGGCACAATGTGCTGGGCATGGTGTTTGCTGAGCGTGGCGTTTTTGGGGCACGCTGTTAGTGGGGCACGTCGATTTGTAGGGCATGCCATTTGCGGGGTGCGGCGTAGGCACCCTCGAGGGCCGATCATTGCCGCTTGTGGCTATATTTATTATTGAAGCTCTGCCCCTGCAGCCAGCTGTTTGTGATCCCACATCTGGCTGTAAGCCGGGCAGTCCTGTGTGCTGTCACATAGTACTTGAAATGGTACACACTCTTCTGACCACTTCTTACCAGAAATCTGTAAAGGTACCTAGTTCGCACTAATCCTGGTTGATTTTGCCTAGAAATAAAATGGTCAATTTGTTTTTCAAAGACTAGATTTTGAGTTACATTTTCCCCCTCTCCAACATGTTCTGCAAACATTTTTTTTGCCCAAACAAACAAAAAAAAAATTTCAGCTGCCACTTACCTTTTATTTCAGTAGAAATAGCCAGTTCCAGGGCTGAAATCCAATCCAATCTCATCCAATTCTAGTGAAGGTGTGTGTGTGTGTCCAGCAGTAGAGCACTTCCTGTAGAGTGACAAACTCAGCCTAAATGCAGGATTTGTGTTAAACGGGTGAACTCCAGGTGAAATATCCCAATATGGGTCCTGTAAGGTGAATGTTGGAGCAGTTCTCTCAGGCCTGTGTTTCCTGCCAACAAGTCCAAACAGGACACAATTATCAGCCTCAAGGCCCAAGACCCATGCTGTTATCTGGTGTAACTTCTTATGGAGAATTGCTTTAGGCTGACAGAGCAGGCTTCTCTTAAAGGAACCAGAATTATCATTAGTTCATCAGTTATAGCAAGGACTCATTATCTTCATTATTGTTTCAACTGTACAAGGTTAGAATTTATGGATGTGATGTACAGTGCTCTAAGTCAATGGTCCACAACATTTTTGTTGTGCCATGGACTGGTTTAATGTCAGACAACATTTTCACAGACCATCCATTAAGGAGTGGTGGATAAATATGACAAAATAAAACATAAAACAACAAATTAAAACAATTGTTTTAATTTGAATTATTAAATCATAGTCTTATAACAATTCAAAAACTGTAAATTTGTGTATTGTCGATTAGCATTAAATTATCTATTAATGAGACAGCCATCCCAAATGCTGTTCACATGTTTAACGTTACTGACTGCTTAGAAATGTGGATTGTAGAAAATAAAACCAAACTCAAGTTAAATTAAAGCCGCTCGCGACAATGATGGCCCTCGCCCCGGCACGCAACACCCCTCCCACTCGAGAGAAGGAATGTGTTTTGCTGGTTTGATACACTCATAACACGGAACAAAGAACAAGACAAAATAAAAGATAATAATAGTTATGAATTAGAGCATGACTATCAAAATACATGATAACCTGTGTGCTGAACAGTCAGTATGTATCCAGCCACACCTATGAGGAAAATCAACACGCAGATTCATCCAGAAGCACGAACAGAAAGGGATACACAATTACACACACCAAGATGTGTAATTTTCCATGTGTGTGAGAATTAACTCCACTTAGAGCGACTTTTTCCACTCGTTATAAACACACACAGTCAGAGGAGTCAACCATCTTGACTCACTTCACTCTTTGGCAAAGTTTGGGTCGATCAAAATGGACGGAGCGCATGAGTTTGGGGAAAACAAAGTTCCTATTGGACACTCGTTTTGCTCACGTCATCACACAGCGTGAGTGTGATGTAGGATAAAGCCGCAGAAATGTACGGAAACCTCTATGTCCGCACTTTCAGAGGGAAAAAGGAAGTTTAAAGTTATAAAGTTATTTAAAGTTATACAAAACATGGAATATGTTTCTATAACCGCGCAGAACTTTCTAACTGTAAAAGACAGAAACTTCCTTTTTCCCTCTGAAAGTGCAGACATAGAGGTTTCCGTACATTTCGGCAGCTTTATACTACACATGTGTAACCTGGTCTCTGTGCTCTTCCACTTCTTCCAGATCGTTCTAAAGATGTTCAGGAAAGGTTCTAATTTCATCACATTCAGGCCGGGATCACACAATAATGATGTGAGTTTGAGCTCTGTAGGCCAAAGCCTGTGGCCGTGAGAGGTCATCAAAGAAACAGGAAACGAATGCGTTATTCTCCGGCATGCTACGGACAAACCGTGAAAAAGTGCGCTGAGAAAAATACTGCATTTGTGGACCCACAAATGTAGATGTGACGTGTCAAATCTGAGCTCGTTTGGACCAAAACCAAGACACTTGAAGACTTTGGCGTACACGCAGTCAAAACAGCGGCGAATTTTTTGATCCAATATGGCCGACTTCCTGTTGGTCATAGGGCGGTGTGACAATGACATTTTCTGCTTGGCTCCTTGATTTCTATCACTGTCCCAAATTTTGTCGGGCTACGCCAAAATATACTTTTCAACTCCCCATAGACTTTCAATTTTTGCCTTTTCCAGGGGGCGCTGTCGAGTGGGGGCACTTTGGGCAACCGCCAAGGTCTCGCGACCCCCCTGGCACGACACTCTCTCTTCTCGACAGCTCGTCCAACAGAAAACCCACGGTCAAATCATTATGACCGGATGACTTTGATTCGGTCAAACTGTTACAGTTAACATCCCTACCTGAGACAGTCCAGCACATAACTGCAGGTGTAAGATGCTGCAGGGAAAGCCAACATAGAGCTCCACACATGGAGCTCCGCGAAAAGTGAGGCACATATTTATGTAATGGGTTCCTCTCCTGCCACGGTTTGTTTGTCTTTTACCCTCCTTTTCTATGGAGTCATAATAGGGAATATTAAAATCAATACAAGAACTGACTTCACAATCACAATAAGCTTTTTGCTGTTGACAGTGAACACATTTTAACAAAGAAGGAATGTGTTTTGCTGGTTTGACACACCCATAACATGGAACAAGACAAAAAAAAAAGATAATAGTTATGAATTAGGGCATGGCTATCAAAAGACATTATAACCTGTTTGTTGAACACTCAGTAATTATCCACCCACACCTATGAGCAAAATCAATACGCAGATTCATCCAGAAGCACGAACAGCCCGTTTAAAACCAAAAGTACATAGCTATCGTGAGGAGGAGGAGGAAGCAGATTCCAGTGTGTTTATCCCATGAAGACCTAAGGGCAGTTTTAATACATTTCTCCTCACCTGGATTTTTTCTTAATTTTGCTTTTAATACTGCCCCTTTTACCCCCTAATGAAGTGTTCTACCTCCTTTTGTTCAGTACAGCCTGTTATTTCACAATCTGCTGCTGTAGTTGTGTCATGTGGCTGTGATAAAAGCTACAGGGCCAGAAATAGAGATGAAAACAAAAAAAAACAGAAAATAAAATTCACAGTGTTTATACAAAACACACAGCAAACATGTAGAAACAACTTTTTGAACATAAGAAATGCTTAATTTAGGGCCTTAGCTACAAAAATGCAAAATATCAAGTCTGTAAGTAAATTAAAAAATCTCCTTATTGCCCTAAAAACAAAAAAAAGTGCAGTGGCCCCATGACTTTTCTGGTCCAGTCCTGGAAACGGCTCCTGTCAGGTCCAGGGCCAGAGCCACAGCACTTCTGCATTTCCATGGTGGAAATTACATTTGGATTTGCACTTTTGGACTGAAATAAACCTTTAAATAAAAATAGAAGGGGATGTGCAATTACAGACCAAGATCTGTAATTTTCCATTTATGTGAGAATTAACTCCACTTAGAGTGACTTTTTCACTCGTTATAAACACACACAGTCAGAGGAGTAGGGGTGTGTTCAAAAAATCGATACGGGGATACATCGTCGTGGGCCTCTTGGCGATACACGCATCGATACGGAGGCGTCAGTATCGATATTTTACATGCAACAAACATTATTTATCAAGCTTCAGCAAACTGCGTCTGATAAGTGATCCTTGATTGCAATGCGCATTTCGTATTGTCAGAGGCAGCATTCCTTCTGCACTACAGCCTTGTTAAGGCCATATCTTAAGTTTACTTTCATCAAAGGAGCATGTCAGCATACAGCCTTGTTAAGCCATGTTTACATTAACACCCACCCGCCGGCGGGCGATTACACAACATTAAAAAGTCAAGCCAGATATTCACCGTACTTATTTTTCCAATATTGACATGCTATACATCGTTTGAAAGCTTAATTCCTCAGTAAAACAACCATATCATTCATTTTATGCCACACAGCGAGCCCAAAGAGCCATAACTTATAATTCCCGAAAATATTCTAAACATATTTGCGCATTTCTTACCTTTGAGCCGGTTCTGTCGGTCCGAAACAGGTCCAGTCCAGGAATAGCTGTGCTCAATTAGTCCGTAACAGTCCACAGAAAAAGAATATCCAGTTGCTTTTTTCATAAAATAATTCCATGTGGAGAAATAATCCAGAAAGTCCGAGTTCGTCTGAATGGATGAGCTACGCATCTCTCTACTACTCTCGCTCTTGGTCCTTAGCATAGCTAAACGCTTAGCTCCTGTTAGTGGTGTGGGGTATGTTTGTTTTCTCCACACTCTTAGCTACAAAACAAGCGTATCCAGTCTTCGGTCCGGCTACGGGGCGCCGCGCTACAGCTTGGGGAACAAAACAAGTGCGTCCAGTTAGCGGCGTATTACGCATGACCGAGGGACAGTTCCACGGCAAAACCTCTTCAGTCATTGGTTCTTTCAGGAAATGATTGACAGATCTGAGTAGCCTATGAAAAGATGATTTCAGCGGTGGGCCCCATGTGGGGCAGAGGTGCTGTAGTGATAGGCCAGCTCCATGCGCTCTGTGTATGGAGACTCTCTCTCTCCTCCTTTTACGCACACTCACTGGTGGAGGCACACGAGACATATGGAGCGAAATTTTTTGGCTTGTTTTAGTTATTTATCTTAAGAAAACATGCCTAAATTTCAGAAGATGGTTTATTTATTATACATTACATCTTATTACAGTTTGGAACATCTGGTACATATTTGAACACTTGTGCCGAGTGCGGGTGTTAACAGGTTAATCAAGGGCAGTTTCTGCCTTACAGCCTTCTTCTGTTACACTGTAACTGATGCGCTACACCAAAATAAAAACAACATTTGAGTAAACATCTGTCTTTTTTTTTTAATTATAGGTTACGTGATGTAAAATATCGGGATACGTATCGCCTTGAAGACCATGTATCGGGATACCCCTGTATCGCGAATCGTATCGAGACCCCTGTATCGCAAATCGTATCGTATCGCAAGGTTGTTGGCAATACCCACCCCTACAGAGGAGTCGACCATTTTGACTCACTTCACTCTTTGGCAAAGTTTGGGTCGATCAAAATGGACGGAGCGCATGAGTTTAGGAAAACAAAGTTCCTATTGGACACTCGTTTTGCGCACGTCACACAGTGATGGTATCGTATACGATATCCTCCTACGATATACGATATCCTCCTACGATATACAATTCCTCTGTATCGTATACGATACCGAGGAATATCTTTTCTATAACCGCGCAGAACTTTCTAACCGTAAAAGACAGAAACTTCCTTTGAAAGTGCAGACATAGAGGTTTCCGTACATTTCTGCAACTTTATCCTACACATGTGTAACCTGGTCTCTGTGCTCTTCCACTCATTCTAAACACGTTCAGGAAAGGTTCTAAAGCAGGGGTCACCAACTCGCGGACCGGGGTGCGAGTCCGGACCCAGACGGCATCCCATCCGGACCCATATTGATATGCACGTGTTCCTCCATGCGCGCTGTATTTATTCATTTATTTTGGTCCGAAATCAAAACTGTTATCATAGCGTCCTTCTCAGATGCAGCAAGAAAACAGATCTATAGGGACTTATAGCTGAAATATTGTAAGAGTGAGAGAGGCGGATTTTATCTTTTACTTACTCTTTATTTTATGTTGCTAAACCGTGGAATGAGCTTCACATCAAATGCGCTGTATACGCACACGCGATGTGACTCGTGATATACGCAATCTTTTTCTCAAACTCTGTCTCATAAGTTTTATTCAGAAAACAAACCGTTGAGACATCTAATTTTAATATAATATAATTTTAGCATCCAGAAAGAGGATGGAAGAGCGCTCTGTTTCTGTAAGAGAACAGACTGTGGCAGGACAGCAGAGCAGTGCAGACACTGGTATGAGGTTTGTGCACCCAGTGAGAGGACACGGGATGAAAAGAAATCATCAAATCATCATCAAAGAAGGAAAAGTCTGATAGTGTAACTCCCCTACCACTCTGTTAAGAGTAGACTAGATTGTAAAATATAAAATAGCCTGAGAAAGCTCTGAACTTATTTTCACTGAATTAAAATTCTGAGTTGTGAACCAAATGAACACTTCACATATGAACTACAGCTGTACATTAGTTACACTGTAATATCACAGTGTTATTATACTATGCTCATTATTAGAAAAAAATTACATGAGATTTTTTTTACGTCTTAAAATGTATCAAAATCGTATATTGTGACCCGTGATACGTATTGAATCGTGGGAAAACTGTATCGTTGCATCCATAATGATGTCCCGGACCTCTGCTTGAGGAGATTTTGTCTGACTGGACCTTCTCGAATTTTAGTTGAATACCCCTGTTCTAAAGGTTCTAAAGACATTCAGGAAAGGTTCTAAAGGTTCTAAACACGTTCAGGAAAGGTTCTAAACACGTTCAGGAAAGTTTCTAATTTCATCACATTCAGGCTGGGATCACACAATAGTGATGTCAGTTTGAGCTCTGTAGGCCAATGCCTGTGGCCGTGAGAGGTCATCAAAGAAACAGGAAATGAAGATGTTATTCGCCGGCGTGATATGGACAAACCATGAGGAGGATCCCTAAAGAAAGTAATGCATGTGTGGAGCCACGTCTGTAGATGTGACATGTCAAATCTGAGTACGTTTGGACCAAAAAGCAGTGACTACATGAGTTTTGCAAACACGCAGTCCAAACGGACAAGGGATTTTTGATCCAATATGGCTGACTTCCTGTTGGTCATATGGGAATGCTCCATTTCAACTTGAGTCTTGTGTCATAGTCGACTGTCACTGTTCTAAATTTCATCAGCCTGCGCTAAAGTTTGCTAGTCCCTATTCCCATAGGGGTCGAATTCTAGGAGGCGCTGTTGAGTGGGTTTAGGTTGGACATTATATTAAAAGGTCATATTATCAATTATTGTTCCGGGCTGATCAATCCTATGCCCGGTTGTGGGACTTTTCGTTAATGTTCTGTGGGTCAAATTTGCATTTGTTTGTGTATACAGAACAAAGAACAATGTTAACTTAAAGCCGCTCGCGGCAATGATGGCCCTCGCCCCGGTGCGCACGCCCCTCCCAGGCAACCGTTGAGGTCTTGTGACTGCCCTGACACGACGCTCTCCTCCCGACAGCTCGTCCACCAGAAAAATTACATAGGGCACCTTTAATATTTGAAAATGGGAATGATCTAGAGCCAAATTATAGAAACTAGGCCACAGGTCACATGACTTTTATAATCAAGACCACTGTCAGACTAAGACTGCATAAAAACAGACCCTCCACCAAAAAAGTTACATAGTGCGGCTTTAAACATATTTTGGGCGGGAGTATTTGCGCCCTTTGTGGCCAACCATGGAAAATACCCCATATCCATAATGTATTTTTTTGGTCGGAGACATGCATAGAATGTATTCCCCAAATCTGGTACAAATCTGATCATGTTGACGTTTCATGTCTGAGATAGGGGGCGCTATAGAGTTCACTTTTCTATATACTTTATAGTGTATTATATTCAGGTCATGATCAGGCATTAATGATTCAAATTTCAGCACAATCAGACGAACTCTGTGCGTGTAGTAATTTTGGAATTATTTATTGGGGGAGTCTTTGCGCCCCTCCCTTGCCAACCGTGGGAAACACCCCATATCCATAATATATTTTTTTGTTTGCTTTGACACAGAGAATTGAATACCCAAATTTGGTACAAATCCGATAATGTTGACGTTTCTTGTATAGGCTAGGTGGCGCTATAGAGTAACTTTTCATATACTTTATAGTTTATTATAATCAAGCCCTAATCAGGTATTAGTGATTCAAATTTCAGCACGATCAGACAAAGCCTGTGTGTGTAGGCATTTTTTTTACTATTTTTTTATTGAGTCTTTGCGCCCCTGCTGGTGAACGATGAAAATTGCACCATTTCCATAATAAGATTTTGCTTGAAATCATGCATAGAATTTAATCCCCAAATTTGGTCCAAATCCGATAATGTTGACGTTTCACGTATACACTAGGTGGCGCTACAGAGTTCACTTTTATTATATTTCATATTTCATCACATTCAGGCCGGGATCACACAATAGTGATGTGAGTTTGAGCTCTGTAGGCCAAAGCCTGTGGCCGTGAGAGGTCATCAAAGAAACAGGAAACGAAGGTGTTATTCGCCGGCGTGATATGGACAAACGAAGAGCTGTGCACACATATTGCCTTGTATAAATGACATAGTTTTAGAATGAAGCTATTTGTATTTTAGTACTAAACACTAAAATATAGTGTGTTTGAGTCTCTTGTAAGAGACGGTTCATAAAGTGTTGGTATTGAGGGAAGCATATACACATGATTTAATTACACATTTATCACTACTTTACTACTTTACTGTAACACATATTGTTCATTGGTAACAACCACTGTAGATTACATCTTCTTACTGACCCTCATTCCAGTCATTTCTCTTGCCTGATCCAATTTAACGTGGACTATTAATTAATGAGACCATATTAATTAATGAGGCCATATTTGTATTCTGTAAAAATTATAATGTCTTGTTTATTTTTTATTTCATAAATGTTATTTATTTATTTATTTTTGTTGTTGTCATATTAGAACAATTTCTGGTTAGATTTAAAGTTCTTAAGGATAAATTAATTGCGAGAAGCCCAAACCACAATAGCATTTTTTTCCCCTTTATACATAATGAAAAGAAAGAACTCTGGGTTGAATATTTTTCATATGCACATATTTCTGCACTTTACAGATGTGTCATATGGTTAGTGTTTTTGTATATTTATGTTTTATTTATCAAAACAGGGACGCAGGATCACAGGACTCAAATGCAACACAAAGAATGCCGACTAACACAACGTAGGCTATATTTCAATATAACAGAAAGTGTCCTATAAAAGGTAAGGCTTAAATCGTAAGGCAGGAAGATAACAACAAAGGAATGATATGATTTATAAGGTGAACTAAAATATCCTCCAAAACTGGGAATCTCTTCAATAAGGAAACAGGCAGGGAAAAAACTCAGAATCAGGGACTTTAACCAGAATTGCTCAAAAGCAAACAGAAAGGGGTTCAGATACAGAGCTTGAGAAATAGATGTTCTCAGGTCAACAATCTAGCAAAGACTGAGTGAGGAGCAGGAGCTTATATAGGCTCCCCAGAGATAATTAGGGAATGAGAGACAGGTGTAGGAGAACAGGGAGGGAGCAAAACGAGGACTGGAACAGACCTGGAGCTGGACTGGGGAATAACATGTAGACAATAGGCAGTACTGTGGCAGACATGACAGAAAAAAATAAAGACTGATGTAAGATAATAATAACAATAATAATAATAATCCAAAGATGTTTTATGTTGTTCATTTTAATTGTTACTAATAATTAAATTAATTAAATGTAAATTTTATTTGCGTGTTGTAGTGTTTATCGGTCAATTTGGTTTACATTTAGGGTGACCAGATTTTAAAAATAAACTGGGACATCACTGTTTTGAGTTAGTTGGTAATAATAAAACTGAGTGCGAAATTAAAATGATGAAAGATAATTATTTTATGTCTTAAACCATAGTAAACAGCAGTGGGAAAAGTACTGTGAGAAAAGCTTGTCTAAATATTATAAATATTGTGACCCACAGAACCACGGTAGGCTATTAAAGAAGAAGCCAAGTCACTTCTTCTTTTTTGTATTACATTACTGTATGCTGTAAAAATCAAAACCGTTCATAATTCATAAAACGTCACAAAACACCATTTGTCGTCACGCTGTAATGCACCAATCACAGCGGACCTTAGCGACGTCCGCCAATCAGAAGCCAGTAACGGAATTACGCTAGTGCCATCTGTTTTACAACAACACAGGAAGAGCATGGGTATTTCAGTTCTTCTTTTAACCTGTTAAGGCTTTTAGTTTTACTTTTAGGTTACTTTTTTACTTGCACAATGGGATAGAGTTGCATTTTAGCGTACGACACGGTGCAGGTCAGTAAATGCTAAGTAAAGCGATGGATTTGCCTACATTACTGGACCGTGCACTGTCCCATGTAAACATTGCAGCTGTATTCGCCTTCACCGTAGTCTATTATATGTTTGCCACGTATCGCAAGCGTCAAAAACTACTCGCAAATATCCCTCCAGGACCCAAACCGTGGCCTGTAGTGGGTAATTTCGGCTTCTTTTTGATTCCTCCCTTCGTGCGGGGGCTTTGCAGCAGCAGCCAGTGGAACCTAATAGAAGTAAACAAAAGCAACCCCAGATTTCTGTTCAGCACTGTAGCCAGGCTGACAAACTCGCACACTGCCCCTGAGTCTCTTCTCCCTTCGAAGTTCAGTTGTGATGACTTTCTTGAATTCTTCGATTACAAAATTACAACCATTAGAGACAAGATCAACGAAGCCACTCCAAAAATCAGCCCCGAGCAAATTCAGCAAATCCAGTCTGTAACACCAATATCCCACATGAATCCTCTAACAGCATTAGACAAATTTACTCCTGTCGAAGAGGTGGAGATTACCTCAGTCATCATGTTGTCCAAACCATCAACTTGTTTGCTCGACCCTATTCCAGTCACACTCCTCAAAGAAGCTCTCCACTTAATAATAGGTTCCATCCATAACATAATAAATATGTCATTAGAAAATGGCTTTGTTCCTCAGTCCTTTAAATATGCTGTAATTAAACCGCTTTTGAAAAAACCTAGCTTAAATCCTGATGAACTAGCCAACTACAGACCTATTTCGAATCTTCCATTTCTCTCAAAGATTCTGGAACGAGTTGTGGTGAAACAGCTTTGTCACCATCTGCAGGGCAATAATTTATATGAAAAATTTCAGTCTGGTTTCAGAGCTCACCACAGCACAGAAACTGCTCTGCTTAAAGTGACAAATGATTTGCTACTAGCTGCTGATAACGGGCTGGCTTCAGTCCTGGTCCTACTGGACCTCAGTGCAGCGTTTGACACCATTGATCACAACATTCTACTGCAGAGGTTAGAATGTGACATAGGTGTCAGAGGGACCGCCTCAAATGGTTTAAATCCTATCTATCAGATAGGTACCAGTTTGTTAGTGTAAACCAGTGCACCTCTCCCTGCTCTAAAGTAGCTTGCGGTGTTCCACAAGGATCTGTGCTTGGTCCAATCCTGTTTACTCTGTATATGTTGCCATTAGGTAACATTATCAGAAAACATGGCATTAATTTCCACTGCTATGCTGATGACACTCAGCTGTACTTATCAATGAAACCTAATCAGACCGATCAAATCGATAAGCTCAGTGCCTGTGTGAAGGACATCAAAACCTGGATGACCCTGAATTACCTGCTCTTAAACCCTGAAAAACAGAGGTCATTGTTGTCGGTCCTAAAGGTCAGAGAGATTCTCTGTCAGACCAGATAATCTCACTTGACAATGTGAGTATAGCCTCTAGCTCTACTGTAAAAAACCTTGGAGTCGTATTTGACCAAAATCTCTCATTCACAGCTCATATAAACCAAGCTTGTAAAACTGCATATTTTCACCTGCGAAACATAACTAAAATCAGAAAAATTTTGCCTAAAAATGATGCCGAAAAACTTATCCATGCATTTGTTACATCCAGACTAGATTACTGTAATTCTCTGCTCACCGCCTGCGCTAAAGGTACTTTAAGAAGCTTCCAGTTGGTCCAAAATGCAGCGGCCAGAGTCCTAACAGGAACTAAAAGACGTGATCACATCAGTCCTGTATTAAAATCACTTCACTGGCTTCCTGTCGAGTTTAGAATTAAATTCAAAGTTCTCCTCCTGACATACAAAGCCTTAAACAATATGGCCCCATCATATCTTCAGGATGCCATTGTCCCCTATCAGCCAAATAGAGCACTTCGCTCTCAGAATGCAGGATTATTAGTGGTTCCTAGAGTGTCTAAAAGTACAGTGGGGGGGAGAGCCTTCAGTTACCAAGCTCCTGTGTTATGGAATCAACTCCCTGTTGATGTTAAACAGGCACCCACAGTCTCTTTATTTAAGACCAGGCTTAAAACCTTCCTCTTAGGAATAGCTTATGACCAGGTTACTTAGTTGATGTCACTAAGATAAGCTGCCGCAGGAGATAACAAGCTGGGGGAAGTGTGGCAACCTGAGCACTGTCCTCTGTTTCCTCCTATTTTCTCATCAGCATCACTTACTATGTTCTCATCTGTAGCTTGTTCATTGCTATTCACATGTTGTCCCCTGTCCCACTCCCCCTGTGGAGTGGAACTCTTTCAGACGCCTGATGGCAGCTGGACCTCTCTCCTCCTCCTCGCCTGGCTCCTCCTCCTCGCCTGGCTCCTCCTCCTCGCCTGGCTCCTCCTCTTCGCCTGGCTCCTCCTCCTCGCCCGGCTCCTCCTCCTCGCCCCTCTCCTCCTCCTCCTCGCCCTGCTCTTCCCCACCTGGGTAGCTGTGGCCATACCGAACTGGCCCACGGGCCTGGACATCTATAGCCTGTCCGTCCATGGGAGTGGATCCCTCCTTCACTGCAGTTCTCCCCGAGGTTTCTTCTTTTTCCCAGGACCCTGGGTTTTTTGGAGTTTTTCCTTGCTGAGAAGGAGGGTCTAAGGACAGGGGATGACTGGACAATGTTTCATTTGCTGCTTTACATGAATGTTGTTTTTTTCCTGTTTTGATATGTCTGTGTGTATGTTTGGCTCATCCATATCTTGGAACGCCCTTAGAGGCAACTGTTGTTGCGATTTTGGGCGCTACAAAATAAATTGAATTGAATTGAAGAAGCACCGTAACCGGAACGCGATGGTTTATTTTACGGACATGTCTAAAGTGCAACGTGTACAGCCTGTTTGCGGGTACGACTCTCATGGTGGTGCTGAACGGGTACAAAGTGGTCAAAGATGCGCTTTCAAATCACCCCGAAGTGTTCTCGGACCGACCAGACATCCCATCCATCACCATTATGACCAAACGCAAAGGTAAGCGTCTTAGCAAGTATCTTAAAGGGCCCAGCTTACCCTTTTTTCTATGTTATAATGTTTCCTCATCACAAACATACCAACATACCTGGAGTTGTGTTTTGTTTCATTCCCACATAACACACAAACCCTGCATATTTAGGCTGTGTTCTTCTCTCAACCAGAAAACACTCTGTTCCTCCTTGTGATGTCATGTGGTGATACAGAAAGTGCTCTACTGTGTTTTTAAACTCCATACTCCACTACACTGCGGAAAAGTTTGGCCAAAATTTAAGATATAAACACTAACAAGTTATGTTAAAATAAACTACATCTAGACTAGAATTAAGCAATCACTACGACGGAGCATTGGGGCCATTCATGGAGCATTTTTTTTTTTTTTTTTGGATATGACGAGATTAAAGTCGGCATGTCGACATTAAACTGGAAATTACAAGAATAAAGTTGAAAAAATTAGATGTCGACTTTAATCTTTATGTAAAGTTGAAATCAAGTTGATTTTAATCTCGACATTGATTTCAACTTTATTCTCGACATTTTCAAGTTTTAAAGTCATCACATCAAGATTAAAGTCGACATATAATTTCAACTTTATTCTCGGAATTTCCAGTTTAATGTCGACATGCCAATTTTAATCTCGACATGTTGACTTTAATCTCGTCATATAAACAAATATTTTTTCCTTCATGAATGGCCCCAATGCTCCGTCGTACAATCTCAGAAGAATTAAGTAATAAATAATACATCTGAATACAAGAAGAATAAACTGATACAAGTTCTAAAATCTTGGCCAGAGCAGAGAAATTTGCAGTGTAGAATAATCTGGATAATTTCAGCCATGGAAATTACAATGTCAAGTCTAAAGGTAAAAGGCAGGTCTAGCAGTGAACTTGACATCACAAAGTGGAACAGAGCATTTTGAGCTTTGGAGATGTAGACAGACATTAGTCTGTCTACATCTCCAAAGCTCAAACTAATAGGACTAATATTCAAACATGTAATAACTAATAATACCAGTAATACTCAGACATATGAACGAAACAAAACACAACTCCAGGTCTGTTTTTGATTAGGTAATAACATTATAACATGGATAAAAGCTCACAAGAGTAAATTTAATATAATTTAAGTCTATTTAATCTTAACTGGAAATGTATGGGAGCTTAATGATCAGTCCTCCCACCTGTAGCCTAAGTATAAGAGTGACTAAATATGATATAATTACTTACTTTCTCTTATTCTTACGCACTTATGTAGGGTACTAGGTCACTTGTATATTTAGTTGTTGTTTGTTTAGTTGTTTGTGTGTGATTTGCAGCCTTGACCTACTTGTTAAAGGTGCACTGGCGGCTGACTTTTACGGTGGGGCCAGGGTCTGCACGTTTTCCTCTAGAGATATGCCATTACTTTGCCTAGAATATCCAGCAGTACTTGGACTTGGACAAACTTTATTGATCCACAGAGGAAATTATCGGGACACAGTAGCTCACAAATCACAATATAATATAAACAAAGAGCAACAATATAATTGGTCATAATAAATCCAAAATAAGAGGCAAAAATAGCAAGCGACTTTTGTCAAATAAGGCATAATTATATAAATATGTACAAGTAAAAATAAAATGTATAATAAATATAGTAATTCAAAATACATGGGATATATACACATAGGTGAGAGGATGCCACTATCTTAATTACATTTTGTTTTTTTTTTGCTCAGAAATACCTAGAAAAACACACATTCTTCACAGATTTGACCTGTAAAGTGGGCATCTAGCACCATCAACATGTCTCCTTGAATATAGATAATTTAATGTCCTACTGTTGAACACTACGTTTGGCTAAAATTGCAAAAAGGCTGGAACTAAATACTGAGGTAGTTGACCTGTAAACAAGACAACAGAACATAACTCATAACTCAAAATTTTTGTCTTAAATACTTGTTGCTGTATAAGACTATCTTTGAGTCCTGGTTTAGTCTTGGTATAGGTCTAATGTAGACCTGGTTTAGTCCTGTTTTGGAGCTGGTTCAGTCCTGTTTCATTCCTGGTTTAGTCCTTATTTGGAGCTGGTTCTGTCCTGGTCCAGTCCTGGTTTAGTTCTTGGTTATTCCTAGTTTAGTCCTGGTTTAGTCCTGGTTTAGTCCTGGTTTAGATCTGGTTCTGTCCTGGTTCAGTCCTGGTTTAGACTTGGTTTAGTCCTGGTTCACTCCTGGTTTAGTCCTGGTTTATTCCTGGTTCAGTCCTGGTTTAGACCTGGTCCAGTCCTGGTTTAGTCCTGGTATAGAACTGGTGTAGACCTGGTGTAGACCTGGTTCAGGCCTGTTTTAGTCCTGGTTCAATCCTTGTTTGGAGTTGGTTCTGTCCTGATTCAGTCCTGGTTTAGTCCTGGTTTAGTTCTTGATTATTCCTAATTTATTCCTGGTTTAGTCCTGGTTTAGACCGGGTTCTGTCCTGGTTTAGACCTGTTCAATCCTGGTCCAGTCCTGGTTTAGTCCTGGTTTCGTTCTTGGTTATTCCAGGTTTAGTCCTGGTTTAGTCCTGGTTTAGTCTTGGTTCAGTCCTGGTTTAGACCTGGTTCAGTCCCAGTTCTGTCCTGGTCTAGAGCTGGTTCAATCCTGGTTTAGTTCTTGGTTATTCCAGGTTTAGTCCTGTTTCAGTCCTAGTTTAGTCCTGATTTAGTCCTGGTTCAATCCTGGTTCAGTCCTGGCTTAGACAAAGTTCAGTCCAGTCTATGTACCACAGTTTTACAGACTAATCTAAACCATAACACCTCTTTCACCAGGAATCGTCTTCGCCCCTTATGGACCTGTGTGGAGAAAGCAGCGCAAGTTTTGCCACACCACCCTGAGAAACTTTGGCCTTGGGAAGTTAAGTCTAGAACCCTGCATCTTACAAGGCCTGGAGACCATCAAAACCCAGCTGCTTCATCTCCGTAAAGACTGTGGATCTTCTGGATTGGACCTGGCCCCGCTTATAACCAACGCTGTATCTAATGTAATTTGCTCCATGGCTTTAGGTCAACACTTTCACCACGACGACCAGGAGTTTCGCACTTTACTCAACCTGATGGCGCGTGGGCTGGAGATCTGCGTCAACAGCCCTGCCGTACTCATCAACGTCTTTCCTTTTTTGTATTATTTACCATTCGGCGTCTTCCAGGAGTTACGACAGGTGGAGAGAGACATCACAGTGTTTCTGAAGAGGATTATTAAAGCGCACAGGGAATCTCTGGATCCAGTTAATCCACGCGATTTTATTGACATGTACCTCCTGGAAATGTTGGCCCAGCAGGCAGCCGGAGAAGAAGACAGCAGCTTCACAGAGGATTACCTGTTTTATATAATAGGGGATCTTTTCATTGCTGGCACTGACACCACCACTAATTCAGCCCTGTGGATTCTGCTCTACATGGTTTTATACCCCGACATCCAAGGTGAGACCAGGAGATGGATTCTTCTTAGGGCTACTGACAGGAAAAGTGAATGACATTGTTTATGACATATGAAAGCAGTATTTCCCATGAATACAAGAGACTATGGTGGCCCCATATAGTCTAAAATAGTCCCCAAAGTCTAAGATAAACTATATATTGACATTGAATATTGAATTGGACTTCAAGACTTCAAAAATAGAGATTGGCCCATATATCTGGCCAATATTTGGACTTTTAGCATATCAACTATTGGCCTTAAATTTCCAGCAGAGGCCGATATTTAGTTTTGGTCAATTTGTTGCCTAAAAACACACACCCAGCCTTGTTTAAACACTTTTATAAGAACTGCAATTCACTCATGAGTCTGTGGTAAAAAAGGATGTGGGTGAGTTTGTGGTGAATTTAAATTGCATAATTTGAGGAAATGAATCAATCAGCGCTACACGTTGGCTCAGTAATACTGGCAGAGCTTATTGGCTATTGGCTGCTCTGGACTCTGAACAGTCGTATTGGCTATGGAAAAACCCATATTGATCGATTTCAAATGAAAAACCTATAAAAGAGACACTGCTTAAAATTAAATATACGCAGTACGTAACATTTATACTCAGTTTATACTATTCATATAAAAAGAATGTTTGTGTCATCACAGTTTTAACAAAGGCTATGGGAAACAATTTGATAACACAGGAAATATTAAGCAGCTTGTTTTTAGAAGTAGAGAAGTAAGTTCAATAATCACTTGGTCAGGTATCGATGGTCCTATTATTTTTTTTTATGTATTTGCAATTCCAATTTACTGATAATATAATTTTAAAATCCATAGTGAGTCCACAAATTCAGTTTTGGTAAAATAATCAATCAAATTTGTGGTTGATGAATGATTGTGTAAAGATACAGAAACTTCTATTTCCCTGTTCAAAAGCCAGTTATGGTATAATGCTTGTGGCAGCTGTTTTACCACAAGAGCATGAGTTCTTTTATTTAAATAACAGGTTTTAGTTTTACTTTTTGTCTGTGTTACCGAATGTACATGGTAAAACGTAGAGTCTGGTGCACTGATGACAAACTGGGAATGACCCATTGGCACACAGAGACTCAGGCAGCTTAAAAAAACAGATTAAAAATATCAACAAAATGTTCAATCTCGAAACAACACCGATACCATCAACATTACCTATACCGAATGCTAAGTATGCTGACGACAACAAGAACTAAATGTTTCTCAGTTATATCAGAAAATAGTGTAACATGGGCTGGACTCTTTAAACTGTTTCCAGGCAAAGTGCAGGAAGAGATTGACACAGTGATCGGCCAACACCAGGCTCCATCCATGACTGATAAAGGCAGCCTCCCTTTCACTGAAGCCACCATCATGGAGGTGCAAAGGCTCACCGTGACAGTTCCTCTGGCCATCCCCCACATGACCTCTATAGACACAGGTACATTTTTCTTTTCATTAACAATCTAACTAATTTTACTGTTCTGTGTATGTATGACATGCTTTAATAGCCTTTGGCCTGTTTATTTGCGGCTACACTATCCCCAAGGGCACAGTCATTATACCCAACCTGTGGTCTGTACATAGGGACCCAACTGTATGGGATGAGCCTGATCAGTTTAAACCTGCGCGCTTCCTGGATCAAGAAGGAAAACTGCTCAGGAAAGAGTACTTTATGCCTTTTGGGACTGGTATGTCAAGTTTTGCATGTAAAATGGATTTGTTGGTGATATTTTGACAATATGTTGACTCCTTTTAGGTCGCAGGGTGTGCATGGGTGAGCAGCTGGCCAAGATGGAGTTGTTCTTGATGGTCACCAGTTTACTCCAGGCTTTCACGTTCAGGTTACCAGAGGGACATTCTGCTTCTCCTCTACAGGGGCGCTTTGGTCTGACCTGGGCCCCCTCACCTTTCACTGTGTGTGTGAGCCCCAGGAGCTCCAGATAACATCAGTGGGGCTGAGATTACACAACATACTACTTCAGGATGGTCCATAGACTGTATAAAGAAGTGGACTAAGAGATTGTTGTGTCACGTGTTCGGCTCCAGTCAAAAGAAGCTCATAATGTTAGCAGTTGTAGGAGCAAATTTGGAGTTGAGTGCCTTATTTGGAATAGGAATTTATTTACGGACAAAATACCGAAATAAAAACAGCCAGACCATGCAGAGCGGGTTAATACAAACATTTTAAGACCAAAATGAAGAGCCTGACAGCAGCAGTTGCAGAGAGAGGGATGACAATTTTTTAAAGTTAATTGGAGCCAGAAGAGACCCCATTCTCACTATGTTCATTTATATATACAGTTTATGGGAAGGTCCTAGCATTTCATATTGTCTTCAGGAAAGACACCAATACGCACAATAGGAACATATCAGACTGTTGCCTAAGGATATCATTGCATAATTACTTTTTTTTTTTTTTTTAACTCTACTGAGAATAATGAAATGAAGGAAATGAATTTGTAATGTAAACAAATACTATACGATACAAATACTATTGCTGTAAGCCTGGAATATGACTTAAACTATGGCACTTTAACCTGAATGTGAGGAATCCCATTACTAGGGTGACTAGATATTCCTATTTAACCAGGACAGTCCCAGTTTTGAGCCCTGTGGCCCCTGTCCCAGCAGATTTCTCCAAATCCAGTGGTTTGTTCCAGTTTTATTCAAGAAATTAATTTTATATTCTATATCTACCAACAGTAAACATAAGACTGTATTGCCAAATGTTTTTTGTCTAAAGAAAACTAAGCTTGAAAATTACCAGAAGGCCAAAAAAATGCACTCAGTTGCATTGACAGAAGTCTCTCATGTTATGAATGCCTAATCATATTTTCAATTACTCAAACCCAGATGTATCGCAATTTTTAATTTTGAAAATCTGATCACCCTTCCCATTGCCCTATCCTGAATGATCTAAACTGTATTGTACTTCTAGACTGTATTAATACCACAGTTTATGATTAACACTAATAATGATTTCAGCATTTTAAATAAGTCTGTCTTTTCAAATACATTTGTTATATCTTGTATTGGATGTTGTGTTATTACCACAGGATGAAAAAACACTGTGATATAATATCGTGGGAAAAGACATGTAGACCAAAATAATTAAGGGTTAATATAGATCACGTATACAGTCCATGGACCCATATTGTGTACGTCGCAGGTGACTATATCCTGCCACTAGAGGGCGTTATTGTACTCGATGTACAAATGTAATATTTCTGTAATGTTAATCTGCTTCAATATACTGACCAAGTGATAGTATTGTCCACGCTATCATACCAGTAGTGTCACTGTCACCACAAGGGAACATTGCTCCAACGGGTTATTGTTTTGTTTTTGTTCCTCCTTTCATAACAACAACATTTTGTGGCTGGTCGTGTCATTCACAAATCTAAGCACAAATGTGACATTTGAAATGTCTGCTATGGGACTGAGGTTGTGAACGCTAAGATCTGGACAAAATAACAGCATTCAAACCAGTCTCCAATATTTATTTTAATAAAACAATAGCATTTATACAGGGCAACTTTAACAGCAATTGTTTTTAAAGTTGCACTATGAAACTATATTTTTTGAAGAGTAAGCCAATGATTTGATGTGATGTATTACAGGAAACCAAACTATCTCAAGCAAACAGTTAATGCCCCCAGGTCTAGTTACATGTCAGATCTGTGGAGTGACAAGTCTCACATTAATGTTTTGCACACACTTAAAACAGCCATAACTTATAATATGTTACATAGATAAATTTGTTCTTCATCTTCTAGAAACATGGTTCTTCTCATCAGCTTCATCACTTCACTTCTGATCAATTCTATTTCTTGTTCTTCATCTTCTGGAAACATGTTTTTTCTCATCAGCTTCAAACCAGTCACCATGGGAACAGAAACAGAAACAGTGTTAAAGCATTAAATGCACATTCAAAATAGAATTAATATTTCTCACCTCATATTTGTTATTATTAGAGTCAAATCATTTTAATAAGTTAAGATAACTCAGAATAAAACACTTTAACCTAAAGAGGAGAAGCAGGGACTGTTCCCCCAACCAGAGAGTCTGTGAACGCACTCCCATCTATGCAGTTACAATAATTAACAGTAAAATTATTTACAGTACACTAAAAAAAGTAAATAATTTCTCAAACAAAAAACAAAAAGAGAAGTAGGGAATGTCCCACCAACACATGAGTTAGTGAACAAGCCCAGATTTCCAGATACAATCATTCAGAACAACCAAAGACACCATTTCTGAAGAGTATTCACATAGACTGTTTACAAAGGCTTGGGATTAAGTGCATGTTTGATGGTTTACTTACTTACTTACTTTAATCTTTATTTGAGGGACAATGCACAGAAACATTAAATCGAAAGACAGAGATGCACTGTACCAGATTATAGCTGAATAGCTAGTTTCCATCTGTAGTCCCTTTTTACATAAATAAACAGTGTACATTCCCCTATAAATCTCTAAATTTATCTAAAACTTCCCCAACATTCAAACCTCAGTTATACAGTCACAGTCAAACACCATCAGACAATTATAGAACCACTGTATCATTCACTGCATTTCACTCTGTATCCGTCCATTTATCCGTCAGATTACTTCATATTTACACACGTTTAAATTCCACTGCACATTGGTCACAGACCAATGGAATTCCATAGGAACAGGAGAAAAGACCAACTGACACTGGTCCAAGATGGACATAAATACACAGTGTCAGTGCTCACAGGTTTGACCGTCCCATAACCACTTTTTAAGTTCCCGAGTAAAAGTGGCAAAGTTTGTTTGATTTTTTATTTCAGGTGGGATATTATTCCAGTCTTTAATTGCTTTATTTGAGAAAGCTGTCTGTGCAAATGTTGTTTTGCGTTTTGGTACAATACACTGTGCTCTGGAGGAGGAGCGTGTCGTTCTCTTTGTCACTTGAGATGTTTGCTGGACAAACTTCTTTAGAGGTGGAGGTGCAGTGTCATGGATGATTCTGTATGCCAATCGAACCCTAGCGAGTCTTTGTATATTTTCAAAGCTTAACAAACTGTATTTTTCGAGAACCTGACAGTGATGGTGCCGCCTTGTTCTCCTGTCCAAAACCTTTAGAGCCTGTTTGTGAATGGACTCCAAAGGTTTCAAGGTGGTTTTACTGGCCTGTGACCAACATGTTATACAATAATAAAATCGGGTCATTATCATTGCATTAAAAAAGGTTTTGGCTGCCTCCAAGGTCAGAGAGTTCCTGATACATTTAAAAGTGGCAACATTAAATTTCAAGCTTTGACACATTTGTTTAACATGTTTTTTAAAGGTAAGTGTGGGATCTAAGGTGACACCCAGATATTTGAACTCTGTTACATTTTGAATCTGTTCCCCATTTACGCGGACATTTGGATAATTATACTTTTTACATTTGTTAACAAAATACATGGTTGCGGTTTTCTTTACATTTAAGGTTAGGCATGACTCTTGTAGCCAAATTGCCACTTTTGCCATGGCCTCAGTGAGTTTAGAGGCTACCTGTTCAGCATCTCTCCCCCACGTATAAATGACTGTGTCATCTGCGTACATTTGGATATGAATATCCTCCTGTATCACAGATGGCAAGTCATTTATATAGAGGGAGAAGAGCAGAGGTCCCAGATTGGATCCTTGCGGCAGGCCGATGTTAATAGCAGCAAGAGTGGAGGTGGCATTGTTAATGCGAACACACTGAAAACGATCAGATAAATATGATTTTAGCCAAGTCAGGATACTGACAGACAGTTTGTATTTTGTTAGTTTAGACAGAAGAATGGAATGACTGACTGTGTCAAAGGCCTTGCGCAGATCCAGGAAGGTTGCTCCTACTACACCTCCATTATCGAGACTGGCTTTGATGTTTTCGAGGAGGAGGCAACAAGCTGTTTCTGTTGAGTGGTTAGTCCTAAACCCAAACTGCATGGGATGTAGTAGGTCGTCATCCTCGAGGTGTTTTATAAGTTGATTAGCTACAGTCTTTTCAAGTGCTTTTGACATGACCGAGAATACTTATAGGTCTATAATTAGTAATGTCTTGCTTATCACCTTTTTTATGAACTGGTATTACAATAGCTGTTTTCAAGGTCTTGGGGAATATATTTTCCATTATAGATTGATTAACAAGTCTTGTTATAGGTGTGGTTAAGTTATCTTTGTTTGCTTTGAAGAAAAGGGTATCTAGTCCATGAATATCCTGACACCGTGAGCTTGACAGTGAGGTAAGGATTTTATGTATTTCTGTCTCGTTTGTTGTTGTCAGATTAAAATTATTTGGAGTGTTCGTTTGGACCTGATTACCCTGTGTTTGCGGAAATGTCTGATTATGAGTTTGTGCTGATTCAATAAAATAGTGATTAAAACAGTTACCAATAGAACAGCAGTCAGTTACTATTGTGTCATTCAAATTTAATGTTATATTTTTGTCCCGTGTTTTTGATCTTCCTGAAAGTTTGTCAATGCTTTTCCACAATTGCTTAATGTTTCCTTTTGCTGCCTTAATCATTTCGAGATAAAAATTTGCTTTCGCTTTCCTAAGCTGCGCCGTGACCTTATTTCTTAAGCTTTTAAAGATCATTCGATCTGTGTATAAACATGTTTTGAGAGATGTTTTTAGTGCTGTATCTCTTTTTTTCATGAGGGCCCAGATTGTCTCATTTACCCACGGTATCTTTACTTTTGCATTTTGCTTACATGGCTGAGTTACAGTATATTTACTAACAGTTTGTTTAATTGTAGACATTAGTTCATCACAAGCCTGATCGGTGTTTACCAAGTTGACTTTATCGTTCCATGGGATGTTCTTAAATTCTTGTTCAATTGGTTCTCTATTTTTCTTGGGGATAAAAGATGTGTGCCTTTTTTGTTGTAAGTATGTTTGGTCCTTGTATCTAATTTTTGATAATTTACGTACTATTAGTGTGAGATTGTGGTCGGACATGCCCGTTAGAAGGTTGTAAGTTTTTATGACACGGTCCGGTTTAGTAGTGAAGATGAGATCCAGTAAGGTTTGAGAAGAGCTGGTAATTCGAGTTGGACGACTCATCAATTGTGTCATATTATACTTATTAGTGGTGTCTTTAAGTTTTTTCCTGCGTATTCTGTTCAACCAGTCCAGGTTAAAGTCACCCATAAGGATGAGCTCTTTACCACTGTACTGTTTGAGAATATCTGCTAACGAGTCAAAAAATATGTCTTTAGCTGTAGGAGGTCGATACAGAGCAACTACAATAAAAGACATTTCAGTGGATAGTGAGATTCTGATGCCAACACATTCGAGATTATTTGCTGGGAGAACAATTTCTGTGCTGTTTATACTTTCCTTCACGTAGATCATTACCCCTCCCCCTCTGCCACTTAATCTGTCCTTTCTGTATATTTTATACCCTGGCACATTAATCAAGGCAGAAGGAGTTGATGGTGTAAGCCAGCTTTCAGACAGACTCAGAAAATCAAGGTTAGAATCTGACAAAAGTTGCTGTAGTTGCTCAGATTTGGAGAGCACACTTCTGATGTTGAGGTGCCCACCTAAAATTCCCTTTGGTTTTAATTTAGGGTCCCACAATATTTTAGCGTGATTCACTGTTTGGAATATTTTTGTAGTTTGTTGTTTTTGAGTTGCAGTGTTGGACTCAGATGTCAGAACTTTAATAGTCTTACCAGCTCTGGTTGATGCAGACTGAAGCTTGTGTTTTTTGGTATTATGGTTGTATGTTATCTCCGACTGTTGCATAACGAACCCCCGGCGCAGCTCCATCAGGTAAGCCGCACCAGGGCAGGCGGTGCATGGCGGCTGGGCGTTGCCGGAGCCCTCCATCAGCAGAGCCGCCTCCGCGTAAGTGGTTCCCGGTGACCGGCTCCCGGTCCGTTGGATAGCAGCAGCCCGCTTCTCCACTGGCCCGCTGCTGTTGCTCGTCTCTGGCTCCGCCCGGAGAGCCGCGCCCGCACGGATGGATCTCGGCGTTGTTTGGTCACTGGTGATCTCCGATCGCGACCACGTCGCCGAAGCCACCTCCGTGAGGATGGTTCCCCGCGACGGCAGCCGGCTCCCGGCTGTTCCCGGCCGCAAATCCTGCACGCTTCTCGGCACACCAGCACGGCGCCGAGACTAAAGCTTAGAATTAATTAAGTACATGTTTCAATATGTATTTTTACCATCACATAAAATCTTTTTTTTTTTTAAAGGAGAAGCAGGGATTGTCCCACTGGCCGGTGAGTCAGTGAACAAACCCCCACACCCTCCAGATACAGTCATTCAAATTAGAACAAGTCACAGTATGTACAGATTCTTTACAAAGGCTTACAGTAAAATAGATATTTGATTTGAAATGGCACGTTACAATCAGGCAGTACAATCCAACACATAAACAGGAAATATGAGTGAACAAAGCCAGACCTCCACACTTAATGAATCACTTATAGGGATTATGATGAGGTGGTGACATCTCCTCTGGTCTCTCTCTTTTTTTCTTTTTTTTTTAACTCATCACAATGTATTAGATATTAGTTATTTGCATGAGATTTGCAGCCTCACTGCTTTAAAGCTCCATGTACAGTCTGATATTGTGTCTGGGTTACTACCTGCTCAGCGTTGTTTGAGCAGAATTAGCTTTAGTCCATCAGAAGGGGGCGCTGCATTAGACATAGTAGCTGCTGATGAAACAATTGCTACTGCACTGGGTTGATGGGGTCTAAAGTTCATACCTTTGTTATTGTCTCTTATGTGGACTAGTGCGCTGTCCACACACGGACACTAAATTCTGTCTGATCTGCTTTGCATAATGTGACGGTCGATGGTCACAAACTATAAATATTCATAAACCTGCTATGATAGGAGCCAAACCCTACACCTGAACAGTCAAAGGTGGACTAAACTGTTCTTGTCATTAAGTATTTGGACTATGTTATTAATATTTATCATCATTTATCATGTTGTCATGAATGTTATTTGATTCATTTTATCTCCATGGCGAGGTACAGTCAGGTTTTGATACAAAGTGCAGTCAAGGTTTGGTGCGTTTTCAAACCTTCAAAATGTGGAAATAAACAGTTATACAGAGTTGTGACAGTTTTACAACCAGTGAGGGGCTAGTAAGAGATGAATACAAAAGATACATACAAGTGTCCATAGTGCGTTCAAGAAGCATTCTATGCTATGACACCGACGTTCCGACTAGAATATGACTGTATTTTATTTTCAAGAGACCTTTGGTGCTTCAACCTGTGATTCTCTTATTTTATTTATTTAAAACAGCTATTTTGAAAATATGTAATTAATTTAGCAAATAAACAAACATATTTTTTTCACTTTTTGTTGAAGTTAAATGTACCCCTAATTACAGAATCACCCAGTAGTAGTATTTACATGTTAAACACGTTCAGAATACAAGTGTAAACACAAATGCACTCATGACAGAGATAAATTGAGATTAAAGTTTATGACAAGCTGAAAAAATAGAAAGTAAACTCTGTGGTACAGTGTTATGATTAAGGCAGCTCTCTTCTCTGACAATAACCCATATGAATCTGTCACTTCCAGATAAAGTCCATGTGTTTTTTTATACTTTACCCATATAATAAAAAAGCTTTTACAATATCTACTTGCATGAGCCTTTATTAATGGAGACTTGGTCTGGCTGGTGTGGTTTAGGAGGAGGAGTCATTTGGTCAATAAGAGGAGGAGGCATCTGGCTGGTCCGAAAAAGGAGGTGTTGTCTGGCCCATAAGAAGAAGAGTCGTCTGGCTCATAGGAGGAGGAGGAGACGTTGTCTGGCCCATAGGAGGAGGAGGCGTTGTCTGGCTCGTAGGAGGAGGAGGCGTTGTCTGGCCCACAGGAGAAGGAGGCGTTGTCTGGCCCATAGGAGGAGGAGGCGTTGTCTGGCCCATAGAAGGAGGAGGCGTTGTCTGACCCACAGGATGAGGAGGCATTGTCAGGCCCACAGGAGGAGGAGGTGTTGTCTGGCCCACAGGAAGAGGAGGCGTTGTCTGGCACATAGGAGAAGGAGGCGTTGTCTGGTCCATAGGAGAAGGAGGCGTTGTGTGGCCCATCGAAGGAGGAAGCATTGTCTGGCCCATAGGAGGAGGAGGCGTTGTCTGGCACATAGGAAGAGGAGGAGTTGTCTGGCACATAGGGGGAGGAGGCGTTGTCTGGCCCATAGGAGGAGGAGGCGTTGTCTGGCCCATAGCAAGAGGAGGCGTTGTCTGGCACATAGGAGGAGGAGGCGTTGTCTGGCCCACAGGAAAAGGAGGCGTTGTTTGGCCGATTGGAGGAGGAGGCGTTGTCTGGCCCATAGCAAGAGGAGGCGTTGTCTGGCACATAGGAAGAGGAGGCGTTGTCTGACCCATAGGAAGAGGAGGCGTTGTTTGGCCCATAGGAGGAGGAGGCGTTGTCTGGCACATAGGAGGAGAAGGCGTTGTTTGGTCCATAGGAAGAGGAGGCGTTGTCTGGCCCATAGGAGTAGGAGACGTTGTTTGGCTCATAAGAGGAGGAGGCGTTGTCTGGCCTATAGGAGGAGGAGGCGTTGTCTACCCCCCGGGGGAAGGAGGCGTTGTCTGGCCCATAGGAGGAGGAGGCGTTGTTTGGCCGATTGGAGGAGGAGGTGTTGTCTGGCCCATAGGAGGAGGATACGTTGTCTGGCCCATAGGAGGAGGAGACGTTGTCTGGCCCATAGGAGGAGGAGGCTTTGTTTTACCCATAGGAGGAGGAGGAGGAGTTGTCTGGCCCATAGGAGGAAGAGGCGTTGTCTGGCCCATAGGAGGAGGAGGCGTTGTCTGGCCCATAGGAGGAGGAGGAGGAGTTGTCTGGCCCAAAGGAGGAGGAGGAGGCGTTGTCTGGCCCATAGGAGGAGGAGGCGTTGTCTGGCCCATAGGAGGAGGAGGAGGAGTTGTCTGGCCCATAGGAGGAGGAGGCGTTGTTTGGCCCATAGGAGGAGGAGGTGTTGTTTGGCCCATAGGAGGAGGAGGCGTTGTCTGGCCCATAGGAGGAGGAGGCATTGTCTGGCCCATAGGAGGAGGAGGCGTTGTCTGGTCCATAGGAGAAGGAGGCGTTGTGTGGCCCATCGAAGGAGGAAGCATTGTCTGGCCCATAGGAGGAGGAGGCGTTGTCTGGCACATAGGAAGAGGAGGAGTTGTCTGGCACATAGGAGGAGGAGGCGTTGTCTGGCCCACAGGAAAAGGAGGCGTTGTTTGGCCGATTGGAAGAGGAGGCGTTGTTTGGCCGATTGAAGGAGGAGGTGTTGTCTGACACATAGGAAGAGGAGGCGTTGTCTGAACCATAGGAGGAGGAGGCGTTGTCTGGCACATAGGAGGAGAAGGCGTTGTTTGTTCCATAGGAAGAGGAGGCGTTGTCTGGCCCATAGGAGGAGGAGACGTTGTTTGGCTCATAAGAGGAGGAGGCGTTGTGTGGCCTATAGGAGGAGGAGGCGTTGTCTAGCCCACAGGAGAAGGAGGCGTTGTCTGGCCCATAGGAGGAGGAGGCGTTGTTTGGCCGATTGGAGGAGGAGGTGTTGTCTGGCCCATAAGAGGAGGAGACGTTGTCTGGCCCATAGGAGGAGGAGACGTTGTCTGGCCCATAGGAGGAGGAGGCTTTGTTTTACCCATAGGAGGAGGAGGAGGAGTTGTCTGGCCCATAGGAGGAGGAGGCGTTGTCTGGCCCATAGGAGGAGGAGGAGGAGTTGTCTGGTCCATAGGAGGAGGAGGAGGCGTTGTCTGGCCCATAGGAGGAGGAGGAGTTGTCTGGCGCATAGGAGGAGGAGACGTTGTCTGGCTCGTAGGAGGAGGAGGCTTTGTTTTACCCATAAGAGGAGGAGGAGGCATTGTCTGGCCCATAGGAGGAGGAGGCGTTGTTTGGCTCATTGGAAAAGGAGGCGTTGTTTGGGCCATAGGAGGAGGAGGCGTTGTTTAGCCCATAGGAAGAGGAGGCGTTGTTTGGCCCATAGGAGGAGGAGGCGTTGTTGGCACATAGGAAGAGGAGGAGTTGTCTGGCACATAGGAGGAGGAGGCATTGTCTGGCCCATAGGAGGAGGAGGCGTTGTCTGGCCCAGAGCAGGAGGAGGCGTTGTCTGGCCCATAGGAGGAGGAGGCGTTGTCTGGCCCACAGGAAAAGGAGGCGTTGTGTGGCCGATTGGAGGAGGAGGTGTTGTCTGGCCCACAGGAAGAGGAGGCGTTGTTTGGCCGATTGAAGGAGGAGGTGTTGTCTGACACATAGGAAGAGGAGGCGTTGTCTGACCCATAGGAAGAGGAGGCATTGTTTGGCCCATAGGAGGAGGAGGCGTTTTCTGGCACATAGGAGGAGAAGGCATTGTTTGGTCCATAGGAAGAGGAGGCGTTGTCTGGCCCATAGGAGGAGGAGACGTTGTTTGGCTCATAAGAGGAGGAGGCGTTGTCTGGCCTATAGGAGGAGGAGACGTTGTTTGGCTCATAAGAGGAGGAGGCGTTGTCTGGCCTATAGGAGGAGGAGGCGTTGTCTGGCCCATAGGAGGAGGAGGCGTTGTTTGGCCGATTGGAGGAGGAGGTGTTGTCTGGCCCATAGGAGGAGGAGACGTTGTCTGGCCCATAGGAGGAGGAGACGTTGTCTGGCCCATAGGAGGAGGAGACGTTGTCTGGCCCATAGGAGGAGGACGCTTTGTTTTACCCATAGGAGGAGGAGGAGGCGTTGTCTGGCCCATAGGAGGAGGAGGCGTTGTCTGGCCCATAGGAGGAGGAGGAGGCGTTGTCTGGCCCATAGGAGGAGGAGGCGTTGTCTGGCCCATAGGAGGAGGAGAAGGAGTTGTCTGGCCCATAGGAGGAGGAGACGTTGTCTGGCTCGTAGGAGGAGGAGGCTTTGTTTTACCCATAGGAGGAGGAAGAGGCGTTGTCTGGCCCATGGGAGGAAGAGACGTAGTTTGACCCATAGGAGGAAGAGGCGTTGTTTTCGCCATAGGAGGAGGAGGCGTTGTTTGGCCCATAGGAGGAGGAGGTGTTGTCTGGCCCATAGGAGGAGAAGGCGCTGTCTGGCCCATAGGAGGAGGAGGCGTTGCTTGGCCCATAAGAGGAGGAGGAGGCGTTGCTTGGCCCATGGGAGGAGGAGGCGTTGTCTGGCCCATAGGACGAGGAGGCGTTGTCTGGCCCATAGGAGGAGGAGGCGTTGTCTGGCCCATAGGAGGCGGAGGCATTGTTTGGCACATAGGAAGAGAAGGCATTGTCTGGCACATAGGAAGAGGAGGCGTTGTCAGGCCCATAGGAAGAAGAGACGTAGTTTTGCCCATAGGAGGAGGAGGCGTTGTCTGGCACATAGGAAGAGTCGTTGTTTGGCTCATAGGAGGAGGAGGCGTTGTCTGACACATAGGAGGAGGAGGCGTTGTCTGGCCCATAGGAGGAGGAGGCGTTGTCTGGCCCATAGGAGGAGGAGGCTTTGTCTGGCCCATAGGAGGAGGAGGCGTTGTTTGGCCGATTGGAGGAGGAGGTGTTGTCTGGCACATAGGAAGAGAAGGCATTGTCTGGCACATAGGAAGAGGAGGCGTTGTCAGGCCCATAGGAAGAAGAGACGTACTTTTGCCCATAGGAGGAGGAGGCGTTGTCTGGCACATAAGAAGAGTCGTTGTTTGGCTCATAGGAGGAGGAGGCGTTGTCTGGCACATAGGAGGAGGAGGCGTTGTCTGGCCCATAGGAGGAGGAGGCGTTGTCTGGCACATGGGAAGAGGAGGCGTTGTCTGGCCCATGGGAGGAAGAGACGTAGTTTGGCCCATAGGAGGAGGAGGCGTTGTTTGGCTCATAGGAGGAGGAGGTGTTTTCTGGCACATAGGAGGAGGAGGTGTTGTCTGGCCCATAGGAGGAAGACAATGCCTCCTCCTCCTATGGGCCAAACAATGCCTCCTCCTCCTATGGGCCAGACAACGCCTCCTCCTCCTGTGGGCCAGACAATGCCTCCTTCTCCTGTGGGCCAGACAATGCCTCCTCCTATAGGCCAGACAACACCTCCTCCTCCTATGAGCCAAACTACGCCTCCTCCTCCTATGTGCCAGACAACGCCTCCTCTTCCCATGTGCCAGACAATGCCTCCTCCTTCTATGGGCCAGACAACGCCTCCTCCTCCTCCTATGGGTAAAACAAATCCTCCTCCTCCTATGGGCCATACAACGCCTCCTCTTCCTATGGGCCAAACAACATCTGCTCCTCCTATGGGCCAGACAACGCCTCCTCCTCCTCCTATGTGCCAGACAACGCCTCCTCAACCTATGGGCCAAAGGAGGCATTGTTTGGCCCATAGGAGGAGGAGGCGTTGTCTGGCCCTGGCCCATAGGAGGAGGAGGCGTTGTCTGGCTCATAGGAGGAGGCGTTGTCTGGCACATAGGAGGAGGAGGCGTTGTCTGGCCCTGGCCCATAGGAGGAGGAGGCGTTGTCTGGCACATAGGAGGAGGAGGCGTTGTCTGGCCCATAGGAGGAGGAGGATTTGTTTTACCCATAGGAGGAGGAGGAGGCGTTGTCTGGCTCATAGGAGGAGGCGTTGTCTGGCCCATAGGGGGAGGAGGCATTTTCTGGCCCATAGGAGGAGGAGGCGGCGTTGTTTGGCCGATTGGAGGAGGAGGTGTTGTCTGGCCCATAGGAAGAGGAGGCGTTGTCTGGCATATAGGAAGAGGAGGCGTTGTCTGGCCCATAGGAGGAGGCGTTGTTTGGCTCATAGGAGGAGGCGTTGTTTGGCTCATAGGAGGAGGAGGCGTTGTCTGGCACATAGAAGGAGGAGGCGTTGTCTGGCCCTGGCCCATAGGAGGAGGAGGCGTTGTTTGGCCCATAGGAGGAGGAGGCGTTGTCTGGCCCATAGGAGGAGGAGGCATTGTTTGACCCATAGGAGGAGGACGCGTTGTTTGGCCAATCGGAGGAGGAGGCGTTGTTTGGCCCATAGGAGGAGGAGGCGTTGTTTGGCCCATAGGAGGAGGAGGCGTTGTCTGGCACATAGGAGGAGGAGGCGTTGTCTGGCCCATAGGAGGAGGAGGATTTGTTTTACCCATAGGGGGAGGAGGAGGCGTTGTCTGGCCCATAGGAGGAGGAGGCGTTGTCTGGCCAAAAGGAAAAGGAGGCGATGTTGTTTGGCCCATAGGAGGAGAAGGCGCTGTCTGGCCCATAGGAGGAGGAGGCGTTGCTTGGCCCATAAGAGGAGGAGGAGGCGTTGCTTGGCCCATGGGAGGAGGAGGCGTTGTCTGGCCCATAGGACGAGGAGGCGTTGTCTGGCCCATAGGAGGAGGAGGCGTTGTCTGGCCCATAGGAGGAGGAGGCATTGTTTGGCACATAGGAAGAGAAGGCATTGTCTGGCACATAGGAAGAGGAGGCGTTGTCAGGCCCATAGGAAGAAGAGACGTAGTTTTGCCCATAGGAGGAGGAGGCGTTGTCTGGCACATAGGAAGAGTCGTTGTTTGGCTCATAGGAGGAGGAGGCGTTGTCTGGCACATAGGAGGAGGAGGCGTTGTCTGGCCCATAGGAGGAGGAGGCGTTGTCTGGCCCATAGGAGGAGGAGGCTTTGTCTGGCCCATAGGAGGAGGAGGCGTTGTTTGGCCGATTGGAGGAGGAGGTGTTGTCTGGCACATAGGAAGAGAAGGCATTGTCTGGCACATAGGAAGAGGAGGCGTTGTCAGGCCCATAGGAAGAAGAGATGTAGTTTTGCCCATAGGAGGAGGAGGCGTTGTCTGGCACATAGGAAGAGTCGTTGTTTGGCTCATAGGAGGAGGAGGCGTTGTCTGGCACATAGGAGGAGGAGGCGTTGTCTGGCCCATAGGAGGAGGAGGCGTTGTCTGGCACATAGGAGGAGGAGGCGTTGTTTGGCCTGTAGGAAGAGGAGGCGTTGTTTGGCCCATAGGAGGAGGAGGCGTTGTCTGGCCCATAGGAGGAGGAGGCGTTGTCTGGCCCATAGGAGGAGGAGGCGTTTTTTGGCCCATAGGAAGAGGAGGCGTTGTCTGGCCCATAGGAGGTGGAGGCATTGTCTGGCACATAGGAAGAGGAGGCGTTGTCTGGCCCATAGGAGGAGGAGGCGTTGTTTGGCCCATAGGAAGAGGAGGCGTTGTTTGGCCCATAGGAGGAGGAGGCGTTGTCTGGCCCATAGGAGGAGGAGGCGTTGTTTGGCCCATAGGAAGAGGAGGCGTTGTCTGGCTCATAGGAGGAGGAGGCGTTGTCTGGCCCATAGGAGGAGGAGGCGTTGTTTGGCCCATAGGAGGAGGAGGCGTTGTTTGGCCCATAGGAGGAGGAGGCGTTGTTTGGCCCATAGGAGGAGGAGGCGTTGTCTGGCCCATAGAAGGAGGAGAAGATGTCGTCTGAGTACCCCAAGAAATGGAGTCTTTGAGATGACCTGGACACAGAATAGGTGACCTATCCAGGAGAAGCAGAGGGGAGATCATAGTAGGAGGAGCAGGCAGAAGGAGGTAGAGAAGGAGGGAGTGTGTGTGCATGAGAGAGTGTTTGTGTGTCTTATCATTTATCATATTTTTGGGGATATTTTTAAAAACTTTTTTTTTTTTTTACTTTTTTGTTTGCTTCACACTAAAACACAATATCTACACTATTTACATGTTACAATACCACATGACCCAGTGTCATAGGCACCTGTGGACACCAGGTCAGAAAGGCAGCACCGGGCAGGGGTGCAGCGGCCAGCGGCATTCAGGGACGCAGCGGTTAGGAGAAGGCGAGCGCGCGGCAGCACGAGCACGCAGGGGCGCGGCGGCAGGAGCAGGCAAGGGCGCAGCGGCAGGAGCACGCAGGGGCGCGGCGGCAGGAGCAGGCAAGGGCGCAGTGGCAGGAGAACGCAGGGGCGCTGCGGCAGGAGCAGGCAAGGGCGCGGTGTCAAGAGGGCGCAGGGACGCGGTGACAAGAGCAGTGAGGCGCTCGGCGGCAGGAGCACGGAGGGGCGCGGCGGCAGGAGCAGGCAGGAGCGCAGCGGCAGCAACGGCGGGCAGGGCGCGGCGGGCGCGGGAAGGGGCACGGAGGCGCTCGCGGGCAGGGACGGAGGAACTAGAAGCAGGCAGGGTCGCCGCGTCAGTAGCTGGCAGGATGTGGCGGTAGGAACGGGCAGTGGCGCGGCGCAAGGAGCGAGCAGGGGCGTAGCGGCTAGAAGCAGACAGGGGCATAGCAGCAGAAGCAGACAGGGGCATAGCAGCAGAAGCAGACAGGGGCATAGCAGCAGAAGGAAACAGGGGTATAGCAGAAGGAGACAGGGGCATAGCAGCAGAAGGAAACAGGGGCATAGCAGAAGCAGACAGGGGCATAGCAGCAGAAGCAGACAGGGGCATAGCAGCAGAAGCAGACAGGGGCATAGCAGCAGAAGCAGACAGGGGCATAGCAGCAGAAGCAGACAGGGGCATAGCAGCAGAAGCAGACAGGGGCATAGCAGCAGAAGGAAACAGGGGTAGGCCTATAGCAGAAGGAGACAGGGGCATAGCAGCAGAAGGAAACAGGGGCATAGCAGAAGCAGACAGGGGCATAGCAGCAGAAGCAGACAGGGGCATAGCATCAGAAGGAAACAGGGGCATAGCATCAGAAGGAAACAGGGGCATAGCAGCAGAAGGAAACAGGGGCATAGCAGCAGAAGGAAACAGGGGCATAGCAGCAGAAGGAAACAGGGGCATAGCGGAAGCAGACAGGGGCATAGCATCAGAAGCAGACAGGGGCATAGCATCAGAAGCAGACAGGGGCATAGCATCAGAAGCAGACAGGGGCATAGCATCAGAAGGAAACAGGGGCATAGCATCAGAAGGAAACAGGGGCATAGCATCAGAAGCAGACAGGGGCATAGCATCAGAAGGAAACAGGGGCATAGCATCAGAAGCAGACAGGGGCATAGCATCTGAAGGAAACAGGGGCATAGCATCAGAAGCAGACAGGGGCATAGCATCAGAAGGAAACAGGGGCATAGCATCAGAAGGAAACAGGGGCATAGCATCAGAAGGAAACAGGGGCATAGCATCAGAAGCAGACAGGGGCATAGCATCAGAAGGAAACAGGGGCATAGCATCAGAAGGAAACAGGGGCATAGCATCAGAAGGAAACAGGGGCATAGCATCAGAAGGAAACAGGGGCATAGCATCAGAAGGAAACAGGGGCATAGCATCAGAAGCAGACAGGGGCATAGCATCAGAAGCAGACAGGGGCATAGCATCAGAAGCAGACAGGGGCATAGCATCAGAAGGAAACAGGGGCATAGCATCAGAAGGAAACAGGGGCATAGCATCAGAAGGAAACAGGGGCATAGCAGCAGAAGCAGACAGGGGCACAGCAGCAGAAGCAGACAGGGGCACAGCAGCAGAAGCAGACAGGGGCATAGCAGAAGGAGACAGGGGCATAGCAGAAGGAAACAGAGGCATAGTGGCAGCAGGCAGTGAGGAAAGCAGTGTGTTTGTGTGTGCGCGTGTGTTTATAAGTGTGTGTTTACAAGTGTGAGTTTACAAGTGTGTGTTTATAAGTGTGTGTTAGTGTTTGCGTGCGCGTGTGTTTGTGTGTGGACTTAGGTTCAGAGGTGAGGTCCTGTCCTGGAGGTGTGGTCTCTTGGGGCAGTCGTGGGCCTTGGCTCGCACAGATCTGTGGAGAGAAACATGTGTGTCAGACACAAAGCTAACAGGAGGCACATACAAGACTACAGCAAGCCCAGAGAGGAGGGACCTGAATGACACACCTGTAGAGACCAAAATACTTCTTATTTACTTCTCTTAAATTCAATTTGATTTGAATGCAAATGGCAAAACAGCAATAAAGTTTACAAAAGAAGTTTTTTAAAATTACAACATTGTATATAGATAAAAATGGCCACTTTAAAGCAGCTCTAATGCACTAATATTTTAGAATATTATATAGAGGCTATATCTGGGTGCTTTTTTTGGGTAGCTCTTTTAATTGTAGACATATGAACATGCCCTGCGGCGCCCTCTCCTGTCACTCCACTGCACAGACACTATAAGTTTGCCATGTCAAAATAGTCTGATAATAATTAGGTAACTGTCCCATTTTAAAGAATATATTTTGAACAATTAGAATTGTATTTTTCTTAGGAAATGCAGCTGTCACACCACAGAACATCACAGGTTTTTCCATAAAGTTGAAGTTTACCAAAGTAAGAAAATGATAATTATTAAAAGTGTTCTGTAGCTTAAACCCTTAACCCCAGAGCTCTTCCGGGTGCATAAATGTCAGATGAAATGTCAAATTCTTAAATTTGTAATTTTTTTAATGTCACGCCACAGAACCCCTCTGTATTACACCATGTTTATAACTTTTCTACATAAAGTAGTGATAAATGTGTAATTAAATCATGTATATATGCTTCCCTCAATACCAACACCTTTATGAAATGTCTCTTACAAGAGACTCAAACACACTATATTTTAGTGTTTAGTATAAAAATACAAACACCTTCATTCTAAAACTATGTCATTTATACAAGGCAATATGTGTGCACAGCTCTGTTGAATTTTGGAGGAAGAAAAATCTTATTTAATGGGGTCACGTTACCAGCCTATATTAAAATAATATTCCCACTGAGTGTCGTCACATGTCTGCTGCCTAATAGTTTTTAATTTGCATTCAAATGAAAGCATGAATGCACAAGGGCACATTTGTTTGAATAAACGCACCGTAAGCATGATCTAGGTATAGTTAAAAGGGTCATTTGCTATAATATTGGTTGTTTTTTTGCATAACATGGTCAAAACATATCGTTAGCCTAATAGCATAATTGCCTAGGTACTTTTTTGTCCAAATGGTGATATCTGCCTAACTTTAATCTCTTACCACTGCTGCATCACCCTGCCTTAGTGCTTTATTGCTGCTCAAATATGACTTAGGCAACTGTGCTATTAGGCTAAGATATGATCACGGAAAGTCACAAACCTCACGTTTTCTCTTCACAGAAGTCCTGTAGTCCGAGTCAGGTAGTGGTCTGGAAGTCTGGAAGAAAAGTTTTGTCTGTTTTTTGAAGAAATAGTTGAATAAACACTTTCACAGCGCAGGGGGTTCGGCTCAGCGGAGTTTCACATCCAAATGTTTGCAAAGAAACACGTGCATTTAAAAGACGCGCATAACAACAACAAACACACGTGCGCAGTGACGTCACCACGCACGCATCTTCGGTGATCTACTGTAAAAACCATGGAAACCCTGTACCAAGATGGCGGCGGTATAATTTTTTTTTTTTTTTTGGACAAGGACAAAAAAGTTAACATTATCATATCATAGACAGGGTGTGAAGTATAATAAATGAATAATGATAAAAGTACAAACACTTAAAATAGCACATAGAATACATTTCATATTTCAGGAGTTATGTTAGTTCATATGTAATGATGTAGTTAAACATAGAAAAAGGGGAGATAGTTCATTGTCCATAAAAGTGTTCACGTTAATTGTCAGAAAGAGGCTGTGGTTGTGTTGATGGCAGCGGTATTCACGCATGTCAAATAGTGCAGAATACCTAATCTTTTTCCTTAATTTCGCACTCAGTTTTATTATTACCAACTAACTCAAAACAGTGATGTCCCAGTTTATTTTTTAAATCTGGAACAACATAAAACATCTTTGTATTATTATGATTATTATTATTATTATTATTATTATTATTATTATTATTATTATTATTATTATTATTATTATTATCTTACATCAGTCTTTATTTTTTTACATGGCACTTCCCTGTTTTGATACATAAAACATAAATGTACAAAAATACTAATCATATGACACAACTGTAAAGTGCAGAAATATGTGCATATGAAAAATATTCAACCCAGAGTTTCTTTTCATTATGTATAAAGGGGGAAAAAATGCTATTGTGGCTTCTTGTAATTAATTTAACCTTAAAAACTTTAAATCTAACCAGAAATTGTTCTAATATGCCAATAACAAAATTAAATAAATAAATAAATAAATAAATAAATAAATAAATAAATAAATAAATAAATAAATAAATAAATAAATAAATAAAATAAACAAGGCATTATCATTTTTACAGAATACAAATATGGTCTCATTAATTAATATGGTCTCATTAATTAATAGTCCACGTTAAATTGGATCAGGCAAGAGAAATGACTGGAATGAGGGTCAGTAAGAAGATGTAATCTACAGTGGTTGTTACCAATGAACAATATGTGTTACAGTAAAGTAGTAAAGTAGTGATAAATGTGTAATTAAATCATGTGTATATGCTTCCCTCAATACCAACACTTTATGAACTGTCTCTTACAAGAGACTCAAACACACTATATTTTAGTGTTTAGTATAAAAATACAAACGCCTTCATTCTAAAACTATGTCATTTATACAAGGCAATATGTGTGCACAGCTCTGTTGAATTTTGGAGGAAGAAAAATATTATTTAATTATAATTTAATGGGGTCACGTTACCAGCCTATATTAAAATAATATTCCCACTGAGTGTCGTCACATGTCTGCTGCCTAATAGTTTTTATTTTGCATTCAAATGAAAGCATGAATGCACAAGGGCACATTTGTTTGAATAAACGCACCGTAAGCATGATCTAGGTATAGTTAAAAGGGTCATTTGCTATAATATTGGTTGTTTTTTTGCATAACATGGTCAAAACATATCGTTAGCCTAATAGCATAATTGCCTAGGTACTTTTTTGTCCAAATGGTGATATCTGCCTAACTTTAATCTCTTACCACTGCTGCGTCACCCTGCCTTAGTGCTTTATTGCTGCTCAAATATGACTTAGGCAACTGTGCTATTAGGCTAAGATATGATCACGGAAAGTCACAAACCTCACGTTTTCTCTTCACAGAAGTCCTGTAGTCCGAGTAAGGTAGTGGTCTGGAAGTCTGGAAGAAAAGTTTTGTCTGTTTTTTGAAGAAATAGTTGAATAAACACTTTCACAGCGCAGGGGGTTCGGCTCAGCGGAGTTTCACATCCAAATGTTTGCAAAGAAACACGTGCATTTAAAAGACGCGTATAACAACAACAAACACACGTGCGCAGTGACGTCACCGCGCACGCATCTTCGGTGATCTACTGTAAAAACCATGGAAACCCTGTACCAAGATGGCGGCGGTATTCTTTTTTTTTTATACAAAAAAAAGGTAACACTCTCATATCACAGACAGGGTGTGAAGAATAATACATGAATAATGATAAAAGTACAAATACTTAAAATAGCACATAGAATACATTTCATATTGCAGGAGTTATGTTAGTTCATATGTAATGATGTAGTTAAACAAAGAAAAAGGTGAGATAGTTCACTGTCCATAAAAGTGTTGAAGTTAATTGTCCGAAAGGGACTGTGCTTGTGTAGATGGCAGCGGTATTCACGCATGTCAAATAGTGCCGAGTACCTAACAGTTTTACTTAACCGCTGAAACTAACTTGTTGGAGAGAAAATGCCTTAATGGGTCGTGCTTTTTCCGTTTTTACTGAGGATCTAAAGTTGTATTTGGATGATGCTATGGATAGATCTCGTTTACATACACATTATGTAAGTGTAAATGCCACAAACCAGAGAAAATTGACTGTAGACCTTTCCATTAAGATCACTGACCAAATTTTGATTAACGCAGTTTTTACTAGTCATTAATGTAGATGTAAGGGAGCGACCACTAGGTGGTGCACTTGTACTTTGTTTTTTTATGAGACCGCTGTTACAGTTCGCGTTTTTGGCCTGTCATGTCCAAGTGCGGTTACCGTAGCGGATGCGCGAAGGAGCTGCGCCGTACGCCACCCGGCCTCTTTTCTCTGCCCTTACTCCGTAAGGTATGCATTGCCTGTTGCTGCTAATCTAATCTATAAATATCTTGGTCAATATTTGCCATCTACAAGTTTATTGCGCCAAACATATTATATAAGACATTTTGGTAACTGTTGGACCTGTTCTGAATTGCCAGCATGTTTGTTTATTTGTTTTCTGGGGATTTGAATTTACGCTAGCAGGCAGGAGGCCGGGTGGTATATGGCGCGCTGGGCTGTAGATCGACCTTTTGGTTCATTGTTAGTTACACTAGAAAATATGTGAAATGTTTTGTTTTATTATTGTTGTTCACTTAGGCAGCATGTAACTAAAGTTTGTATTAGATTTTTAATTGTACCTCTTTTCTCTGCCCTTACTCCGTAAGGTCCTGTGAGCCAAGCAACTCAAAAACACCTGTCACATTTATTGGAACTCATCAAATAAATGTACTGGCTGCCGCTCATCCCACAATCAAAAAGAACTACCGTGTCTGCTGTGATCCTTCTCTCTGCACTACACCTAGCCACTCTTAGATCACCAAACACAACGCAGGGTCCAGAAACTGGGTGTGCTGGGACAACTGGGACCACATATAGACAGACTCCGTGCACAAGGGTTACATCTTTTTGGTGCCGTGACCCGGATTGTGGTGCTTCTGACCAAAGCGCAGTCTACAGAGAGAAGAGTGAAGAGAGGTGTTGTTGCTTGGCTCTCCCTGGATGGTGTCCTGGCTGCTGCAATCGCTGTGGAGCTGAGTGACCGTGAACGTGTGGACTGCGTGCCTGGCCCGGGACCGGCTGTACCTGCCCCTCCTTCTGGCTTCTCTGCGTCAGATCCACTGGCCGTCACTGACTTCAGACCCAGCCCGGGTGTACGCCCCCGGCTGATCGTGCACCAAACCGAGTTGAGCTGGCTGTGGAAAAGCTGGGTGTAGTGGTATACACAGTTCTGTGTGTAATAGGTGTATACCTTTGCTTAACAGTATAACAGTGTGGTATTTCCTTTTGAATGCAAAGTGTGTTAGTAGTGTTGAGTTTTGCATATTGTGAGTGTTCATTCAAAGCGATACCTGTCCTAGTTGTGCTTTTTATGGTGTCAAAACCAACGCTGTCAAGTCAACTTTTCACATTAATAACTTAAAATGCTGCACCAAACCAACATAGACATGCCAGTAGATCAGCAAGGGCCCCAAGTAGGACCTTTTACCCATCAGACACAGACACAGACTGTACCTACACAGGTCCCCTACACTGACCATTACCCGACTCCCGCTCACTCTACCGGTCTGCCCATTCCTGATGTCTCCAAGCTGCTCCCCTCTCCCTCCTTGGACCACAGCCCAGCCACCAGTCCCAACCAGGTCGACAGGTCTGTGTTATGGCATCCTTTTGTAAGTGCTACAGCTCACATGCCTCCACCTCAGGCCTATCTATGGCGCCCAGCAGCAGGGCCACCACCTACTTCGAGCCCTGTCCCCTCTTTGCTGGATCTGCCAGCGCCACCTCCAATGTGCCATGCCACACCAATGCCCCCCCATGCCATGCCTGCCAGAGCCTCAGTCTACCAAAGCTCCACTGCACCTGCCTATGGAGGCTTCATGCAGACACACCAGGTAAAAAACGTGCAAGTCTTTAATGGTAACATGGACAGTAAGATACTAGTGGAGGATTGGGTGAGAGACATGCAATACCTCCTTGACGCCATCGAACTCCCTGTGCACCTCCGCTTTTCTACTGTTGTGAGACACCTGGGTGGCGAGGCCAGAAAACTTGTGTTAAACCTGCCCCCCCATGAGCAAACTCCTGAAAGAGCCTTTGACGAGTTAAAAGCAGAATACAGTGACGCACACTCCTCCCTTGATCCATTAGCAGACTTCTATGAGCGTAATCAAAAGCCCGGTGAGACTGCATGCTCCTTTGCTATAGCGTTAGAGGCCATACTGCGCACTGTTGAAGAGGGCCAACGTAGCGGCCGTCCCTTCCCGGACAGAGACAGTAAGCTCACGCGTCAGTTTCTCAGGGGGCTTGTTGATGAAAATGTGTATACCAGAATTGCCCCTCTCAAGCCCCGACTTCTAAGTTTCCGAGAGCTTCAAGCTGAGCTCCGTGACCTAGCCAGAGAAGGTAATAGGTCCCAACCACCGCACAAGCAAAGGAAGTCGTATGCCCACGTCCACACCTCTGAAGAGCAGCATAGTGACACGAAAAGGGGAAAAAATAAGCAGACAGAGCTTTCTGAGCTTACAGAGATAGTGAAAAAGCTTGCCCTTAGCCAAGAAGAGCAATTGACTAAATTAGCTGACCTCGAGTTAAGAATGTCCAGCCCTGGCTCCTTAGCTAAGCCTGCACCAAGAAGTAAGCCCCCAAGTGTCACATGTCACAGGTGTGGTAAACAGGGACACATAGCTCGTGTCTGCCGGGCCATCCTACCAGATAGCAGTCCTGGGCAGTCCAGGCGGTCACAGCCTACTGAGATCACTAATGGCCTCACTTCTTCTGTTCTTCCTTTAAACTTGTAGAGCCCATGGTAGAAGGGGCCACCATGGGCACCCCAAAATGTCCCCTCCCACAAAAAAGTGTCAAAAAGAGGGAGAAAATGTCCTTAGTGGGACCGAGAAATGAGGGTGCGGTGGTGGTTAATGGTGTTAAGTGCACTGCTCTCATTGATTCTGGCTCACAGGTGACTACCATCACCAATAGCTTTTATTCCAGTCACCCAGTGTTGACAAAGCAGAAGCCACAGCCTTCCACAGTGCCAATAGAAGGGGCAGCAGGCCATGCTGTGCCCTACAGTGGCTTCATTTACATTGAGTTGAAAGTGTTGGGAAAAGTGTTTAGTTCTGTGCCTGCTTTTGTAGTTCCTGATTCAGACTATCGCTCCTCCGTCCCTCTGGTAGTAGGGACCAATGTGCTCCGGGCCTCCAGAAGTCATCTTAAAGAAACCTATGGGCAGCACTTCCTCCATCAAGTAAAAGAAGAACATCCAGAGTGGTATACAGCCTTGCTTGATGTTGAAAGATGTGAAACAAAGAAAACAAGTGACCTGGTAGGACCCGTCGTATTTGATGGCCGCAAACTGAGAATCCCTGCTGGGAAGGAAATGGACTTGAGGTGCAAAATAAAAGCTGGCCCCCAAAAGCAAACATACACTGCTCTCCTTGAAAGCCACGCCTCCTTAGGTCTCCCTCCGGACCTCCTTGTTGCTAAAGTCCTGGCCAATGTCGACCATGGCCATGTCCCAATCAGAGTTATGAACATGTCCCAGCGCAGTGTCACTATTCGACCCCAAACTCCCCTGGCCCATGCCTTCCTTGTTAAAAGTGTGGTCGAGTTTTCAGATGGTAACCGCCCCTCTGGAGCAGTACAAACCAGTGTTAGTCTTGACCATGTTATTTCTGAAAGTATAGTGGACCTAAGTGGGGCTGCAACAGATGATGAACAACAGCGCACTCTCCTCCAACATCTCATCGACAAAAACAAAGATGTGTTCTCACAACACTCAACAGACTATGGTCATACAAATACAGTGCAACATGAAATACCGCTCATTGACTCAAAACCCTTTCGGCTGCCGTATCGTAAAATTCCTCCTTCACAATGGCAGGATGTTAGGAAGCTGTTGACAGAGATGGAGGCAGCCGGAGTCATTCGGCCCAGTAAAAGCCCCTATGCTTCTCCAGTGGTAGTTGTCACTAAAAAGGACGGGTCACTGAGGTTGTGTATCGATTATAGAAAGCTAAACTCGTGCAGCACAAGAGACGCTTTTCCCCTGCCAAGAATAGAGGAGGCTCTGGAGGCACTGGGACAAGCTAAGTACTTCTCCACCCTCGACCTCACATCAGGCTACTGGCAGGTAGAAGTGGCGGAACAGGACAAACACAAAACTGCCTTCAGCACACCAATGGGGCTGTTCGAGGCCAATAGAATGCCCTTTGGTCTTCAAAAAGCCCCATCCACATTTCAGAGGCTAATGACATGCTGTTTTGGTGACCTCAATTTTACTCATCTGTTAATCTATCTGGATGATTTAATCATATTTTCAAAGACTTTCAATGAACATTTAGGGAGGCTTCAGTTAGTCTTTGACCGCCTCCGACAGCATGGGTTGAAGCTTAAGCCTTCCAAGTGCCAGCTAGTGAGGAAAGAGGTGCAGTATTTGGGGCACATAGTGTCGGCGGAAGGGGTTAAAACCGACCCAGATAAAATCGGTAAAGTTAGAGATTGGCCAAGACCTACCAACAGGAAGGAGGTGCTCCAGTTCCTTGGCTCTGTGGGGTACTATAGGAGGTATGTCCCGAACTTCTCCTCCATTGCTGCGCCCTTGTACTTCCTTACCTCAGGTGACCCTAGAAAAAAGAAAAGGGGTGCAACCAGATGTGCTGAGCCTGCCTGCCCATTTGTATGGACTGACCAATGCGAAAATGCTTTCTCACTGCTAAAAGACAAGCTGATCACTGCGCCTGTGCTGGGTTATCCAGACTACAATCTGCCCTTTGTGCTTCAGACCGATGCGTCGGGTGGAGGATTAGGTGCTGTGTTGGCACAGATCCAAGAGGGAAAGGAAAGGGTTATAGCTTATGCGAGCAGAGGTTTAACTCCCCCCGAAACCCGCTACCCAGCGCATAAGCTCGAGTTCCTTGCCCTTAAATGGGCGGTGACTGATAAATTCTATGATCATCTATATGGGCGAAATTTTTCAGTTCTAACAGACAATAACCCCCTTAAGTATGTCATGTCCTCTGCAAAACTGGACGCTACAGGCCAGCGTTGGGTCTCACAACTGTCCATCTTCAGTTTTGATATTCAGTATCGCAGGGGCAGAAATAATGCAAATGCAGATGCACTCTCACGCATGTCAAACCAAGATGTTGCTGTAGCCCTGCAGTCCTGTCCCCACCAGGTCACAAACCACAGCTGCCCCCAGACACCTAAAAATGCTCCTGACACAAGCTCTGTGCCCCAGACAGATGGCACAAGCAAGCCCTATTTGGATGTGGGAACAGAAGCTCTTCCAGCCATGACCACCAATGAAATTCGCTTAGCCCAGAAGGAGGATTCTGTCATTGGCCCTGTCCTGTTCGCAAAGAGTCGCAACCGAAAGCCAGGCCACAGTGAGAGAGCTGGGATGGGGGAGTGTGGGCGCCTTCTCTTAAAAGAGTGGAGGAGGTTGGTAACAAAAAATGGAGTCCTTTTCCGCCAAGTCAGGGATCAACAAAGAGGCATGGTGGAGCAACTTATACTGCCTGAGACACTGCACACTAAAGTCAAAATCACCCTGCACGATGACTCTGGGCACTTGGGGTTTGAAAGGACTTTGCAAATGATAAGAGAGAGGTTCTATTGGCCGAAGATGTTCCCGGAGATTAAAGCCTGGTGTGAGCAATGTGAAAGGTGTTGCCTGAGAAAGACCCCCACTGCAGGCCTCAGAGCTCCCCTGGTCAGTATTCACTCCAGTGCCCCCATGGAACTTGTCTGTGTCGACTTTTTAAGCTTAGAAAAATCCAGAGGTGGCATTGAAAATGTGCTCATTGTTACAGACCATTTCTCTCGCTATGCCCAAGCATACCCCACCAGAGATCAGAAAGCCAGTATAGTAGCTAAGACTTTGTGGAAAAACTTCTTCTGTCGTTTCGGCTTCCCTGCCAAGCTCCATGCAGACCAGGGCCGAAACTTTGAAAGTGCTATTGTAAAAGAGCTGTGTAAATGTGTTGGCATTACAAAAACTCGCACAACACCATACCACCCACAGGGCAACGGCACCACTGAAAGATTTAACCGCACATTAATGAACATGCTCGGTACCCTTGAGCTCCACCAAAAACCCAGCTGGCACGAACATGTTGACGCAATGACCCACGCGTATAACTGTACACAACATGACTCCACCGGCTATACACCTTACTATCTCATGTTCGGCAGACACCCTAGACTTCCCATCGACCTTGTCTTTGGGCTCACTGATTCTAAAGAGCCTTGCGAGTACTCAGAGTATGTCCAAACCCTACACACGGCCTTGTCCGAAGCCTATGCCCAGGCCAATCAATCGTCCCATCAGGCCAAACAGTTGCAGAAAAAGCACTATGACAAGAGAGCTAAGGGTCAGGCTTTCAACCCAGGGGATAGGGTCCTGGTCAAAATTTGTCATATCGAGGGCCGCCAGAAGCTGGGGGACAGGTGGGAGTCACACCCATACCTTGTGGTCAAAAAGCAGCCTAATGTGCCAGTGTACGTGATCAGGAGAGAGGATGGGGAGAATGAGAGGGTAGTCCATCGTAATCTCCTAACACAGTGCATGTTCCTTCCAGTGCAGCAGAGACAAACGGACACTCCCGAGGGGCATGAGTATACACCAGAAAGTGAAAATGAGCGACAGGACAGTGACATTACGGATGAGTCGGATGTGGAGAATGTGGAGGAGCCCGCCAGCGGCATCAATCCTGAAACCACGGGCCAGAAGCCAGACCACATAGTTACAGGAGAGGGGGAAGTAGTGGCTGGGCTGTGGGAGGGAGAGGTGGGGAATGATTCTGCTGTCCCACCCAACGGGACCAATGTCCCAAAGAAGAATCCCACAAGAGAACGACTTCCCCCAAAGAGACTTTCCTATGAGACGCAAGTGACTACCACTGACAATGACCTAAGAATGCTAGAGAGAGGCAGAAAGATATGGCAAAGGGAGAAAGCCAAAAGAGCTTCTGGATGCACATAAACACATACAGTTCACTGTTGTTTTTGTTTCCTATAGTGAGTAATACTGTTTGTATTTGGGTGTGTTTGATGTCGGGGACGTCATCAATTAAAGGAGGGATGGATGTAAGGGAGCGACCACTAGGTGGTGCACTTGTACTTTGTTTTTTTATGAGACCGCTGTTACAGTTCGCGTTTTTGGCCTGTCATGTCCAAGTGCGGTTACCGTAGCGGATGCGCGAAGGAGCTGCGCCGTACGCCACCCGGCCTCTTTTCTCTGCCCTTACTCCGTAAGGTATGCATTGCCTGTTGCTGCTAATCTAATCTATAAATATCTTGGTCAATATTTGCCATCTACAAGTTTATTGCGCCAAACATATTATATAAGACATTTTGGTAACTGTTGGACCTGTTCTGAATTGCCAGCATGTTTGTTTATTTGTTTTCTGGGGATTTGAATTTACGCTAGCAGGCAGGAGGCCGGGTGGTATATGGCGCGCTGGGCTGTAGATCGACCTTTTGGTTCATTGTTAGTTACACTAGAAAATATGTGAAATGTTTTGTTTTATTATTGTTGTTCACTTAGGCAGCATGTAACTAAAGTTTGTATTAGATTTTTAATTGTACCTCTTTTCTCTGCCCTTACTCCGTAAGGTCCTGTGAGCCAAGCAACTCAAAAACACCTGTCACATTTATTGGAACTCATCAAATAAATGTACTGGCTGCCGCTCATCCCACAATCAAAAAGAACTACCGTGTCTGCTGTGATCCTTCTCTCTGCACTACACCTAGCCACTCTTAGATCACCAAACACAACGCAGGGTCCAGAAACTGGGTGTGCTGGGACAACTGGGACCACATATAGACAGACTCCGTGCACAAGGGTTACATAACCTTTTTAGTTCTTTAAGTTCAGCTGAAAAATATTGGTCAATAACAATCGTTCATCATATTTTAAACTGCAGCTCGGCTGCTGACGAGCACCAGAGCACATCACACCTGTGCTGAAGTCTGTGCACTGGCTCCTGTGAGCTTCAGGATAGATTTTGAAGTTCTTTTATTGGTTTTTAAAACTCTTAATGGTCTTAGCCCTATTTATTTATTTGATCTGCTTTTATCATATGGGCCTCTCGGACTCTCACGTCCTCAGGCCTCTTCTAACTGTCCCAAAGTCCAAACTAAAACTCCCGGTGAGGCGACCTGAGGTCCACTGTGAGTGTTCAGATTTTTAAAAGTAAACTTATGTATTTAATTTAGCTTTTAATGTAAAATTTTACTTGTTTTAAATTAAATAATTTATTGATTTTTTATTAATAGATTTGTTTTAAATTAAATTAATATTTTACCTAGTCTATCTAATTTTAAGCTCTCCATTTTTATTTTCACGATAACCTTTACGAGCTTTATGTTTTATTTTTTCTATCTAAACAATGGGGTGGGGGTTGCTGTTGTTTTTAATCATTGTAATTTTTCTGTTGCATGTGAAGCACTTCATCTCCAATGTATGAAAAGTGCTATACAAATAAAGTTTGATTGATTGATGATTGCTGTGGGCTCACCACCTGCAGAGGGGTTCATAGGGGGGGTCAGGTGCTATGAGTATTGGGCAGCACGCTGCCCCCACGACCCAGCCGGATTAAGCGGGAGAAGATGGATGGATGGATGGATGATTGATGATTGATTGATATTTTTTATCAGAAATGTGCTAATGTGCATGTGTGGTTGAGGTTCAAATTTCACACAAAAAAACTACTTTTTGTTTCATTTTATTTAATGGAAATATTTTAAATATAAAACAAGCATTTGGATAAATAACATGATTGCTCTATAAAACAACGTCAACATTGTGAATGAACAACAAAACAGCAAAATTCATGTGATGTATGTGAAGTTATGCACATCTGAATGACGAAAGCTGTAGGACACTTCAATGAAGAATAATAATAATAATAATAATAATAATAATAATAAACAAAAAAAAAAGATTGAAAAAGAAACTGAAGAAAAAGATGATGGCTTTTGGTAACTATCATGCTGACAACACACTAAGGCACCTTGTGACATAAATACATTATCTTGAGGCAACCCTTCTCAGTCCCTCCATTATGAGAAATCGAACAGTTTCTGTGGAATCTTCCTAAAATACAGCAGTTTCTCAGGCGCTACAAATATTTCATTAAAAAAAAAAAAAAAACTTCATATGCTCTGTGGTAACAACAGTGATCGTTGGAACACTTCTTGAACATCTCTATCATATACATTATACAAATGGTACAATGCTGATGTGCTGATTCTCAGAAGGGGCCGTGGAGTTGTGCTCACTCTTCTCGGATGCTCTGTACCACAGAATACTTCTTACAGGGGCTCTTAAGGCAGGCGGGGGGCCAGGTGATGGGCCAGCTGTACGAACACGGCACAGCTGTCTGGACATTTCTCTCCATGAAGTTGAAAATTGGGTTCCACCAGGTGTTTTGGAGGTAGTTGTTTGGGAAGCATTTCAAAGTCTGGGAAAAAAACATGAACGTTTAGAAAAGATATCCTAACATCTTTACAGGTAAATGTATGCATACACTTAACCCCACATGACTTCAGTGACCGTTAGTGGCCTGATATTTGGACATCACATTCTGTTCATCAGTTCAATGTGTAATGCTGTTATGTGACCAGCAGATGCCACAATTTCTTATTTTGAAACTTGCTTCACACAAATCCCATGCAGCTTTGATTCCAAAATTTTGCACAAATTTCTACAGTTGACCTTTATCTTTAATAAAATCAAAATGGAGCAATGACACAATCATAATTTACTTGAGTGAAAACTGTGTGACCTCAGTTTGAAATGTTTTGCTGAAATACATTTTATACGTATATTTAATTGAACACTAACAGAAGTTCTATTCAATATGCAAAATATGTATTTTAAGTCTCTTTGGTTTGGTGGTAAGCTGAGGACAGTTACATTGCTAATTCTCAATCACAGGACTATGACAGTATTTGATCATAAAATTTAGGTACTGTACTGTAAATGAAAAAATGTGTCATTTTTTCTTCTCTAAACAGTGATAAATAAAGCATAACTAACACTACAGTATAATGTGACTCAGTGTGATAGGAGAGTAGTATTCAGTACTCTCTAGCTGGACCATATAAGATCACATTACAAAATACATTTGAAAGGAACTGGCCTATAGCTTTGACTGTCTTAATGCTGATTTATTATTAACTGCAAAAACATTGGATGTGATGGCCAAGTTGTTAATGTTAAAATCTGGTGTTTTGGTTCAGAAAGAAAAGTGAGCCTCACATGAGTCTCTCAATTGGGTTGCCTTTTCAGTGCTGAAATCCAGTTGGTTTAAACTTAACAACAGAACTCTCTTTGATCTGGATCCTCACTGCATAAACCCCTGCTCCTGTAGTGCAGCCTCTGCAGCTCAGACAGGGAAATCTGGAGCTTCAGGCTTTCACATGAGGCATGGCCTGTCTGCATACTAAAAAAAACTTTTATGCATCCACTATCTGTCGATTTAGGCACTGGCAACCCAGGTTCTGTTGTGATTGTAGTACCATTATAAAACCGTAAGAAGTTACATACAGTTCCTTCAGTATTCTGTAACTAAATACATTTTCATAGTATTCTTTCCACACAGATACTGTTCCCTTAGTGTGGGCTCATACCTGTAAGCTGGTCATGGTGTGGTACCACCAGAACAGTCTTGAGGTGATGAAGTAGGCCACCACCACGTCCACGCTGTAGTGCTCATGAGCCACCAGGATACAGACCACGCCCACTGCACTGAGCAGCCAGCACATCACATGGTACCACCAGAACGAACGCGGAGAGTCTGGACAAAAAGTTTACACAGGTCAACGTCCCTTTGACGGTAGGGCTGGACAATTTAGGAAAATATTCAATTGCGATTTTCCTGACAAGCACTGCAAATGAGATTGGATTTGTGATTTATGTTTTGATTATAGGATTCTGTTCAAAGTTCACATTGTAGGTGTGTCCAGAACATAGACTGTATATATAAATGGACATGTAGCTAACCCACTAGACACCGCTTTCCAAATAGGAAGTGAGCATAAGCTCCATCAACTTCGACTCTAATTCATTTTCTCTTCACCCCTCTCTCTGTAACTGGCTCTCTGTAACACATTTTAGTCTTCAAATGTTCGTCTTAACCTGCTCTATATGTTCCTGGTATTTTTATTTAGCTTTTTGTCCATAAATCAATTCCTATTTGTAATATAAAACTCGGCTCCAAATTCGCTCCTGTGACTGCCTCTGTGAACTTCATTTGCCTGGAGCTGAACACTATGGGCTACATTCCCAGGGTCCAGAAGAACTGACAAAAACTATAAGCTGTCAAAATACAAGAATCATATTTTAGAACATGTTTGTCATTGGGTTTACAGTTTTATGCAATTTGTTATGGAAAAAATTATTGTGCTTCAAATTTCACCTTTGCTATTTTGATAATATTGGAGCCCTGCTTTGAGGTGTGAAAATAGACTAAATATCGGGTACATACACTCTTTGATGAATAGGTAAGTGAGAGTTAGCATCACGGTGTGCCCACTGTACAGGAAGTCTCCACACATGAGATGGGAGCCTGTTATGGACAATCCTCCTCCAGAAATGAGGCGCAGGACTCGCAGAAGCTTGGCATGAGAGTCTCCGTGCAACTGAGAGAGTAAAGGGGGTACAGAGTAGTTAGAGAGTTACAGTACATGTTCTGTAGAGTAAACAAAGGAATAAAAATTAAATTGAAAATTAAAGCCGCTCGAGGCAATGATGGCCCTCGCCCCGCCGCGCACGCCCCGCCCACTCGACCATCGAGGACTCGCGACTGCCCTAACACGACACTCTCTCCTCCCGACAGCTCGTCCAACAGAAAAATTACATAGGGCAACTTTGATATTTGAAAATGGGAACGATCTAGAGCCAAATTATAGAAACTAGGACACAGGTCACATGACTTTTATAATCAAGAGCACTGTCAGACTAAGACTGTGCATAAAAACAGACCCTCCACCAGAAAAGTTACATAGTGCGCCTTTAAACATATTTTGGGGGGGAGTATTTGCGCCCTTTGTGGCCAACCATGGAAAATACCCCATATCCATAATGTATTTTTTTGGTCGTATACACGCATAGAATTTAATCCCCAAATCTGGTACAAATTCGATCATGGTGACGTATCATGTCTGAGTAGGGGGCGCTATAGAGTTCACTTTTCATATACTTTATAGTGTATTATATTCAGTTCATGTTCAAGCTTTAGTGATTCAGATTTCAGCACAATCAGACAAAGTCTGTGTGTGGAGTAATTTTGGAACTATTTATTGGGAGAGTCTTTGCGCTGGCCAACCATGCTGGCCAACCATGGGAAACACCCCATATCCATAAAATATTTATTTGCTTGCTTTGATACAGAGAACTGAATACGCAAATTTGGTACAAATCCGATAATGTTGACGTTTCTTGTATAGGCTAGGTGGCGCTATAGAGTAACTTTTCATATGCTTTATAGTTTATTATAATCAAGCCCTAATCAGGTATTAGTGATTCAAATTTCAGCACGATCAGACAAAGCCTGTGTGTGTAGGCATTTTTAAACTATTTTTTTAGGGAGTCTTTGTGCCCCTGCTGGCGAACAATGAAAATTGCACCATGTCCATAAGATAAGATTTTGCTTGAAATCATGGATAGAATATAATCCCCAAATTTGGTACAAATCCGATAATGTTGACGTTTCACGTATACACTAGGTGGCGCTACAGAGTTCACTTTTATTATATTTCATATTTCATCACATTCAGGCCGGGATCACACAATAGTGATGTGAGTTTGAGCTCTGTAGGCCAAAGCCTGTGACCGTGAGAGGGCATCAAAGAAACAGGAAACTAAGGCGTTATTCGCCGGCGTGCTACGGACAAACCGTGAAAAAGTGCGCTGAGAAAAATAATGCGTTTGTGGACCCACATCTGTAGATGTGACGTGTCAAATCTGAGCTCGTTTGGACCAAAACCAAGACACTTGAAGACTTTGGCGTACATGCAGTCAAAACGGCGGTGAATTTTTGATCCAATATGGCTGACTTCCTGTTGGTCATAGGGTGGTGTGACAATGACATTTTCTAACTTCTTAGGTTCCTTTCTAAGACAATGTAGCCAAGTGTATTTTTACCTTGTTGACATGTTTCGGCTGCTAGCTGCGAGCCATCTTCAGAACTGTCACCGGTGTTGGTGGTGACGTGTCGTATATCAGCTGTTGTTACTTCCTGTAGGCGTGGTCAGCCTGATGGGACCTGCAGGTCGCCCAGACTGACCACGCCTCCTGTCGCCCGGTGGTCTCTGGAGGAGGGTGTCCCAGGTGTGTGAAAGGAGGAACGCGCCGTCGTCACGGTTGATGCTGTCAGTGCCTCGTTTCCTGATCTCAATGGCTTCCCTGATCCAGCGTTTGAACTTGTTGTTCTCCGATCCAATGACCCGAGCCCCGTCCCAATCCATAATGTGGTTATTTCTTTTGCAGTGGTCTGATATGGCAGATTTTAGGTTTTCCTGTTCTGCTTTGTCTCTTTGTGTTCTGGTGAGTCTCCCTGCTGTTTCTTTTTCGCATTCTTTTTGGTGTTCCTTTTTTCGGATGTGAAATGCCCGGCCTGTTTCCCCTATGTAAGATTTATTGCACGATTTGCACTGGATTTCGTAGATGGCATTGCATTTTTGTTCTGGTGGTATTTTATCTTTGGGGTGTACTAACTGTTGGCGGAGTTTTGTGTGTGGTTTGACTGCTGTGCTTATGTTGTGTTTTTTCATGGCTCTCTGGATGGGTTCTGTGATTCCTCTGACGTACGGTAGTGTGACTGTATTTTGGTGTTCCTGCTGCCCTCTATTGGTTTGCTGTGTTTTCTTCCGGATTTCTTTGGTTTTATTGAGAACTTGTTGTCTGCCTTTGTTGATGGCCCAGTTGGGATATTGACATTGTTTGAGTGGAACTATTTATTGGGGGAGGCTTTGCGCCCCTCCTGGCCAACCGTGGGAAACACCCCATATCCATAATATTTTTTTTTGCTTGCTTTGATACAGAGAATTGAATACCCCATGTGAGACTTTTCGTCGATGTTCAGGCCCTCAAAATCGCGATCGTTTGCAAAGAAAAATAATAATAATAATATAGCGTAAGAAACCGATGAAGAACAATACCCCTCGCCATTAACTTCGTTAACTGGCGAGGGCCAAATATAGCGTAAGAAACCGAGAAGCTAGGAATTGGGGATAAGCTTTACAATTGGGTCCTAGGCTTTTTGTTTGAGAGTAAAATTGAGGTAAGAATTGGTGCAGAGTATTCTGGTTTATATGATGTAGAAAATGGAATGCCGCAAGGCAGTGTATGCAGCCCAGTTCTCTTCAATATTATGATAAATGACATTTTTGACCAGATAGATAACAATGTAGGAAAATCATTATATGCAGACGATTGGGTCCTTTGGGTGCGGGGTCGTAATCTGAAGTACCTACAGGAAACGATGCAGGAGGCTATTGTGGTGGTGGAGGAGTGGGCAAACAAGTGGGGCTTCAGAATGTCTGTTGCAAAAACTCAAGTTATCTGTTTTTCCAGATGACATAAGGAAATTACATTAAAGATGTATGAGCAAAAGCTTGAACAAGTGAGTGCTGTAAGGCTTTTGGGAGTTATCTTTGATGAAAAGCTTACCTGGAAACAGCACATAGAAATGGTTCAAAGTAAGTGTAAAAAAGTCAATCATTTATTGAGATGTCTCTCTGGTCAGGATTGGGAAACTGCGAGAGGGGCATTGCTCAAGATTTACCAGGCTCTTATGAGGTCTTCCCTGGATTACGGCTATATAGCATATATGGGAGCAGCTGAAAGCCATTTGAGTAAGCTTGATAGAGAGCAAAATCAAGGACTGCGTATTTGTTGTGGAGCTTTTAGATCATCTCCTATTGCTGCTCTGCAGGTAGAGACTGGAGAACTTCCACTACGCTTAAGAAGGGTTAAGCTAATGCTTACATATTGGATCAACCTCCAGGGGCATAATGGTGCTCATCCTGCAAAGGCTGTGTTGCAGGATTGTTGGGAACCTCAAGAATCTGGATACACTAGTTTTGGATGGATTCGTAATGTAAAGGCTCAGAGTTTGGGTCTGACACAATTTCAGTTTAGTTCTACTGTAACATACCCACTTATCCCCCCCGGTTGTTTGTTATGCCAATAGTAGACCTGCAGTTGCAGCAGGCACTGAAAAAGAAAGGTAGAAATTGTTGAGAATGGGTTATTGTCCAACATTACTTTGAGCAGTTTGAGGAGAGTGTGGTGTTATATACAGATGGGTCTAAGGACCAAACTACTGGCAGAACAGGAGCAGCATTGAACATCCCGGAATATAACATCAGGATATAAAGGCGGATGTCTGATCACCTGGCAGTGTATACTGTTGAACTGACAGCTATTGTATTAGCTCTTAAGTGGTTACTTGTTAATAACTGTCAAGATATTCATAAGGTAGTAGTGGCTTCTGATAGTCAGGCGGCATTGTTGAGCATAAAATCAGGTAAATCTTGCAGACTGGAGCTTTTCATCCATCCATCCATCTTCTCCCGCTTAATCCGGCTGGGTCGCGGGGGCAGCGTGCTGCCCAATACTCATAGCACCTGACCCCCCCCATGAACCCCTCTGCAGGTGGTGAGCCCACAGGAGGGACTGGAGCTTTTATTTAAAATATATTACTTTGTGTTTCAGTTGTGTAGTACAAATGTTTATGTAAAGTTTGTTTGGGTCCCTGCCCATGTAGGCATTGAAGGTAATGAAGAGGTAGATATTTTAGCTAAACAAGCTCTGAAGCAGGATATGGTCAACATTAACATCCCACGAAGCAAAAATGTGGGTAAATCTGTCATTCACAGTAAGGTCCTTAAGATGTGGCAAGAGCAGTGGAATGACAATGACATGGGCAGGCATTTACATCTTATTCAAAGGAATGTGGGTGGTAGACCAAGGGATAGGAGCCGGAGGGAGGAGGCAGTGTGCACTCGCCTGAGAATTGGTCATGCAGGTCTTAACAGCTCTCTTTACCATATAGGAAAACATCATACGGGAGTGTGTGACTTTTGTAGTCAGTTAGAAACAGTTGTACATGTCTCGTTAGAGTGTAACAAGTATTCAGTAGAACGTAGGCATTTAACCTCAGTCCTGAGCAGAGAGAATAAAGCACTTACATTAGTCAATCTGTTAGGAGATACATCTAAAAATATAAGGAAAGGATTAATGACATTTTTGAAGAACACTGGGTTGTTTAATCATATCTAATGCATGTATGTATATACCCCGAGGTATATACATACATGGGTAAAGGACTCCCTCTGATTTTCTCGACATCTACACTCCAGCCCGGTTGGTGGCGGTAAATGCACCTTAAGTTGGTTGCCAATCGCCAGCTGAACTCTAAAAGAAGAAGAAGATGATGAGCTGCAGGTCAAGCTCAGCCACTCCCCGGAAAGGAGCAGACACAGAAGGGAGGGGAACACATAACAAACACCAAACCCTAACACATAGTTATATAAAAAGAACATGGCTTGAAAAAATCTTGAAGGTAAGAGACCACAAATAAGGCTTACTCACTTAAAACTGAGACACCAACCTCTTTATCACCAGCATGTTTTTTGGAAAATGTGATACATGTTGTGTCATCAAGTCATCCTTGTTTGGCTTTGGAGGGGGAGCAGTGTTGGCCAGTATGTTCACTGGAGGATGGACGTGGAATGTTTTATCTCCAAGCTTGACATTCTTGTCAAGCCGCCGTTGAATGACCTGTTGCACTAAGTCTTTTCAAAAATCCTGAGATGTTGGCTCATACAGCTTCCTTACAACACACTGGTTTAACTGCTTGTAGTTAATTACCTTATATTTTACATTTCCTGGGAATGAGGAGAGTAAAGGGACAGAAGAATGATGAGGATGGTACATGTGCATTACTTTGGAATGAAAATTAATAAACTGATTTGTGTGCCCTGTGAGTTGAGGATGACAAGATAAATAAAAAGCAATAACTCTAAAATATTTGTGTCTTTCATACTCACCAGACTGAGTATGGTTATGCTGACGGCCAACATTGTGGTTGTGGTCAGTTACACTCAGTTGGAGTCTTGCCTACATGGTGACATGTGAAGTGTCGCCTCTTCTCTGTGTACTTCAACCTAGAGAAAAATAAAGAGAGATTTTCAACTTTATGCATCTACAAAACAGCCTCAGTGTAGTACTATTTGATCACTATTTCATTTTTAACATTTTGCAGGAAAATCTAGTTTTACTTGTACATCTGCAAAATTGCAAAGGACAGGTTTCCCTAAGAGGTGTTCTGATTTGTTTAGTGTAATCCTCATAAGTTTATCCAGATTTCCCTGTGTGTTTAAACAGTCAATTGACTTAGGTCTCTAAAGAGATTTTTATCGAGTACAACAGCCTTCAGAGTGTTCCAAGCAGCACACCCCTTTTCCAACCATTTCTTCCTTTTCTGTTGCTCATCGCTGAGGTAATCGTGGTAACATTGTACTCCTGCCCATCTTCTTCCCAGTGGTGGATACCACATACATGATAGAGGATAGACGTCCACCGGCGTCTCAACTCCTATTTGAGGAAATTTAGACACCGCTTAGCAAATTTCACAAAGTAACTGTTTGCCACAAAGTGTCCTCATTTTGCCTGCTTTCATGTAACGAAAATCAGCAGCATTTAGATCATCATCAGCTACTAAGAGGCAACCCAGGCACAAGAAATAATAGACCTTAATGTATGTACAGCCAAACAATTCCCTAACCATCACCTTCTCATCTCCACCACAAGAGCCACCAGGAGTGATTGCCCAGAGACTTGATCCATGGCTGCAGGTCCCGGTTTTCCTTCTTCTGCATTGCTGCTGTTGCCTTCTTCTTTACACCTTTGTAAGATAAAAAATTAACAAGTAAACCCTGATGAATAATCTTGCCAAATGTCATATAAAATGACAGTAAAGTCTGAATTCTACAACTGCTTCACTGATTACAGTTTTTATATGCAAAAGTTCAACCGTGAAGAAAACAAATACTAAAACACAGCGTATAGTGTGTAAGGAATACTACCTTTTGCAACATGCCATGGTTCAAATTGATGAACCCTCATGATCTTCCGTATTGATGGAGCCCGGTCAGTGGTAACAACATCAGCACTAACTCCAGAGTCCAGCAGAGGATCTGTATTGTTTACTGTAGCAGAAAAGACAGAACATAGTGATAAAAGACACTCAATAACTTAGTTGACAATATTGTTTATATATGACCTGAATCAGATCTGACATTATTATCTTCTTTGTTGCATCATCAATAACACTGTAACATGTGTACTTGGAAAGCAGCATACCCCTTCTCTAACTGTAACTGTTACTTATGGGGTGGTGGCAATCATGATTTGACTGAATTATAATATGCACAACCTAGCACATATACTGTATGATCCATAACAGAAATATCTACCTCGCATCACCACCCATATCTGTGTGTCCACCTGCAGATGCTGTTTCTTGGAGTTCTGATAATATTTTTTCTTGCATGTCGGTGTAGGCTTTGTTAGTAACAGGTATCATAGAGGTTGACTGTAGTGAATAGTACGATGTCTTCAGTGGCAGCTATAAATTCAGAAGATCGGCCCACTCTGCAATTTGATTTTGTGTTGTTCCGGTGAAAATAATGGATGCTGAAGATATTAGGTTATTCTCGGGAATTCCACGGACCTCTGGACAGGATCGCCACACTCCTGTATGGTGATTGAGACATGTCCATTCTATTTTGATCATGAATCCACTGCTAGTGATTTTCTTGTCAGTAATGGTTACACCACACATGTGACAAGTTGCAAACAGTTCCTCAAGGGCCGACTCATTGACAATCCACTTCCTCTCAGACCAGTCACCTCAGTTCTGCTCCTGCAGTGGTCACGAGGAAGATGTTCTTGTGGATGTACATTCACTACTCAGTGACAGAAATGTGCCATCATCTCTTTCACAAGGCGCCTCTATGGAACTCATGCTTGGATCCATTGTCTCAGATGCATGCCTGCCAGACCAGTTATTGTTAGGTAATGGTGCGCGGGTTATGTTATGTAAAAATGCTTATGTCGCTTTGAGTAGAGTAAGAACTTTATCTGGACTCGTAATACAAAATTTCGATCAAAAAGCAATTTATTGCAATGATAATGTTAAATTTGCACTCCATTATATGCCTCCCTTCATGACAGATTACATATCTAGGCCCATCACGAGTGAACACGTTTTTACATTGTTTTTGATGAATGTACATGGATTACACAGACATGTTTTAGATTTGGCCCTCAGTACACAGCCTTGGCAGCCGAACTGCATCGCTGTAACAGAGACATGGCTAAGGGCTGACTCTTGTTTAGACACTGTTCACATAGATGGATTTCAGTTTCATAGTCGTCCACGTAGTGATAGTTATAAATGTAGTACTGACCCAACACTCGTGGAATTATGTGGACAGCAGCATGGGGGAGCTGGTGTGTACTGTGACGTAAATGTAGCTTATGAAGTCACAGTACCTAATGTCGATTTAGAATGTGTAGCATACAACTGTTTGGCTTACAATATTTTAGTTGTTGTGATTTATCGTTCCCCATCTTATCCCATGTCATTATTAATCGAAAATATGAAAAAACTATTTAAATTGATACATTCTAAAAGTGAGACAATTGTTATTGTGGGAGACTTTAATGAAAATCTCCTGAAACCCTCAAAATGGTCTAAATTTATGCTTGGTGAAGGGTACAGTCAGTATGTTGAATGCCCTACAACTGAGAGAGGGACATTAATTGACCATGTCTTTGTCAAAACAACAAACTTTGAAGTTCACTGTGCGGTGGTGCCAACATATTTCTCTGATCATGAAAGGATTGCTTGTTCTTTTAAGTACTCGAATGGTTAAATTACAGATCGCTGTTGGTCATGTGTGATATTAGATGTACAGGGAAAAATTATGATGATTGATCATGTGATTATGTTCATGTTCTTGAAGTTTGGTACTTTCCTTCACTGCTTTATATCATGTGTGGTTAGAGGACCAGCAGCCAGTGAAGTGCTGACGTGGGACGAGCCTAGCCAGCGCCGCGTCTCCCCCGTGCACGTTAAAACTTTGACTTGTCGCAGTTGGCTATTTGATTCTGACCCAGGTGATTCAATCCACAATTAGGTTGGAGATTGGCATTTATAAACTAGTCGAGTATTTCACTGCTTGTGATTTATTCTTTGACATCTGGTCTTGCTTTTGTCCTGGTCTGGTCCTGCTTTAGTCCTGGTCTGGTCCTGCTTTAGTCCTGGTCTGATGCTGCTTTAGTCCTGGTGTGGTCCTGCTTTAGTCCTGGTTTGGTCCTGCTTTAGTCCTGGTTTGGTCCTGCTTTAGTCCTGGTGTCATCCTACTTTAGTCCTGGTCTGATCCTGCTTTAGTCCTGGTTTGGTCCTGCTTTAGTCCTGGTCTGGTCCACCTTTAGTCCTGGTCTGGTCCTGCTTTAGTCCTGGTCTGATCCTGCTTTAGTCCTGGTCTGATCCTCCTTTAGTCCTGGTCTGGTCCTGCTTTAGTCCTGGTCTGATCCTCCTTTAGTCCTGGTCTGGTCTTGCTTTAGTCCTGGTCTGGTCTTGCTTTAGTCCTGGTCTGGTCCTGCTTTAGTCCTGGTTTGGTCCTGCTTTAGTCCTGGTCTGGTCTTGCTTTCGTCCTGGTTTGGTCTTTCTTTAGTCCTGGTTTGGTCCTGCTTTAGTCCTGGTCTGGTCCACCTTTAGTCCTGGTCTGGTCCACCTTTGGTCCTGGTCTGGTCCGCCTTTAGTCCTGGTCTGGTCTTGCATTAGTCCTGGTTTGGTCCTGCTTTAGTCCTGGTCTGGTCCTGCTTTAGTCCTGGTCTGGTCTTGCTTTAATTCTGTTTTGGTCTTTCTTTAGACCTGGTTTGGTCCTGGTTTGGTCCTGCTTTTGTCCTGGTCTGGTCTTGCTTTAGTCCTGGTCTGGTCTTGCTTTAGTCCTGGTCTGGTCTTGCTTTAGTCCTGGTCTGGTCCTGCTTTAGTCCTGGTTTGGTCCTGCTTTAGTCCTGGTGTCATCCTGCTTTACTCCTGGTCTGATCCTGCTTTAGTCCTGGTTTGGTCCTGCTTTAGTCACAATAGGCCCTACGGCGCCGAGGCGCTCGGGCCTAATAATAATAATAATAAGAAGAAAAACCAGAACAATAACAATATAGCGCCACGAATGGGGGCACATATACATATCATTGGAAAGCACTCGCGTCCAGTAACGCACCCGTGGGGTCAATTGTCAATGCGTTGCGCTCGTCATTGACCTCTTCGATTTCTGACATACCCAGTGCACATTTTTGGCATTTACCCGAGTTAACGATTACAATTATGCCGCTGTCGCGGCAATGGGCAATGCCAGTCTGTACTACTGGATACCATGAGTGTCACTGATGAGTGGCATTGAGTGTTTGTGGCTCTACGTTTTTGGGTGAACAATTACAATTATCCCCATGGCGATTCCACCATGCCAGGTCAGCGGGCACCAGTCAGTGACATGGTGATGCTAGTGTACTTGGAAAGGGGAGAGCGCTTCGCGCTCTGTTTGCGTGCGCGGAGCTTCGCACTGCTGAACAATCACAATAATAATAATAATAATAATAACAATAATAATAATAATAATAATAATAATAATAATAATAATAATAATAATAATTAAAAAACCGAGCAAGAACAATACCCCTCGCCATTAACTTCGTTAACTGGCGAGGGCCAAATATAGCCACAGGCGGCAATGATCGGCCCTCGCCATTAACTTCGTTAACTGGCGAGGGCCAAATATAGCCACAGGCGGCAATCATCGGCCCTCGCGTGCGCCTACCCCGCACCCCACAAACTCCGTGCCCTACAAACGCCGCGCCCAGCAAATGACATGCCCCACACTAACCCTAATAGCAGTAAACCCCAACCACACTTTTCATATGCTTTACAGTGTATTATATTCAGACTGAGATCACGCATTAGTGATTCAAATTTCCCAGGCCACATCCTCCATCAGAAAAATTACATAGTGCACCTATAAATAATTTTTGAGGAGTCTTTGTGCCCCTGGTGGCCAACAGTGAAAAATTCACCATGTCCATAATGCATTTTTTTTGCTCAAAGTCATACATAGAATTTAATTCCCAAATTTGGTAGAAATCCGATAATGTTGGCGTTTCATTATACTAGGCGCTATAGTGTAAGTTTTCATTTCAATTTATTTTATTTTTTATTCAATTTATTTTTATAGCACCCAAAATCACAACAACAGTTGCCTCTAAGGGCGTTCCAAGATTTTGATGTGTAAAACATACACACAGACATATCAAACAAGAATAAACAACATTCATGTAAAGCAGCAAATGAAACATCGTCCAGTCATCCCCTGTCCTTAGACCCTCCTTCTCAACAAGGAAAAACTCCAAAAAACCCCGGGTCCTGGGAAAAAGAAGAAACCTCGGGGAGAACTACAGTGAAGGAGAGATCCACTCCCATGGACGGACAGGCTATAGATGTCCAGGCCCATGGGCCAGTTCGGTATGGCTACAGCTACCCAGGTGGAGAAGGAGCCGGGGAGGAGCAAGGTGAGGAGGAGGAGGCTGGGCGAGGAGGAGAAGCCAGGCGAGGAGGAGGAAGCCGGGCGAGAAGGAGGAGGCCGGGCGAGGAGGAGGAGAGTCAGGCGAGGAAGAGGAGAGGGGTCCAGCTGCCATCAGGAGTCTGAAAGAGTTACACTCCACAGGGGGAGTGGGACAGGGGACAACATGTGAATAGCAATGAACAAGCTACAGATGAGAACATAGTAAGTGATGCTGATGAGAAAATAGGAGGAAACAGAGGACAGTGCTCAGGTTGCCACACTTCCCCCAGCTTGTTATCTCCTGCGGCAGCTTATCTTAGTCACATCAAACTAAGTAACCTGGTCATAAGCTATTCCTAAGAGGAAGGTTTTAAGCCTGGTCTTAAATAAAGAGACTGTGGGTGCCTGTTTAACATCAACAGGGAGTTGATTCCATAACACAGGAGCTTGGTAACTGAAGGCTCTCCCCACCACTGTACTTTTAGACACTCTAGGAACCACTAATAATCCTGCATTCTGAGAGCGAAGTGCTCTATTTGGCTGATACGGGACAATGGCATCCTGAAGATATGATGGGGCCATATTGTTTAAGGCTTTGTATGTCAGGAGGAGAACTTTGAATTTAATTCTAAACTCGACAGGAAGCCAGTGAAGTGATTTTAACACAGGACTGATGTGATCACTTCTTTTAGTTCCTGTTAGGACTCTGGCTGCTGCATTTTGGACCAACTGGAAGCTTCTTAAAGTACCTTTAGCGCAGGCGGCGAGCAGAGAATTACAGTAATCTAGTCTGGATGTAACAAATGCATGGATAAGTTTTTCAGCATCATTTTTAGGCAAAATATTTCTGATTTTAGTTATGTTTCGCAGGTGAAAATATGCAGTTTTACAAGCTTGGTTTATATGAGCTGTGAATGAGAGATTTTGGTCAAATACGACTCCAAGGTTTTTTTTTTTTTTTTTACAGTAGAGCTAGAGGCTATACTCACATTGTCAAGTGAGATTATCTGGTCGGACAGAGAATCTCTTTGACCTTTAGGACTGATAACAATGACCTCTGTTTTTTCAGGATTTAAGAGCAGGTAATTCAGGGTCATCCAGGTTTTGATGTCCTTCACACAGGCACTGAGCTTATCGATTTGATCAGTCTGATTTGGTTTCATTGATAAGTACAGCTGAGTGTCATCAGCATAGCAGTGGAAATTAATGCCATGTTTTCTGACAATGTTACCTAATGGCAACATATACAGAGTAAACAGGATTGGACCAAGCACAGATCCTTGTGGATCACCGTAAGCTACTTTAGAGCAGGGAGAGGTGCACTGGTTTACACTAACAAACTGGTACCTATCTGATAGATAGGATTTAAACCATTTGAGGGCGGTCCCTCTGACACCTATGTCACATTCTAACCTCTGCAGTAGAATGTTCTGATCAATGGTGTCAAACGCTGCACTGAGGTCCAGTAGGACCAGGACTGAAGCCAGCCCATTATCAGCAGCCAGTAGCAAATCATTTGTCACTTTAAGCAGAGCCGTTTCTGTGCTGTGGTGAGCTCTGAAACCAGACTGAAATTTTTCAAATAAATTATTGTCCTGCAGATGGTGACAAAGCTGTTTCACCACAACTCGTTCCAGAATCTTTGAGAGAAATGCAAAATTCAAGATAGGTCTGTAGTTGGCTAGTTCATCAGGATTTAAGATAGGTTTTTTTCAAAAGCGGTTTAATTACAGCATATTTAAAGGACTGAGGAACATAGCCATTTTCTAACGACATATTTATTATGTTATGGATGGAATCTATTATTAGGTGAAGAGCTTCTTTGAGGAGTTTGACTGGAATAGGGTCGAGCAAACAAGTTGATGGTTTGGACGACATGATGACTGAGGTAATCTCCACCTCTTCGACAGGAGTAAATTTGTCTAATGCTGTTAGAGGATTCATGTGGGATATTGGTGTTACAGACTGGATTTGCTCGGTGCTGATTTTTGGAGTGGCTTCGTTGAACTTGTCTCTAATGGTTGTAATTTTGTAATCGAAGAATTCAAGAAAGTCATCACAACTGAACTTTGAGGGGAGAAGAGACTCAGGGGCAGTGTGCGAGTTTGTCAGCCTGGCTACAGTGCTGAACAGAAATCTGGGGTTGCTTTTGTTTACTTCTATTAGGTTTGAATAGTATCTGGTTTGCGCTTTTATGAAGCGGCCTTATAAGAGAGCAGGCAGAGCTTCCATGCCTTCAGAGACTGCTCGGAGCGCGAGCGGCGCCAGAGCTTCTCTGTGCGTCTTACGTGTTGTTTGAGTGATCGCAGTTCTGGAGTATACCATGGAGCCGGAGGTCTTGGTTTAATGCTTTTCTGTTTTAGCGGAGCTGCAACATCGAGAGCAGATTTTAAGGTGAGCATTGTCCTATCAACAAACTGATCCATGATACTTGGATTAAAGTTGTTCTCATTGTCACATGGCATATCATTTAATACTGGCTCAATTATTTCTTTGAACTCGGCTACCGATTTTTCTGATATTGTTCTTTTCATTATAGTTTTCTCCTGCCGAGCTGGATAGTCTTTTAGTATGAATTGAAAGGTAATTAAAAAATGGTCAGAGAGTATAGGGTTTTGAGGAAGAACAATTAAATCATTAATCTCAATACCATAATTTAGGACAAGATCAAGAGCGTGATTGTGACAGTGTTCACACTCTGGGTAAAACCGATCCCATCCAGGAGAGCACCAAAAGCACTGCTGAGGCACTCACTGCTGTTATCAACATGAATGTTGAAATCTCCAACTATAACAATCCTTTCCCATTCCAAAACTAAACTTGAAATAAAGTCAGAAAACTCTGTCAGAAACTCGGCATATGGACCAGGAGGTCGGTAGATTGTTATGAATATAACAGCTTTTTGGTTTTTCCAGTTGGCGCACGTAATAGATAGTGCGAGGCTTTCAAAGGAGCGGAATGTATAATTAGATTTGAGGCTGAGAATTAGGCTGGAGTGAGAAATGACGGCCACACCGCCACCTCGACCTGTGCTCCTGGCACTTTGAAAGCTATATGCTTTATAGTGTATTATATTCAGGCCGAGATCAGCATCAGTGATTCAGATTTCAGCACAATAAACTAAGTCTGTGCCAACGAGAGCAACTCTTCACATTGAACATTGTCTAAATTTTGATTGAACTTCGCAGCTTCGCCACATGTAAACCGTGACAGTTTTCAAAACAATGGAGCAAACGTTTGAAGCCGCACTTCTCTAGATGATGTACGGTGATTTTCAGCACTTCTCTAGATGATGTACGGTGATTTTCAGCCCTGTGGGTGAAGCGCCTTCAGAGGAGTGTGTTCAAACGCAACATGAGTGAAAAGGCCGACTCTGCATTTTGAAGATTTCAATCCAAGATGGCCACCTTCTGCTTTGTAAGGGGGCGTGGCCATAATATTTTTTTTTTTTTTGTTTGTCTTCATGTGATGAATACGTGTACCGAATTTCGTGGCTCTACGACAAAGTTGAGCTGGAACGGCTCCCATAGGAGTGGGCGGAGTCTAATATTCGAGGTGGCGTATTATCTTTATTTTTTGACCTCCATGCATCAAACCTATATTTTCTTGAATATCTCAGCATTTCTGAACTTTTGGCAAAGCTTGGTGAGTTTTTGAACGTGTTTATGAGGCAAGCTTTTATTTCAATCTGTAGGGGGCGGTAACGCAACAAATAATTTTTTTTCACATTCAGTAGCTTTAGGGCAGAGAGTTTAAGAACTGTGTCATATTTAATTGAAATCAGAGTTTGTTTGAGCAAATGGGAGCAATTTGTAAATATCCAAAACTTGTGTTCATTATTTGTCGCTTCACTGCTCAGAGATGTCAGACGGATTTGGGATATGGATATTTCTTGACGTTCCACCTCGGGAGATAATGTGGACAAAATCTGAGGCCGTTCGGGTGAGTGCCCGCGGACGAGTGCGTTTTAGCTTCGCAAACTTTAATCCAAGATGGCCGCCTACTGGTGTGTATGTATGTATGTATTTTTGCCTCGAGAGGCAAATAAATATTATTTATTTATTTATTGAAAATGGAAATAGCCAAAAGTTAGAGATCCGCAGTCTCTAACATGTGGCCAAATTTTGTGAGTTGTCGTTATTGTTCACTGGGTGAAAAATCTGTGAGTGCATTAGGAGAAAAATAAGAAGAATATTCTGATACAAGAACAATGTTCCGCTTTTTTTTTGGCTGACAAACTAAACATTTTCGGAAACCTCTGGCGCATTGCTACGTCATGGCGAGGGTCCCTGGTCACTACGGGCGAGTCACGTCGCGTCATTTTAGTTCCCGCCCCCTATGAGCATCACTATGCGATACTAATAGGCCCTTCACCAGCCTCTGGCGCTCGGGCCTAATAATTCTAAGTGTGTTCTTTTGTTTTCACTCTTTCCACGTCTGTACTCTCCCAGACATGGAAAGAGTGGGTGAGTGAGTGAGTGAGTGAGTGACAGAGAGAGGGAGTGCAGACATGGAAAGAGTGGGTGTGAGTGAGTGAGTGAGTGCAGACATGGAAAGAATGGGTGTGTGAGAGAGTGAGTGAGTGAGTGAGTGAAAGGGGGTGTGAGTGAGAGAGGGAGTGCAGACATGGAAAGAGTGGATGTGTGAGTGAGGGAGTGAGGGAGTGAGGGAGTGCAGACATGGAAAGAGTGAGTGAGTGAGTGAGGGAGTGAAGACATGGAAAGAGTGGGTGTGTGAGCGAGTGAGTGAGTGAATGAGGGAGGGAGGAAGGGAGAGAGAGAGTGCAGACATGGAAAGAGTGAGTGAGTGAGGGAGGGAGGGAGTGTAGACATGGAAAGAGTGGGTGTGTGAGTGAGTGAGTGAGTGAGCGAGGGACGGAGAGAGGGAGTTCAGAAATGGAAAGAGTGGGTGTGTGAGTGAGGGAGGGAGGGAGGGAGAGACGGAGTGCAGACATGGAAAAAGTGGGTGTGTAAGTGAGTGAGGGAGGGAGGAAGGGAGAGAGAGTGCAGACATGGAAAGAGTGAGTGAGTGAGGGAGGGAGGGAGGGAGTGCAGACGTGGAAAGAGTGGGTGTGTGAGTGGGTGTGTGAGTGAGTGAGTGAGTGAGAGACGGAGTGAGGAAGAGAGGGAGTGCAGACATGGAAAGAGTGGGTGTGTGAGTGAGTGATTGAGAGAGGGTGTGACTGAGAGAGGGAGTGCAGACATGGAAAAAGTGGGTGTGAGTGAGTGAGTGAGTGAGGGAGGGAGGGAGGGAGGGAGGGAGAGAGAGAGGGAGTGCAGACATGGAAAGAGTGGGTGTGTGAGTGAGTGATTAAGAGAGGGTGTGACTAAGAGAGGGAGTGCAGACATGGAAAGAGTGGGTGTGTGAGTGAGTGAGTGAGTGAGTGAGTGAGTGAGTGAGGGAGAGAGGGAGTGCAGACATGGAAAGAGTGGGTGTGTGAGTGAGTGAGTGAGTGAGTGAGGGAGGGAGTGCAGACATGGAAAGAGTGGGTGTGTGAGTGAGTGAGTGAGTGAGTGAGTGAGTGAGAGGGGGTGTGAGTGAGAGAGTGACTGAGTGAGTGAGTAGAAGACGGAGTGCAGACATGGAAAGAGTGGATGTGTCAGTGAGTGAGTGAGAGATGGAGTGTAGACATGGAAAAAGTGGGTGTGTGAGTGAGTGAGTGAGTGAGTGAGGGAGGGAGGGAGGGAGAGAGGGAGTGCAGACATGGAAAGAGTGGGTGTGTGAGTGAGTGATTAAGAGAGGGTGTGACTAAGAGAGGGAGTGCAGACATGGAAAAAGTGGGTGTGTGAGTGAGTGAGTGAGTGATTGAGTGAGTGAGGGAGAGAGGGAGTGCAGACATGGAAAGAGTGGGTGTGTGAGTGAGTGAGGGAGTGAGGGAGTGAGGGACACAGGGAGTGCAAATGTGGAAAGAGTGAGTGAGTGAGTGAGTGAGTGAGTGAGGGAGGGAGTGCAGACATGTAAAGAGTGGGTGTGTGAGTGAGTGAGTGGGTGAGTGAGTGAGTAAGTGAGAGGGGGTGTGAGTGAGAGAGTGAGTGAGTGAGTGAGTAAGAGACGGAGTGCAGACATGGAAAGAGTGGATGTGTCAGTGAGTGAGTGAGAGACGGAGTGTAGACATGGAAAAAGTGGGTGTGTGAGTGAGTGAGTGAGTGAGTGAGGGAGAGAGGGAGTGCAGACATGGAAAGAGTGGGTGTGTGAGTGAGTGAGTGAGTGAGGGAGGGAGGGAGAGAGTGCAGACATGGAAAGAGTGAGTGAGTGAGTGAGTGAGTGAGGGAGGGAGGTAGTGCAGACGTGGAAAGAGTGGGTGTGTGAGTGAGTGAGTGAGGGAGGGAGGGAGGGAGGGAGAGACGGAGTGCAGACAAGGAAAAAGTGGGTGTGTGAGTGAGTGAGTGAGTGAGGGAGTGAGGGAGAGAGGGAGTGCAGACATGGAAAGAGTGGGTGTGTGAGCGAGTGAGTGAGTGAGTGAGGGAGGGAGGGAGGAAGGGAGAGAGAGTGCAGACATGGAAAGAGTGAGTGAGGGAGGGAGGGAGAGAGGGAGTGCAGACGTGGAAAGAGTGGGTGTGTGAGTGAGTGATTGAGAGAGGGTATGACAGAGAGGGAGTGCAGACATGGAAAAAGTGGGTGTGAGTGAGTGAGTGAGTGAGTGAGGGAGAGAGGGAGTGCAGACATGGAAAGAGTGGGTGTGTGAGTGAGTGAGTGAGTGAGTGAGTGAGGGAGAGAGGGAGTGCAGACATGGAAAGAGTGGGTGTGTGAGTGAGTGATTAAGAGAGGGTGTGACTAAGAGAGGGAGTGCAGACATGGAAAAAGTGGGTGTGTGAGTGAGTGAGTGATTGAGTGAGTGAGGGAGAGAGGGCGTGCAGACATGGAAAGAGTGGGTGTGTGAGTGAGTGAGTGAGTGAGTGAGGGACACAGGGAGTGCAAATGTGGAAAGAGTGAGTGAGTGAGGGAGGGAGTGCAGAGATGTAAAGAGTGGGTGTGTGAGTGAGTGAGTGGGTGAGTGAGTAAGTGAGAGGGGGTGTGAGTGAGAGAGTGAGTGAGTGAGTGAGTAAGAGACGGAGTGCAGACATGGAAAGAGTGGATGTGTCAGTGAGTGAGTGAGAGACGGAGTGTAAACATGGAAAAAGTGGGTGTGTGAGTGAGTGAGTGAGTGTGGGACACAGGGAGTGCAAATGTGGAAAGAGTGAGTGAGTGAGTGAGTGAGGGAGGGAGTGCAGACATGGAAAGAGTGGGTGTGTGAGTGAGTGAGTGAGTGGGTGAGTGAGTGAGTGAGTGAGTGAGAGGGGGTGTGAGTGAGAGAGTGAGTGAGTGAGTGAGAGACGGAGTGCAGACATGGAAAAAGTGGATGTGTGAGTGAGTGAGTCAGTGAGAGACGGAGTGTAGACATGGAAAAAGTGGGTGTGTGAGTGAGTGAGTGAGTGAGTGAGGGAGGGAGTGCAGACATGGAAAGAGTGGGTGTGTGAGTGAGTGAGTGAGTGAGTGAAGGAGGGAGGGAGGGAGAGAGTGCAGACATGGAAAGAGTGAGTGAGTGAGTGAGTGAGTGAGGGATGGAGGTAGTGCAGACGTGGAAAGAGTGGGTGTGTGTGTGAGTGAGTGAGTGAGTAAGGGAGGGATGGAGGTAGTGCAGACGTGGAAAGAGTGGGTGTGTGAGTGAGTGAGTGAGGGAGTGAGGGAGTGTGGGAGGGAGGGAGTGCAGACGTGGAAAGAGTGTGTGTGTGTGAGTAAATGAGTGAGTGAGGGAAGGAGGGAGGGAGAGACGGAGTGCAGACAAGGAAAAAGTGGGTGTGTGAGTGAGTGAGTGAGTGAGGGAGTGAGGGAGAGAGGGAGTGCAGACATGGAAAGAGTGGGTGTGTGAGCGAGTGAGTGAGTGAGTGAGGGAGGGAGGGAGGGAGGGAGGGAGGGAGAGAGTGCAGACATGGAAAGAGTGAGTGAGTGAGTGAGGGAGGTAGTGCAGACGTGGAAAGAGTGGGTGTGTGAGTGAGTGAGTGATTGAGAGAGGGTATGACAGAGAGGGAGTGCAGACATGGAAAAAGTGGGTGTGAGTGAGTGAGTGAGGGAGAGAGGGAGTGCAGACATGGAAAGAGTGGGTGTGTGAGTGAGTGAGTGAGTGAGTGAGTGAGTGAGTGAGGGAGGGAGAGAGGGAGTGCAGACATGGAAAGAGTGGGTGTGTGAGTGAGTGAGTGAGTGAGTGAGTGAGAGAGGTGTGACTAAGAGAGGGAGTGCAGACATGGAAAGAGTGGATGTGTGGTGAGTGAGTGAGACGGAGTGTAAACATGGAAAAGTGGTGTGTGAGTGAGTGAGTGAGTGAGGAGAGAGGGAGTGCAGTCATGGAAAGAGTGGGTGTGTGAGTGAGTGAGGGAGAGGGACACAGGGAGTGCAGATGTGGAAGAGTGAGTGAGTGGGTGAGTGAGTGAGGAGGAGTGCAGACATGGAAGAGTGGATGTGTGAGTGAGTGAGTGATTGGTGAGTGAGTGAGTGAGAGTGAGTGGAGGGTGTGAGTGAGTGACGGAGTGCAGACATGGAAAGAGTGTATGTGTGAGTGAGTGAGTGAGTGAGTGAGAGGGTGTGTGAGTGAGTGATTGAGTGAGTGAGAGTGGAGTGCAGACATGGAAAAGTGGGTGTGAGTGAGTGAGTGAGTGAGTGAGGAGGGAGGGAGTGAGACATGGAAAGAGAGAGTGTGGAGTGAGTGAGAGTGAGGAGTGAGTGGGTGAGGAGTGAGTGAGTGAGAGGGTGTGGAGTGAGAGAGTGATGAGTGAGTGAACGATGCAGACATGGGAGTGGAGTGAGAGTGAGTAGAGTGCAGACATGGAAGAGTGGATGTGTGAGTGAGTGAAGAGGAGGAGGAGACATGTGAACAGAGTGGAGTGAGTGAGTGGTGAGGAGGGAGTGCGAGGATGACATGGAAAGAGTGGGTGTGTGAGTGAGTGAGTGGGTGAGTGAGTGAGTGAGTAGGTGAGGAGTGAGTGACATGGTGGAGTGAGTGAGGAGTGCAGACATGGAGTGGATGTGAGTGAGTGAGGAGTGAGAGAGGAGTGAACATGGAAAAGTGGAGTGTGTGGTGAGTGAGTGAGTGGTGAGAGGGAGTGAGTGAGGGAGACGGAGAGTGCAGACATGGAAAAGTGGGTGTGAGTGTGTGAGTGATTAGAAGGGAGGAGGAGGAGAGTGAACATGGAAGAGTGGTGTGGAGTGAGTGAGTGGAGTGAGGATGAGTGAGTGAGTGAGTGAGGGAGGAGTGAGTGAGTGAGTGAGTGAGTGCAGACATGAGGAGTGAATGGAACAGTGGATGTGTGAGTGAGTGTGTGGAGGAGTGAGTGAGTGAGTGAGTAAGTGAGAGGGGGGGTGAGAGATAGAGTTAGTGAGAGAGTGATTGAATGAGTAAGAGAGGGAGTGCAGACATGGATAGAGTGGCTGTGTCAGTGAGGGAGTGAGAGGCAGTGTAAACATGGAAAAAGTGGGTGTGTGGTGGTGAGTGAGTGAGTGAGGAGAGAGGAGTGCAGACATGGAAAAGAGTGGGTGTGTGAGCGAGAGAGTGAGTGAGTGAGGAGAGGAGGAGAGAGTTCAGTCATGGAAAGTGTTAGTGTGTGTGTGAGTGAGGGAGGTAGTGCTGACGTGGTAAGAGTGGGTGTGTGAGTGAGTAGGTGGTGAGTGAGTGAGGAGGGAGGAGGGGGAGGGAGAGAGCAGGAGTGCAGACAAGGAAAAAGTGGGTGTGTGGTGAGTGAGTGAGTGAGCGAGTGAGGGAGGGAGGGAGTGCAGACATGGAAAGAGTGGGTGTGTGAGAGAGTGAGTGAGTGAGTGAGTGAGGAGGAAGGAGGAAAGGGAAGAAGGAGAGAGAGTGCAGACATGGAAGAGTGCGTGAGAGAGGAGGAGAGGGAGTGCAAACGTGGAAAGAAGTGGGTGTGTGAAGTGAGTGATTGAGGAGGTATGACAGAGAGGAAGTGAACATGGAAAAGTGGAGTGTGAGTGAGTGAGTGAGGGAGAGGAAGTGCAGACATGGAAAAGAGTGGGTGTGTGAGTGAGTGAGGTGAGTGAGGGAGGGAGGGAGGGAGAGAGGAGTGCAGACATGGAAGAGTGGGTGTGTGAGTGAGTGATTAAGAGAGGTGTGACTAAGAGAGGGAGTGCAGACATGGAAAAAGTGGGTGTGTGGTGGTGAGTGATTGAGTGAGTGAGGGAGAGAGGGCGTGCAGACATGGAAAGAGTGGGTGTGTGAGTGAGTGAATGAGTGAGTGAGGGACACAGGGAGTGCAAATGTGGAAAGAGTGAGTGAGTGAGTGAGGGAGGGAGTGCGGACATGAAATGAGTGGGTGTGGGAGTGAGTGAGGGGGTGAGTGAGTAAGTGAGAGGGGGTGTGAGTGAGAGAGTGAGTGAGTGAGTGAGTAAGAGACGGAGTGCAGACATGGAAAGAGTGGATGTGTCAGTGAGTGAGTGAGAGACGGAGTGTAAACATGGAAAAAGTGGATGTGTGAGTGAGTGAGTCAGTGAGAGACGGAGTGTAGACATGGAAAAAGTGGGTGTGTGAGTGAGTGAGTGAGTGAGTGAGGGAGGGAGTGCAGACATGGAAAGAGTGGGTGTGTGAGTGAGTGAGTGAGTGAGTGAGTGGGTGAGTGAGTGAGTGAGTGAGAGGGGGTGTGAGTGAGAGAGTGAGTGAGTGAGTGAGTGAGTGAGGGAGGGAGTGCAGACATGGAAAGAGTGGATGTGTGAGTGAGTGAGTGAGTGAGAGACGGAGTGTAGACATGGAAAAAGTGGGTGTGTGAGTGAGTGAGGGAGAGAGGGAGTGCAGACATGGAAAGAGTGGGTGTGTGAGTGAGTGAGTGAGTGAGTGAGGGACACAGGGAGTGCAAATGTGGAAAGAGTGAGTGAGTGAGTGAGTGAGGGAGGGAGTGCAGAGATGTAAAGAGTGGGTGTGTGAGTGAGTGAGTGGGTGAGTGAGTAAGTGAGAGGGGGTGTGAGTGAGAGAGTGAGTGAGTGAGTAAGAGACGGAGTGCAGACATGGAAAGAGTGGATGTGTCAGTGAGTGAGTGAGAGACGGAGTGTAAACATGGAAAAAGTGGGTGTGTGAGTGAGTGAGTGAGTGAGTGTGGGACACAGGGAGTGCAAATGTGGAAAGAGTGAGTGAGTGAGTGAGTGAGTGAGGGAGGGAGTGCAGACATGGAAAGAGTAGGTGTGTGAGTGAGTGAGTGAGTGAGTGGGTGAGTGAGTGAGTGAGTGAGTGAGTGAGAGGGGGTGTGAGTGAGAGAGTGATTGAGTGAGTGAGAGACGGAGTGCAGACATGGAAAAAGTGGATGTGTGAGTGAGTGAGTCAGTGAGAGACGGAGTGTAGACATGGAAAAAGTGGGTGTGTGAGTGAGTGAGTGAGTGAGGGAGGGAGGGAGTGCAGACATGGAAAGAGTGGGTGTGTGAGTGAGTGAGTGAGTGAGTGAGTGGGTGAGTGAGTGAGTGAGTGAGAGGGGGTGTGAGTGAGAGAGTGAGTGAGAGACGGAGTGCAGACATGGAAAGAGTGGATGTGTGAGTGAGTGAGTGAGTGAGTGAGAGACGGAGTGTAGACATGGAAAAAGTGGGTGTGTGAGTGAGTGAGTGAGTGAGGGAGAGAGGGAGTGCAGACATGGAAAGAGTGGGTGTGTGAGTGAGTGAGGGAGGGAGGGAGGGACACAGGGAGTGCAGATGTGGAAAGAGTGGGTGAGTGAGTGGGTGAGTGAGTGAGTGAGGGAGGGAGTGCAGACATGGAAAGAGTGGATGTGTGAGAGAGTGAGTGATTGAGTGAGTGAGTGAGTGAGGGAGTGAGTGAGTGAGAGGGGGTGTGAGTGAGAGAGGGAGTGCAGACATGGAAAGAGTGGATGTGTGAGTGGGTGAGTGAGTGAGTGAGTGAGAGGGGGTGTGAGTGAGAGAGTGATTGAGTGAGTGAGAGACGGAGTGCAGACATGGAAAAAGTGGATGTGTGAGTGAGTGAGTCAGTGAGAGACGGAGTGTAGACATGGAAAAAGTGGGTGTGTGAGTGAGTGAGTGAGTGAGTGAGTGAGGGAGGGAGGGAGTGCAGACATGGAAAGAGTGGGTGTGTGAGTGAGTGAGAGAGTGAGTGAGTGAGTGGGTGAGTGAGTGAGTGAGTGAGTGAGAGGGGGTGTGAGTGAGAGAGTGAGTGAGTGAGTGAGAGACGGAGTGCAGACATGGAAAGAGTGGATGTGTGAGTGAGTGAGTGAGTGAGAGACGGAGTGTAGACATGGAAAGAGTGAGTGAGTGAGTGAGTGAGTGAGTGAGGGAGTGCAGACATGTAAAGAGTGGGTGTGTGAGTGAGTGAGTGGGTGAGTGAGTGAGTGAGAGGGGGTGTGAGTGAGAGAGTGACTGAGTGAGTGAGTAGAAGACGGAGTGCAGACATGGAAAGAGTGGATGTGTCAGTGAGTGAGTGAGAGATGGAGTGTAGACATGGAAAAAGTGGGTGTGTGAGTGAGTGAGTGAGTGAGTGAGTGAGTGAGTGATGGAGGGAGGGAGAGAGGGAGTGCAGACATGGAAAGAGTGGGTGTGTGAGTGAGTGATTAAGAGAGGGTGTGACTAAGAGAGGGAGTGCAGACATGGAAAAAGTGGGTGTGTGAGTGAGTGAGTGAGTGAGTGATTGAGTGAGTGAGGGAGAGAGGGAGTGCAGACATGGAAAGAGTGGGTGTGTGAGTGAGTGAGGGAGTGAGGGACACAGGGAGTGCAAATGTGGAAAGAGTGAGTGAGTGAGTGAGTGAGTGAGGGAGGGAGTGCAGACATGTAAAGAGTGGGTGTGTGAGTGAGTGAGTGGGTGAGTGAGTGAGTAAGTGAGAGGGGGTGTGAGTGAGAGAGTGAGTGAGTGAGTGAGTGAGTAAGAGACGGAGTGCAGACATGGAAAGAGTGGATGTGTCAGTGAGTGAGTGAGAGACGGAGTGTAGACATGGAAAAAGTGGGTGTGTGAGTGAGTGAGTGAGTGAGTGAGTGAGGGAGAGAGGGAGTGCAGACATGGAAAGAGTGGGTGTGTGAGCGAGTGAGTGAGTGAGTGAGGGAGGGAGGGAGGGAGAGAGTGCAGACATGGAAAGAGTGAGTGAGTGAGTGAGTGAGGGAGGTAGTGCAGACGTGGAAAGAGTGGGTGTGTGAGTGAGTGAGTGAGTGAGTGAGGGAGGGAGGGAGGGAGGGAGGAAGGGAGAGAGAGTGCAGACATGGAAAGAGTGAGTGAGGGAGGGAGGGAGAGAGGGAGTGCAGACGTGGAAAGAGTGGGTGTGTGAGTGAGTGATTGAGAGAGGGTATGACAGAGAGGGAGTGCAGACATGGAAAAAGTGGGTGTGAGTGAGTGAGTGAGGGAGAGAGGGAGTGCAGACATGGAAAGAGTGGGTGTGTGAGTGAGTGAGTGAGTGAGTGAGGGAGGGAGGGAGAGAGGGAGTGCAGACATGGAAAGAGTGGGTGTGTGAGTGAGTGATTAAGAGAGGGTGTGACTAAGAGAGGGAGTGCAGACATGGAAAAAGTGGGTGTGTGAGTGAGTGAGTGATTGAGTGAGTGAGGGAGAGAGGGCGTGCAGACATGGAAAGAGTGGGTGTGTGAGTGAGTGAATGAGTGAGTGAGGGACACAGGGAGTGCAAATGTGGAAAGAGTGAGTGAGTGAGTGAGGGAGGGAGTGCAGAGATGTAAAGAGTGGGTGTGTGAGTGAGTGAGTGGGTGAGTGAGTAAGTGAGAGGGGGTGTGAGTGAGAGAGTGAGTGAGTGAGTGAGTGAGTAAGAGACGGAGTGCAGACATGGAAAGAGTGGATGTGTCAGTGAGTGAGTGAGAGACGGAGTGTAAACATGGAAAAAGTGGGTGTGTGAGTGAGTGAGTGAGTGAGTGTGGGACACAGGGAGTGCAAATGTGGAAAGAGTGAGTGAGTGAGTGAGTGAATGAGTGAGTGAGGGACACAGGGAGTGCAAATGTGGAAAGAGTGAGTGAGTGAGTGAGAGACGGAGTGCAGACATGGAAAAAGTGGATGTGTGAGTGAGTGAGTCAGTGAAGGAGTGTGAAATGGAAAAGTGGTGTGTGAGTGAGGAGTGAGTGAGGAGGAGGAGTGCAGACATGGAAAGAGTGGGTGTGTGGTGGTGGTGAGTGAGTGGTGAGTGAGTGGAGGAGTGAGTGAGTGAGGGTGTGTGAGAGAGAGTGAGTGAGTGAGTGAGTGAGGGAGGGAGGGAGGGAGTGCAGACATGGAAAGAGTGGATGTGTGAGTGAGTGAGTGAGTGAGAGGCAGTGTAGACATGGAAAAAGTGGGTGTGTGAGTGAGTGAGTGAGTGAGGGAGAGAGGGAGTGCAGACATGGAAAGAGTGGGTGTGTGAGTGAGTGAGTGAGTGAGTGAGGGACACAGGGAGTGCAAATGTGGAAAGAGTGAGTGAGTGAGTGAGGGAGGGAGTGCAGAGATGTAAAGAGTGGGTGTGTGAGTGAGTGAGTGGGTGAGTGAGTAAGTGAGAGGGGGTGTGAGTGAGAGAGTGAGTGAGTGAGTGAGTAAGAGACGGAGTGCAGACATGGAAAAAGTGGATGTGTGAGTGAGTGAGTCAGTGAGAGACGGAGTGTAGACATGGAAAAAGTGGGTGTGTGAGTGAGTGAGTGAGTGAGTGAGTGAGGGAGTGAGTGCATACATTGAAAGAGAGGGTGTGAGAGTGAGTGAGTGAGTGAGGGAGGAGTACAGTGCAGACATGGAAAAGTGGTGTGTGAGTGAGTGGTGAGTGGGTGGAGAGTGAGTGAGTGGTGAAGTGAGTGAGAGGGAGTGAGTGAGGGAGTGAGGGTAAGAGGGAGGGTGGGAGTGCAGACATGGAAAGAGTGGATGTGTGAGAGAGTGAGTGAGTCAGGGAGGGAATGAGGGAGTGAGGGAGTGCAGACATGGAAAGAGTGGGTGTGTGAGTGAGTGAGTGAGTGAGTGAGTGAGTGAGTGAGTGAGTGAGTGAGAGGGGGTGTGAGTGAGAGAGTGAGTGAGAGACGGAGTGCAGACATGGAAAGAGTGGATGTGTGAGTGAGTGAGTGAGTGAGAGACGGAGTGTAGACATGGAAAAAGTGGGTGTGTGAGTGAGTGAGTGAGTGAGGGAGAGAGGGAGTGCAGACATGGAAAGAGTGGGTGTGTGAGTGAGTGAGGGAGGGAGGGACACAGGGAGTGCAGATGTGGAAAGAGTGGGTGAGTGAGTGGGTGAGTGAGTGAGTGAGGGAGGGAGTGCAGACATGGAAAGAGTGGATGTGTGAGAGAGTGAGTGATTGAGTGAGTGAGTGAGTGAGTGAGGGAGTGAGTGAGTGAGAGGGGGTGTGAGTGAGAGAGGGAGTGCAGACATGGAAAGAGTGGATGTGTGAGTGGGTGAGTGAGTGAGTGAGTGAGAGGGGGTGTGAGTGAGAGAGTGATTGAGTGAGTGAGAGACGGAGTGCAGACATGGAAAAAGTGGATGTGTGAGTGAGTGAGTCAGTGAGAGACGGAGTGTAGACATGGAAAAAGTGGGTGTGTGAGTGAGTGAGTGAGTGAGGGAGGGAGGGAGGGAGTGCAGACATGGAAAGAGTGGGTGTGTGAGTGAGTGAGAGAGTGAGTGAGTGAGTGGGTGAGTGAGTGAGTGAGTGAGTGAGAGGGGGTGTGAGTGAGAGAGTGAGTGAGTGAGTGAGAGACGGAGTGCAGACATGGAAAGAGTGGATGTGTGAGTGAGTGAGTGAGTGAGAGACGGAGTGTAGACATGGAAAGAGTGAGTGAGTGAGTGAGTGAGTGAGGGAGTGCAGACATGTAAAGAGTGGGTGTGTGAGTGAGTGAGTGGGTGAGTGAGTGAGTGAGAGGGGGTGTGAGTGAGAGAGTGACTGAGTGAGTGAGTAGAAGACGGAGTGCAGACATGGAAAGAGTGGATGTGTCAGTGAGTGAGTGAGAGATGGAGTGTAGACATGGAAAAAGTGGGTGTGTGAGTGAGTGAGTGAGTGAGTGAGTGAGTGAGTGAGGGAGGGAGTGCAGACATGGAAAGAGTGGGTGTGTGGTGAGTGAGGGAAGAGGAGGAGGAGGAGTGAGTGAGTGAGGAGGAGTGCAGACATGGAAGAGTGGGTGTGTGAGTGAATGAGGAAGCGAGTGAGGGAGGGAGTGAGGAGGAGGAGGAGAGAGGGAGTGCAGACATGGAAAGAGTGGGTGTGTGAGTGAGTGAGGGAGTGAGTGAGTGATTGACACAGGGAGTGCAAATGTGGAAGAGTGATTGAGTGAGTGAGTGAGGAGGGAGTGCAGACATGGAAAGTGGGTGTGAGTGAGTGAGTGGGTGAGTGAGTGAGTAAGTTAGAGGGTGTGGTGAGAGTGAGTGAGTGAGTGAGTGAGGGAGAGAGGAGTGCAGACATGGAAAGAGTGGGTGTGTGAGTGAGTGAGGGAGAGAGGGAGTGCAGACATGGAAAGAGTGGGTGTGTGAGTGAGTGAGTGAGTGAGTGAGTGAGTGAGTGAGTGAGTGAGTGAGGGAGGGAGTGCAGACATGGAAAGAGTGGGTGTGTGAGTGAGTGAGTGAGTGAGTGAGTGAGGGAGGGAGGGAGTGCAGACATGGAAAGAGTGGGTGTGTGAGTGAGTGAGTGAGTGAGGGAGTGCAGACATGGAAAGAGTGGGTGTGTGAGCGAGTGAGGGAGGGAGCGAGTGAGGGAGTGAGCGAGTGAGGGAGAGAGGGAGTGCAGACATGGAAAGAGTGGGTGTGTGAGTGAGTGAGTGAGTGAGTGAGTGAGAGAGGGAGTGCAGACATGGAAAGAGTGGGTGTGTGAGTGAGTGAGTGAGTGAGTGAGTGAGGGAGTGAGTGAGGGAGTGCAGACATGGAAAGAGTGGGTGTGTGAGTGAGTGAGTGAGTGAGTGAGGGAGGGAGGGAGTGCAGACATGGAAAGAGTGGGTGTGTGAGAGTGAATGAGTGAGTGAGTGAGGAAGGGAGTGCAGACATGGAAAGAGTGGGTGTGTGAGAGAGTGAGTGAGTGAGTGAGGGAGTGAGTGAGGGAGGGAAGGAGGGAGCGCAGACATGGAAAGTGTGGGTGTGTGAGAGAGTGTGCGAGTGTGTGAGTGAGTGAGTGCAGACATGGAAAGAGTGGGTGTGTGAGTGAGTGAGTGAGTGAGTGAGTGAGGGAGGGAGTGCAGACATGGAAAGAGTGGGTGTGTGAGTGAGTGAGTGAGTGAGTGAGGGAGAGAGGGAGTGCAGACATGGAAAGAGTGGGTGTGTGAGTGAGTGAGGGAGGGAGTGCAGACGTGGAAAGAGTGGGTGTGTGAGTGAGTGAGGGCAGGAGGGAGGGAGGGAGTGAGAGAGGGAGTGAGTGAGGGAGTGAGGGATAGAGGGAGTGCAGACATGGAAAGAGTGGGTGTGTGAGTGAGTGAGTGAGTGAGTGAGTGAGTAAGGGAGGGATGGAGGTAGTGCAGACGTGGAAAGAGTGGGTGTGTGAGTGAGTGAGGGAGGGAGTGCAGACATGGAAAGAGTGGGTGTGTGAGTGAGTGAGGGCAGGAGGGAGGGAGGGATTGAGAGAGGGAGTGAGTGAGGGAGAGAGGGAGTGCAGACATGGAAAGAGTGTGTCTGTGTGTGTGTGTGTGTGTGTGTGTGTGTGTGTGTGTGTGTGTGTGTGTGTGTGTGTGTGTGTGTGTGTGTGTGTGCGTGCGTGTGTGTGTGTGAGTGAGTGAGTGTGTGAGTTATAGATGGAGTGAGTGAGAGACGGAGTGCAGACATGGAAAGAGTGGGTGTGTGAGTGAGTGAGTGAGTGAGTGAGTGAATGAGTGAGAGGGGGTGTGAGTGAAAGAGGGAGTGCAGACATGGAAAGAGTGAGGGAGTGAGAGTGAGGGAGTGAGTGAGTGAATGCATGGAAAGAGTGGGTGTGTGAGAGAGGGAGGGAGTGCAGACATGGAAAGGGTGGGTGTGTGAGTGAGTGAGTGAATGAATGAGTGAGTGAGTGAGTGAGAGGGGGTGTGAGTGAAAGAGGGAGTGCAGACATGGAAAGAGTGGATGTGTGTGAGTGAGTGAATGAGAGAGGGAGTGTAGACATGGAACGAGTGGGTGTGTGAGTGAGTGAATGAGTGAGTGAGTGAGTGAGTAAGTGAGAGAGAGAGAGAGGGAGAGAGGGAGTGCAGACATGGAAAGAGTGGATGTGTGAGTGTGTGAGAGAGTGAGTGAGTCAGTGAGGGAGGGAGGGAGTGCAGACGTGGAAAGAGTGTGTGTGTGTGTGAGTGTGTGAGAGTGAGTGATTGAGTGAGTGAGAGAGGGAGTGAGAGGGAGTGAGGGAGAGAGGGAGTGCAGACATGGAAAGAGTGGGTGTGTGGGTGTGTGAGTGTGTGAATGTGTGAGTGAGTGAGTGAGAGTGTGAGTGAGTGAAGGAGGGAGAGAAGGAGTGCAGACATGGAAAGAGTGTGTGTGTGTGTGTGTGTGTGTGTGTGTGTGTGTGTGTGTGTGTGTGTGTGTGTGTGTGTGTGTGTGTGTGTGTGTGTGTGTGTGAGTGAGTGAGTGAGTGAGTGAGTGAGTGAGTGAGTGAGTGAGGGAGGGAGCGAGTGAGGGAGTGCAGACATGGAAAGAGTGGGTGAGTGAGGGAGGGAGGGAGAGAGTGCAGATGTGGAAAGAGTGGGTGTGTGAGAGAGTGAGTGAGTGAGTGAGTGAGTGAGTGAGGGAGTGAGTGAGGGAGTGCAGACATGGAAAGAGTGGGTGTGTGAGTGAGTGAGTGAGTGAGTGAGTGAGGGAGGGAGTGCAGACATGGAAAGAGTGG